>CM060260.1:10565000-10920792 GCA_030684275.1 Acipenser oxyrinchus oxyrinchus
CATAACAGTAAGTGTACTGTACAATGGAGAATTAAAGGCTGTACACATACAGTATTATACGTTGCAGTAATTTATAAAATAAATGTGCATGGCTTCTTATGATGGCTTTTTTGATTGGTTACAAATATTCACAATATGTTAAAATGTAAATGTTAAAATGTTAGGGAAATTAAATGAAAACTAACACCCCTATGACCACATTTGTGGCTTGAGTTCAAATTGGGATAAAAAGGGCAAAAATAAACAAATGAATGAATAAAGTTTGGTCCCAGTACTGTAGTTAGACTCCATGGGACTCACTGGTGTATTCAAAATGACTCCATTCTCTATTATCAGTCGGAGGGATACTAAATAAGCTAGTAAATCTCAAGTGCCTACCCTGCTGTGAACAGATCTGGACTAAATGAAATCTGCTCTGGACCAAACAGTGTTTCATGTTTCAGGCTCATGATCTGCCACTGCACATTTCTGCTTTCCTTCTACTCATCCACTAACTGCTAAGAAACAAAAGCGAGGTCAAAAAATACATTTTCATCTACTTTAACTGTTTGGGTAGAACAGGTGCTGTGACGGGGTGTCCTGCTCCTATATATATATATTAGCTCAAAGAGCCAGCTGCCATATGCGAGTGATGTATGATTATTGTGATTTAAAAGCTCTTATTATTATTTAAATGTAGGACGGGCGGAAATGCCGTCCGCCATATGTGTTATTGTTTTGTGTGTTTGAGTCCCTCTCGTGAGAACGCGTGGCTGTTCAGCTAAATGATTATTGAATTAGCTGACATCCATGTGGATTTATTAAACTTGTGTGCATCTCCATTGTAATGGAATGATTTGTTGATTTGGAGATGGCTGCATCTATAAAGAGCACATCAGCTTTCACTGGAGGAGGGTGTTAGAGGAGACCTGAGAGGAACACAATTGCTATCTGTGCTGCTTACCTGTTTCTGTTTGGTTATTTTGGCCATCGAGCCATTTTGTTTTGTTTATTATTTAAAAAGTGTTATTGAGGGCAGCCAGCGTTTCATTTGCCCACACATACTGCCTTGTGTCCATTCATTTCCGGGTCAGATGTCACCCACACAAGATTTCCATGGCAGGTGCTTCAAATTCTTTATTAAAGGCCTCTCAACACAATAAGCTGCCCAGAACAAGCTCACACCTAGTGCTCCGAGGGCCTTTCCTCATGCCAATGACTGTATGTTTATGTATATGTTTTTGTATATGTATTATAGGGGGGAAATGTATTTGAAATATCATATGAGTGTAACACTTATAATGCAAACCCAATTTACTAAAGGTGACTTTAGGTTAAAAATGACTGGAGAGATAAACCATGTGCAGAAATGTATGGGATGAAATACAGTAAACAATTAACCACAGTAACCTTGTAAAAGGTTAATGGTCTGTTGCACTTGAATAGAGTAACAGCCAAAATGGCTAAATTCTATTGCTAATTAGTAAGATAACAAAAACAGACTGGTCACATATGTCCTAAGCCCATGTTGTATACCAGGCGTGGAGGCGACACAGACAGAGAAGCCTCTATACCTCCAGGATTATCGTGGACCATCGGTGAATCAGTCTGACGGCTCTCTCTGGGGATTCAGGTAATCTGATCAAGTGCCTATCTCTGCTGATACTAGTGGCACCTATTGTATCTAAACAATAATTCCATGGTTACCTTAATTCATAAACCTTACAGTATGTGTGTGTATATATATATTATTATTTGTTTATTTAGCAGACGCCTTTATCCAAGGCGACTTACAGCGACTAGGGTGTGTGAATTATGCATCAGCTGCAGAGTCACTTACAATTATGTCTCACCCGAAAGACGGAGCACAAGGAGGTTAAGTGACTTGCTCACGGTCACACAATGAGTCAGTGGCTGAGGTGGGATTTGAACCGGGGACCTCCTGGTTACAAGCCCTTTTCTTTAACCACTGGACCACACAGCCCCCTATTATATAATACAGCCTCCATAAATAATATATATATATATATATATATATATATATTATGCATGTATAGTAATTGGAATAATTTTATTGTTGTACTGGTATATTATTGAGTATGGTTTACTTAGGTCTCTCTTTGTATTAGTGCTTGCATTATTGTGATGTACCTGTGCTGGCCTTTCTAGAGCAGCTAAACTAACCCTGTTCAGCCCCACCCCAAAACCCCTTACAATTATCCCTCATTTGCACACTGGCACTTGGGCAGAACCAGTATTATTCCTTAATTTCCCATTGACATTCATGTAATGTGCTGCACCGCCACCTGCTGTTTTGTCACAGTATGTAGACTGATGATTTTTGATCAAGTTATCCTTTAGATTCCTCCATGCAGCCTTTACACTTGATTTCAGCTTGTTACGGGTGCATAGTTGACTTTTCCTGATTTCCTGTTCTATCAGACCCCAAACATTCTCAATAGGATTGAGATCCGGTGAATCTCCAGGTTGGAATTGCAGTGGCGTGGATGCTGTTGTCTTCTACCCATTTCTTCACTTGTTTAGCTCCATGGCAAGGCGCTCCGTCGTAAGGAAAATGGTTCTGAGCCGTAGGGATGAGATGGTCTTGAACTGTTTTCAGGTACCAATCTTTGTTCCTAGCTGTCCCCTTGAGTAAAACGTATAGAGATCCTGTGCCTTTGGCAGAAAAGCATCCCTAAATGTCAAGATTTGTGACTTCTTTTCAGAAATCGTGTTTTCACGTTATATTCCGAAATGTCACTATTTTTCCATTTTCCAGTGTATGGAAAACTACAAAGCAGTATGTAATTCAATATGTTAACATAACATTATTCAGCAGGTTTCATTCGATTTTATGAAGCAAAATTAGATAATTCTCAGGCAAAACTTTTGGCCATAGCTGTATATTTCACCAAGTAAATTGATAGCACTGTGTCTAATGAATCATAAAAAAGCCATACAAGTGCTTTTTACAAACATAACATGCACTCTTTCTAGAGCAGCAATATCCTTTTTGTAACGAGGTGACCAGAATGGAACACAATATTCTAGATGAGGTCCCTTGATTAGTGTATCAGTTCTGTAGTTTACCTTTTTGTGAAAATGTGAAAGATTAACATTGTCGAGGGCTCATACAGCCAGGAAACACAGGAACACAAATGCAGTTCAAGTGCGTTTGTTCAATTTCATTGATTGTCGGCACCAAGTCATGGACTCAAGGGGAGATGAAGTTTCCCGCCCGAAATGTTGTTGAGCAGCAGAGGCTAATATCTTAACACTGCCTGACTGTTACAGCTACAATACAGACCTGTCTGTGCCACCGTAAGCTTGTGTCACCGCAACACATAATCCCCTCATGATAACCTCCTCTCCCGTCTCCCTTTGTCCCCCCTCCTCTCTTGTGTTTAACTGGGCAGCAATGTTTACCCTGCAGGATCTCAGCTGGTTCTCATCTATTTCAGAGGGAGATTGATTGGAAGGAAAATAAAAGCCTGGTAACAAAGGTCAGGCTTTTTGTCCTTGCTCACTCGCTGTTAATATACAGCATGTTAGAAAATTGACATTGAGATGTGCTCAGAATGTACTAGAGAAAAGTTGCCCTGCCCCAAGCACTATTACCCTGACAAAATGCCATTCAAGTCAACATAAAACATTTCAAAAGGTGAAATCTAGGCGCAGAGTTGCAGGTTCCATTATTCTGTGGTAAAATGGGTGAACCCTTTTAATTGTGTGCGGACATACACACACAACATTTTATTTGTAGATATCTCAGCTGATACTTTTAATCTTGAATGGATTGCAGATACAAGGTAAGTGTGTTTTTTCAGTAATGCAAATGTTTACAGGCGTGTACACAGTTTAAACAGGATGGAGTTGCTTTCCTTGCCTGCTAATGCACATCTTGCTTTTTTACCTTGATACCTTGATCCTCCTACACAAGAGATATGCAACTATGGCCTTTCCAGATCAATTTATTTTTATTTAGTGTGCCCAATTATTTTCCCCTCGATTTTCTCCCCAATTTAGAATGTCCAATTATTTTTTTCCCCTCACTGCGGCAATACACACCTCAGGAGAACTGAAGATTCAGTGGGCGTCCTCCGATCCCACGACTAAGCCAGTTTCCTCTTTTACACCCAGGAACTCGAGAGGATGTCAATGAGGTACCGGCCTCTGCAAGTCAAAGGCCAGCCTTGCAGGTATCTGCCTGAGCGCACTAGGCTCCTGGCCAGCAGGATGCGCTGGAGTGTGAGGAAGAGAAACAGTCCCCCAGCAAAGACAGGCGACTTTGCACAGCCAGGATGCGAACCTGCACTCTCCTGACTGTATGACTCACCCTGCACACCACATGGCTATGCTTTTACCAGTTTAATTACTTTATGATAACTGGTGTTACTAGTGTCCAGAGTAATGTAGAGGTTCAGAGACTTTATTTGTAACAAAATCTATTTTTTTTAAAAAGATGTGAAATGTCAGATATATATTTGTCCCTTTGGAAATAAAATGCAGCAAGGAAAAGAAAATTTATTATTTTTATCACAAGGGAGCTAATACACAACGAATGAAAGTCATGCCTCTTGTTTACTGAAATCCAAAAAGTTTTTTTCACTTGACTGTGTCCTTTGAAAGTCCCCTGATAAGCTGTATTAATAGTCAATTAATGAAAGTGTATTGAAACCACGGTACAATATAGTATGAATAATTTATATCAATTACCTAGACAAAGATTTTTCATTCAGTTTTTTTTTTTAAATTCAGTTTAACCTTGATTCATTAGAAAAAAATATCTTGTACTGGAAATGCCATTACAAAACTAAGCCCATCATTTATTAATATACCTCCAGTATTGAAAGCAGTCACTTTATTAAACCACAACAGTGTTCAAATCCAAATGCAGTAAACTGTATGTGAAGCCATAGAGAGAATAAACCAATTGAGAAGCTAATATCAGTAATAACCAACCAACAGTACTTCACAAGTTCAGGGTCCTGATTTTAGGTTTTATTCTTTACTCAGGTAAAAATAAATATAAAAAAGAAACGGTTTAATCGGGCCTTATTTTTCCACACACAGAAAGGGGGGAAGTTTGGTGAAATTGTTTTTTGAGACCCATTTAAAATAAGGTGCTTGTTAAGCAGAGCGAAGCATAGTTCAGGAGAAGTCACTCTTTCTCTCTAAAGCACTACCCTCAGGGTTTGAAATCACTAACTCCACCAAGCTAGAGGACAAATATTGTATACATATACTCTAATATAATTTGTATGTATCTAATATAATTTGTATATGTATACTGTCCATTGTATTAAATCTGTTCTACTAAATATTGGGGGCATTTGTCTTATTCCCCTGAATCATTTTATGAGCACCCTAATACGATTTCTAAATGGATTTTAAAATGTTGGTTTTTCACTCCATTAAAACACAATACAAAGATTGATTCAGCACAATTTTACCAATTAATCGAAGGCACTTTCTAAATGCACAAGTATTGTAATTAACAATTATTCTGAGCAATTTGGAAAGTGGATACATTAACAAAGGTCTGCGAACAGGTTAGCAGTTAGAGTCGGGTCCTGTGACAGGACCTCATTCTCAATGTATAATGTGTTGTGTGCCAATTTGTTTAAAACCTGGTCTCATAATAAATAGTATTGTTGGAGGTGGCTGTGCCTGAGCAAAGAGTGATGGTTAGCAATTAATCTAAAAGTGGAACAATTTTACTGAAAGACTTTCAAGAAAAAGTTCTGAGAGCACGGAGGTACAACTGCGTTGCTGAATGCATTACTACTGCCCCCTAGTGTGCTTGATGGTGCATAACAAGCTGGATCCAAATTATAATGGCTTGTCTTAACAGCTGCATTTACCTTGCTGTGTATTTTGTGCATGCAGGTTGGTGGCTGGGAGAAGTCCCCCATCACATTTTTTTGGTAGTTCAGCAGGGATATGGTTAAAATGCTCTATCCCTGCATTAAATGTGTTCCTTCTCCATCTATTCCAGCTGTGTGAGAATGATCTAATTAACCAATCAACCTGCAGGCCAGGTGAATATATCTCACTTAGCCAAGCAGAGCTGCTATAAAGCTTCTTTTGCTGATAGAAAGACCTGCTAAAGTGATTTTTCTTTTGTATTTTGCTTATAGCGTTTACTTTGTTAGTTATTAAGAAAAGAAAGAGTGCTACCCTACACTTAAATACATTTGCGTGTCTGATTTACCCGTTTGACCATCAGCCAGCCTGTCTACAGGGTTGTTTGGAGCCAACCCTGTCAATAGCTCCCATTTTGTAAGGTCAAACTGGGATGAAATTAACAGAAGCTCAACTAGTTATTTCCAAGGACATTTAGTAACAAGAATTTCATGGAATTATGAGCTCTGTTTCGTTCATGCTGAGCATTCGCCTTCACCGAACACAGACAGAATATACAAACACACCAACACCACAGATTAAAAAAAAAAAAAAAAAAACACATTCAAAAAGCAGCCACATTCTCACAGGAATTAACCCCATCCCTGCCAACCACCACCAAAACACACACAAACACAACAATATTTACAGGCAGAGCTCTTACAGAGGTCCACTGGATCAGATGAATCATCAATTAACCACATTCATGCATATACATTTCAGATGAAGGGACTTTTTTTTATTTTACTTTCATTCGTTTTTGTTTTTTTTGTCCAGTCAATATCTAAGACTTGTCTTGGTGTCTGCTCAGATTTTAATTGTATACTGTTAGGCTAAAACACCTCCGGATATACTCTTCTGATTCATCAGTGCTCAATACCCTACTGCTGTTTAGCATTCATATGATACACTTGAACAAACATTTTCTCTTTAATTTAAATGCAACCTGCTATAATTGAAAGTCATCTCGTTCCGTTAGGGATATCATAAAAGACTGATCGGGAAACATTTACAATAGGAATCACATATCCTCAGCTAATATGAGTGGTTTCCCATAGAAAGCTCATAACAAAGTGTAATAAAGCATAGCAAAAGTGTGGTCAAGCATATCAGAAACATCATGGCAAATCATGATAAACTATGGTATTTGCATAGTATAACACTGGGAAAAGCAAGCTGCAAAATGAAACTAGAAGGGCTGGCTTCGTTAGAAAATCAGACAGACACAAGGGCAACGTGCATGTGTGTGTTTCAATTGGTAAGAATTGATTAAACTAACTATGAAAAATAAAATAATATTAAATTATGCATGTGCATAGGTAAACATGCAGCTGATACAAAACAAAAACAAATGAGACTGTATGCTGAAAACAGAGACTTGTGTTACTGCTGCCCGCTTAAGACAAGATGGTGTACTGGAAGAATAATAAGTGCAGTACACAAAACAAACAGTAGGTGTCCCCATAACAATAGAACATAGCCATTAGTATAGCTTTCAATAATTGACCCTCAAACTGCTACACATGTTACTCAAGCTGTATTTCCACTGACATTAGAGCCCGCTGACCATTTACAACCTGCAAAATAAAAATTTCGATTCGATTTAAGGTCAGTCTTGGCTGGTTCTCTGCCTTGGTGCACAGCACAAATGGTCTTGTTTGTAGAGTTGAGGTTGTATGTACAGTACACTCCATTCATTGATAGTTTATTAATTCAAATAGCAAATAACATTTTAAAAGAATCAACGTTGTTGTTTCCTTTTTCATTTATTGACTGGAAATGCAATTTAAATAGTTTAGATTTATCAGTGTGCAAAATGATTACCCCCCAGGCCAACATTACAATTCATGAAACTTGGGACCTATGAAGTCCAAGCTACAGAGACAGAAATGAGAAACAGGAGTACAGAGAAGAGGTAACACCAGAAGAAAACCTTGTTTCCGTGGGTCGCCACAGTCTCCCAGTAGTCAGGCTCGCCCCTGTCCCTGTGGGAGGACAGTAGGCACTGCTGCAGGGCCTGCAGCTCCAGGACAATGAGCTCCAGCAGCCTGGGGTCAATCCGCTCTTCAGTGGCTGGCTTGCTGCTTCCAGACAAGCGTTCTATCATGGTGATGTCCTCAAGGGTATCTGGACAGGGGGCCATCAAACATGTAAGGGAAAAAGTGGTGAATCAGTGAAAAACATTCATTAGGTCATTTGAATTTTCAGGAGAACTTCTCTCCCTAAACCCACATGCAAACCCAAATTGTCCAAAAGGTACTACCAAAATAGCATGGCAAAACGGTGAGACATTTTTTTATTTTATCCTGTAAACCATTGTAGAAATGTTTTCATTTTAGTTAACCAATCAAGTATTTACTCACATGGATAGATAAGCATTTCATTTTAAATGGTGCTTGAAGAATGTACATTTTTCTATTTGTAAATTTCTCTACTATAGTGACACCATTTTAGGGTCACTATTGAGCACTGGGTTAGAGTGAAGAGGTGAGGCACCAACACTACTTCCTACATGACCACCTGACTTCATTCATCCATCCATGCCCATCCTTGCTTAACTTCTGAGATTTGACAAGATCGGGTTCGATGGTGATCTGTAAGATTTGTTCCGATCGCTGCATGGTACTTCAGATCTCTGTCTGTGAAAGGTTTCTGCCCATCTCCGGGTCTCACCATTGTGGGAATAGCTCTCACCCTCTCTCCCTGATTTCCGGGAACGCCCGGGCGAGCCCGTCACTCCACTCCTCTTCCTTCTGAGCAAAGCACAAGCTCGAGTTCCAGTCTTCAGGTACATCACTAGAATGGTCTCCACTAGACTGGCCATCATAAAGGCAAAGATGACAATGCAGAAAGTGGCTATCCGATGCATTTATATTAGAAAAGAACAGAAAAGAAAAACAGACACATGATTAGAAGTGTTTTTTATTATTAAATTCTGGATCATGTTAGTCAGAAGTGAAGGAGTCAAGCAGTCTGATTAGATCTAGCAGTCTGAGTTGATCAACCAAAGTTTTCAATGCTGTACAAATAAAAACATGTGGTGGGTCTCATGCTCACTGTTTTACTGTGTTACAAATGGGCTTTTGCCAGATAGGAATTGCCTGCAATTCTTTCTTATATATTACAAACTAACAAGGCTAACAAAATACTCATATCACAAACTAAAATATTTAATTGAATGTTTTTTTTAAAGAAAAAATGTTCATACAGTAGAAGGGACTTATGATTGATGGAACTGGCTGCATAAATGAGACAAATCAACCAATCCACATCAATGGTAGCCTCTCTTCTGTAAAGGAAGGCTTAGCCATTCTAAATCTCCAGCCAATTGAGGAGGAATATAGCTGGAATAAACCCTAGAGATCAATGTTTCTCAAAGGCTCCCACTAGGGACATTTTGTGCAGCAACAGCAAATCCCAGGAACAGCCAGTGGACCCCAAGCAGCCCCTCTCTTAATCAGCCTTACAATGGTGTCGGTTATGGCAACTCCTGTGCTTAATCATTTTACTGCAGGAATGGGAGAGTTCATTCTGATTTTTGATGTTACCTTCGTTTGGTTTTTTTAGCTTGATAACCACTGGGATAGGTGATGGCAGGCTGTTAGACATTATGGTAATTGAAAAAATTGTTGTGTCAGAGACTGATTATCATTTTCCCATAGTTCGGTTTACAGTTAAGATAACTATGCACCCCAAAAGGGAAACTGTCAGCAATGTAAAGTTATAATTAACTTTAATTCACTTTAACTTTGTATAACAAAGGCAACCAATCCCAATGTGCAATTAACAGGGTTCTGACCATTTCATGAAAGGCAAATAATACTGAAGATATATTTGCAGAGATTGACACTCTATGTTGTTTATAACATGTATCAAGCTCTATGTCAGCCCTCCAGCTGTTTTGTTCTTACCGATAATGAGAAACCCCCCCCCAGTTCTCACCGATCAGAGGGGTTTCGTTAGACACTGATGGGAGTATATCATTAAGAATCAGCAACAAGACAGACAGCCCCAGGATTACTGTCACCTTAAAACCCAACTTCTCTCCATTGCAGTCTGAGATGAAGAAACTTGCTAAATCCAGGATTAGTAAGAATATACTGGGCAGCAGGAAATTGATCACGTACAGCATGGATCTTCTTTTCATTGAGATCTATAAAGTACATATAGAACAGTCTAGAGTGAGTCTACTATACTGTTTCCATAGTGTTTTCTCTTTGAATATATCAATTGTGTAATGTTGTAGATGCCTAAACAAACCCTTAAATAGACTTAAGTTAAGTTCCCATTTCTACAGCATCACAACAAGAGAGGTAGCATGATATACTGTAAGGATTGGCTATGCAAGGGTTAAAACACATATTTTATTGTACTGGTATTTCTTGAATATTAGTTATGTGTAGTGTGGTGACAACTCTAAATGAAAAGAAAAGTGAAACTCCAGTGCAAAATATAAATCCGTCTGTAAATGCGCTTCTCTACCTTGTTACAATCAAGTGCTGCAGTGTTTCTGTTTGTATATTAGCATCCCCTACAAGATTGTGGGCATTTTTCTTATTATTCTCCCTGTAGTTTAGCAGTTTCCCCATGCTTTTCTCATAGTTATATGCATTTACCATGGTTTATCATGTTTTTTTCTTTTTTTTAAATTTGCTTTATCATACCCTTCTGGGCTTTACCATGCATGCTTACCTATGCTGTACCATGCTTTTAATATTATTAAACGGTGTCATGTTTTTACTATAGTAAACTTTTATATTAGTTTGGCTGGCCCACAGTTAATCAAACAATTATTAAAACAAAAATGAATAAACTTTCTTTTACCTCATAGATAAGTTGATCCCATTTAGTTTCGTCCATTCCCAATTGATTGGTCCAGACCTGTATTTGTAGAAACTGCCAGTCCCCTTGGCTTTTCAGCACTTTCCAGGAAATGTCTGTCACTCTAGAGGAGTTTGATAAGGGGGCCAGTGTCATCTCATTTACTGTACAAGACAAAGCAATGCGTCCATTTTAAACTTTGAAACAAAAATGTGTACAAACGCTTCTGCTAATGCCTTTGTCAGTTTTACATGTTTGCTTAGAAATTTCAAAACAAGAGCAAAGAACGTTTCTGAATAAAAATTCTTTTTGGGATTTTAAATGGCCATTAAATGGTAACTTGGCGCTACCAGTAAGCACATCTGCCAAAAGTGAGGTACCGACAGGATTAGAATCAGGGGTGTAGGGGGGTGCCACTCAGCCACTTATTCATTACCTAAATTCAACATTTTATTTTGGCGTTTATATTTAATTAATACAGACACTTTTCCTCGATCCTGGCCACAACTCGTCAATAGTGCATAGCTTAAATCAGGGGTATAATGGGGCCAGAGTGGATCGGAGTCTGTTAACAGCACAGGTGTATAAAAAGCACGTTGATTAGTCATATCTGACTGCAAGGGAGGGATGAGGGATCCAGTGAGGGTTTTTTTTAAAATGGGGGTGATGCAGGTTTGTTTGAAGGCAGGGGAAGCAGCCAGAGAGCAGAGAGGCATTGAGGAGAGAGGGAAAGAAAGGGAGTAGAGCAGGGGCAGCAGCCTGGAAGAGGTGAGTGGGGAAGGGGTCCAGAGCACACGTGGTGGGTTTATGGCTCTGGATCAGGGAGCAGCAGAGTGGTTAGGGATTAGTGGATGTTGAAGTCACCTAATAGAACAAACAGGGGTGGATGGAGAGGGGAGGAAGGAGAGGAGGAAGTCAAGCTCATCAAGAAAGTGAGTAAGGGGTCCAGGAGCAAGGTGATTTCAACAGCGTGAAACTCAAAGGTGCTAACAGAGAGAGAGAGGAGAGAGCAGGGGGGAACTGAAAAGAGCAAGGAGGGAGAGAGCAGATGTCCTGTTCCCCCACCCTGTCCAGAGGGGTGAGGAAAGTGGGAAAGGACGCAGATAGAGGAAAGGGCGCTCAGAGTGGTAGTGTTATTAGTGGAGATCCAGGTTTTGGTGAGACCTAGGAAGTGACGAGAGAGGTGAGAGGCAAAGGCAGAGATGGTCAGCTTTGTTGGAAGCCGAGCGACAATTCCAGAGTGTGCCAGAGAGAGCGTGAGAGGGGGGGTGAACAGAGGAAAGGGGGAGAGGCAGGGAGATGAGGTTAGAGGAGTTAGAGTTGCTGTGGCAGGGAGGAGACAGAGGACAGGAACAAGAGGAGAAGATTACGGGGATATTAAAGATAGTCATGATAAGGAGCAGTAGAGGAAAGGAAGTAGAATGGGTATGGGAGGGGGTAGTGCGAGAGGGAGACGAAAACACAGGTACAGGAGGAACAAGAGCATTAAATAAGAGAAAAGAAAAAGGAATGTATGTAAACCTGGTTTGGAGTTGGAGCCAATGCTTGGATAGACGTTTTTGCAGCCGATCCACGTGATAACTGATTTATCTTAGTTATGCAGCTGCTCTGAGTCATTTTTTTTATCAAGTAACTTAGAACCTTTTAGGGTGTGCCGAGGAATGAGTAAAAATGAGAAACGAGATTTTTTTTTTTTTTTCGCATTACACTTCAGAAGTACAAAGCTTATATTAATTCTCGATGTTTAAAGAACTTCCAGTTTAAACCCAGGATAAAAATATACATTCAAAACTATCAAAATCAAAGTCAAATTACATCTCAGCCCCACCCATTTGTGAATACGATCTGAATATGAGTATGCTTACAAGTGTTCCATGTGTGATTACAAGTATGACTATGAGGAGTTATTCGTCTGCACACACATTAGATATCACATCTTCATACATCTTGGCTGCTTTTTCCAGGCACTTAAAACTTAATGGAATACAAAGCAATAACATACAGTATTTCTGGACAATATATTAAATATAAATGTACAAATAACTTACCTGACTGTAGGTTGGAGCCAAATGTGAGATTGCAGTTCTGAGTATCAAATGGGAACTGGTGCACATTTATGTTGCAGGTACTGACGACTCTGCGCGAATATAACCTTTCCATTGTTATCAATGTGCAAGTAGGGCAGGTCTGGAAAAGTAGTCTCATCTGTAATGCTTAAAAACATAGCAAATATTACATTCACCACTGTTCCCTTGTTCCTTTTATTCAAAACCTTATTTATAGAAGGTGCGTAGGTATTCTTTTATTTAGTGTGCCTAATTATTTTGCCCCCAATTTTCTCCCCAAATTTGGAATGTCCAGTCATTTTTTCCCCTAACTATATATATATATATATATATATATATATATATATATATATATACAGTATATGGAAGCTTACAATTCATAGATACTTATATCTGATATCCACAGCAATTCCTTTGGAACCAAGATCTTGGATATTCCACAAAACTCACTGGGATCCCAGGAGATGAACTCATTTTGCCAGATCTGTATGCCGAGAAAAACAGCAACATGTATCATGTAGAAAAAAAAAACACACAAAAGAAAAATCGAATTTACAAAAACAAGAAACAAAGGGGTACTTGCCATGCTAACCCATATGTAGGCGGTAAATGTTTGAGATTTCTCTATCTAAAACAAAGACGCAATTAATGACATGAGTCTTAACAAAGAAGCAGAAAACCTATGTGAAAGGGCTCACTGAAAGAATGATCTACTCACCACAGCTAAAATCGAGTACAGAGTGACATCCATGTAAACTACAGTGGGGCGTCTCCAGTCATTAACTGGACATGTGAACTTCAGGAGGCTGTTGTCCACAGAGATGTTTAAGTGTTCAAATACATCATGGTAACGACAAACCTCTTTTGAAGAAACGTGACCTGCAATGCAACTTAAACTATTAACATGCCTGACTGGAAACATGTGTGATACATCCTAAAAATGAAATGAACACTGCTGTGGTGATGAGAAAAACATCACTAGGTGCTGTCTATAGTTTCATCCCATCTTCCATCCCACAGTTGTGATTGTTAACACTAGAACGACTGTGTTTATTGGCATACCTAGAACAACCATGACAGGTCAATTTGACCGGCGTATTAAAAACAACATAAATATTATAATGAAAGGACAAACAATTGAATATAAGTCTTATTCAGGAACATCATATGAAGCATCTACACGACTGAAACATTGTAAATAAATGGATATTTGAACAGAAATGTCTTTATATACAGACATATTACATAAAGTGCAACCTCAAAAAACAGTAAAAAATGAAATAAACAAATATTTGAAAATAAAGTTGTGTATATACAGTTATATAATGTACATGCAAATTTGTACAACTGAAATTATTTAAATAAGTATCAACATTTTTTTTTTAATAAATGGGTTTATATTGCCTTCATAACAAAGCGCAACCGAAGCTCTGCGTTTATATAAAGACATACTATAATTGTAATGACATGAATAAATAAAAATGTGAACAGAATGGGCTTCATTTACAATTGTTACAAAGTCTAAGTGCTGGCACAAATCACACAGATACTGTGCTTTTCAAAATAGGCAGTGCACTTACCGCATTGTCCATCTTTGCTGCATCAGAATCTTGTTTGGTAAAATTTGCAGTAATTCCAAACACTCTTTTCTGTCCTGCTTCTTCATTTGCAATGTGTATTGGGGCAACAAGTCATTTCTTAGAAAAACGTGTGACTTATAGTAACCAGTGCAGACATACAGCCTGGCGCCGTGAGCTATCAGAGGCTCATTGAAACAATAGAAATGCCAACAGACAGCTCACTTGAGGAATGCAGACAGATATAATGGAATTTACTTGTAAAAGGGTTTCTTCCAGTTCGGAGTGGACTCCACACAACAATGGAACCTTTCCGCTGTCGGGCTAGGAAAAACATGGACAAACCTCCCTCTTACCCCAGAAGGTATTTTTTGTCCGTGCGACATGACATCACTCCCACCCGATAGTATAAAGGGAAATGATGCAGAAGGGTCAGATGTCCTGTATTTTATATATACATTAAAAACCTGTGGGGGAAGGTGGGTGGGAAGACAGGTGCTGACTCCACTCCGAACTGGAAGAAACCCATTTACTGGTCTTCTTACCAGTTCTTCGTGGACTCCACACAACAATGGAACCCCCCCCCCTATATCAAAGGATAAAAAGAAAGCAAGATGAAAAGGAGAAATGTGAATGTGAGAAAACTGGTGAGAGGTGGAAACATCCAAGTTATAGTGTTTCATGAAAGTGTGAGAGGAAGACCAAGTTTCTGCCAAGCAAATATCAGCAGTAGGAACATTCCTAATATTTGCCCAGGAAGTAGCCACACCCATGGGAGAATGAGCCTTGACGTGCTTCAGTAGCGGTCTTCCTTCAAGTTCGTGTTTCGTCACTGGTCTGCCTTTAAGGAGAGGGGCAAATGAGATGAACAGCTGACCACTATTCCGAAGGGATTTGGTCCTGGATATGTAGAGCAATAGCACCCATCTGACATCCAGCAGATGCAATTCCTTATCTTCCTCCGACTGATGAGGTGGAGGATGAAATTCTGGTAGATTATCACTTGTGATAGATGGAACTCTGAGACAACCTTAGGAAGAAAAGAAGGATTAGGTTGGAAGACGATCCTGTCATTAAAAAACACCATGTATGGCTTATCAATGACTAGGGCCTGCAGTTCACTGACATGACGAGCCGATGTAATCCCAGTCAGGAAAGCTGTTTTCGAAGTGAGGTGTTTCATATCGGCTGATGCCATAGGCTCAAATGGAGGATGCATAAGACGCCTCAATATAAGAGACAAGCTCCACTGGGGTACAATGTGGTGTGTGGGGCGTCTCAGGTGTAAGAGCCCCTTGAAGAACCTACTCACTAGTGGATGGGATCCCGCTGATACGCTAGCCCATCCTAGCAGGAAGCTATAGATTGCAGATGAATAGACCTTAATAGCATTCATAGGTAGATTTCTTCTTTGCTGCCAGCAGAACCTCAGTCACTGTTTCGGCCATGCCTAACTCTGAGAATTTGTGTCTTTCAGCAGCCATGCTGCTAACCGGAGGTACAGGGGTTTCCATGGAGTACTCCCCAGCCAAGAGCTCCAGGAAGTTTATATGTAGGTAGAGGTCCCAGGATCCTAGCGCCCTGAATCCCCTCATGTGAGTGCCTCACCCCGTCAGGGAGGCATCTGAGAACAGAATATCCTCTGGTTGCTGGCTCCTGAAGGGACGGACAAGATCTAGTGTATCGATGTATCCACCAGTTTGCATCTTGCTTTGCTCTGGTGGGTATTTTCACCTTTAGAAGAGACCACTGACGAAGAAGACAGTGCTTTTTAAATGCAAGTTCTACTAGCCATCCCTGTATCTCAGCAGGCAGAGAAGCAGACTGTAGAGTATCAGTCCTACGTGCCACCACACTATGAGCCGTTACACAAGCTGATGTATCCAAAGACTCACAGGCTGCTTGCAACTCAGTTTTAGCTGTGACAGTGCCCTCAGCAGCTAATTGTTTAGCTACCTCCAAATTTGCAGGCGTGGGGTCAGACAGTAGTCTGGACATGTCCATCCACAGACCATGTTGGTAACTTGCTGTGTGAGCCTGGTAATTTGCGATACGCATGCCCACAGAGGCTGCAGAAGATGTCTTTCTCCGATAATTCTGAGTCTGACTGGAAGCCCTGTCTGAATGCTTGTTTTTCAGGGTGGCAGACAAAAATGCTGGATCCTACAAGCCCTTTGTAAAGTAGGCGCTATCCCTGAAGGGGCTTGCCAAACTGACTCCACAGATTGCCACATGTCAGGGTTAAAAGGAAACCCCTGAAAAGTGTCAGAAGCAGAGGTGTCTAGAATACTCATAAATCCAGTAGACGTTGCTGCCACCTGCTGGACATTCAGAGGCACTGCAATGCATTTCATTAAGCCCTCTGAATCTTTATCATTTAAAGAGGATTTAGAGACATCATCTTCATCAGAAGGAAAGCCTACCTCAGATTCACCCTGCAGAGGGGCCTGGCTGTGCATACATTTCAGTAGAAGGCCCGGGCGATAACATATGAGATAGTTGTTAATTGAGCTGCATAACAATCTCAGGCACCATAGCTTTAGTGGCTGGGGATAGGAGTGTCAATGCTTCTGCCGTAATGAAACCAGGCTGCAAAGGCAACACTTGAGGAAGAGGGGGTGGGGGTGGAGACGGTGTTGGGTCACCCTTTGCCTTACGATTCCCCGATTGGCCATAATGTCTCGTAGGGGAGTGTTTCACCCCTGGCTTTGATTTTACGGAAGTTGTGGGGGAAGATGTCAAACATTTTGCACATTTAGCGGAGGCTCCAGACGGAGATACAGGAGCTCCACATTTCCTACCAACCATTGTAGCACAGCCACTAACATAGTAACTAATAATAAACCCCTTCCAAAGAAGGTTTATTTAGTCTCCACGCCTGACTCCGGTGGCCCAGGCCTCAACAGAGTCAGAACAGCCGCTTTCTGCGTAAATAAAGAGGTGTGCAAAAACAGAAAACCGCTGGCAGAAGATTCTCCTCCAATAGATAATATGAGGGCTTGCACGGCAAACAAATGCCCATGGAGTCCATGAAGAACTGGTAAGAATCAAACTTCAATACGGCTGCAAGTCCCGACTGATAAACACAAATAATACCGCAACATTTAATTGTTATAATATGTATCAGTCAATTTGACCGCGCCGGGTCAGTATTTTATCTTGCTAATTTTTGCAGCTAGATGATTCTTTCTTTGTCAGGGGAATTAGTATATATATTTAGGAAAAGTCTCAAAAGCACAGCTCTGTATCTTAAACACACGCACCGCAATTTCAATTTAAATTCCAAAAACAGTCAAAATTACTGCCTAGGTCGTTCTAGTGTTAACATACAGGGCCTCATTTACGAAGCGTTTCCGGTACGCAAAACATGATTACCGTGCGCAGTTCTGTCCCCATCCTATTTACTATTCCCATTTCCGTGCGGAAAACAAGGATTTAGTGGATGCAAAATGAAAAGGGCAGAATAGCGCCGCCGCCTCATTTGCATTGAATTAATTATGTTTACTTATGCAAAACACAGATAATGTGCTGCCACACATTCATGAGCTATTCACAAAGGTCTGACAAGGATTTTGTGCAGGCAAAAATGACCCAAAAATTCCACTGACTGAATGCTGCAGCAAAGCTGAGAGCAAAGCTGTGAACATAGCTGTGTACCGATTTGAAATGGCAGATATTTAAGGTCCTGTATAGCCAGAACGTGTTAATGCGACACTATGATTTATTTTGGGCTCATTGTAAAGTAAGATAAAAAATAAAATATGCTGAAATAATTAAGTTTCAATTAAAAATAATATTGTATTATCTATGCGTCCTACAACAATGTGAAGTCAACAACGCATCATTTGTTTTGTATTGTATTACATGTAGGATAGACTAAAAGCCTATTCAATATGTTAATGTAAGGTTTCATTCGATTTCGTAAAGTAAAATGAGTTAATTATATTGGGTGATGCAAAACAATTGTCCAGAGCTGTACTAAGTAAATATCCAGTAACTGGAGAAAATGTAAAGTGTTTCCAATCATTTTGCAGAGAGTGGTGTTAAATACATTCATTCTACAAGACCAACACTTACAAAATCCTTTGAAATAACTACACTTTCAGCTGTTTTGAAGTCTGTGTACTGTACAGTGTTGGAGTTTCGTCAATCAGCTTGCTTGGTTTTCTAAAGCACTGGTGTCTGGGAGTAGCAGTGGAATTTTGTTATACTTAGCGTTGTGTGTGAAACATTTTCCTGTCTGAATTATAGTTAAGAAAAAACATAAAACACATTTAAATTTAAAGCCTTAAGAAAAAAAAAATCTTTATTACTTCTTGTGCAATTCCATGAATAAACTCCCATCATAACTGGCAAAGGCAAATTAGTGCGGAACTCCAAAAAAAATATTTTGGAGATTGAAGGTTTTCTTCCCATAATACATGGGGAGAATCAGAATGCAAGTAATTAATGTAATTCTGCATACATTGGATCTATGCCCAGTCAAACACAGGGACAGTCGGGTGTATCTAATTGTTTAAAACACCAGCTATAAACATCGAACTGCACCTGAATGAACTGGCTTTACAGCATGAGTGCAGCCAGTTACTAATTATAATCTCGTAAAATGAATGTACACACTTTTTTATTTGGGTTTAAATTGATTAAAGAACAGTGGGTTAACCAAACAATGTAGCTTTACCAACATTAACCACAATCCTCTTTAATTACCCTCCGTGAGTATCTATTTTATACACCTGTGGCTGGAGCCTTAAAGAATCATTTAAACATGTATTCAATTGGCAGCTCCAACCACATTCCCACATGTGTTTCCAGGATCCAACCCTACCATGTCCTTTATTATGTAAAAAATACAAAAATGCATGTTGCTATATGATGCCACCTATTATTATGTATAATTATACGATGTTAAGCTTGGAGGGGAGGAAGCTGAAGGTCTAGGACCCCCAGAGATTTTTTCTTTTTAGGTTTTTTTTTTGTTTCCTCAATTATGTCATCTTCTTTTTTTTCTTTTTTTTTTTTTTTTTTTGGAGAGTTCACTATTTTTATTTTTGATATTTTTTGCACATTCAACAAAATGTTTGAGGTTGTGTAGGTGGCCATAATTGTATATATATTTACATATATTTTTATTTTTGTTTTTGACAACTGTTTTTTGATCACTAGGATGAACATGGCACACCAATTTTTTTCAAATAGGGATTCTCCACTAATCTCTCTCAGCCTTTCACTCCTTTGGGAGTATCGATGCTCCTCTGCCTAATATTTTTTGTTCACCAGCTTGAACACGTCACATAGATTTATTATTATTTTATTTTTTTTAGCAGGAGGCACCTGGATGCTCTGAAGGATTAGGCTGTGCTCCAACTACTTTTTTATTCTGCTTTTTATTATTATTCAACCATTGTTTGGGTTCACTGTCTTGGAAATCTGTAAGATTTTGTATTATAATAAAGGTGGTTATTTAACACAAGATTATTCTGACAAAGCCTCAAGGTTAAACCCCCTTTTAGTAATTCACAGTGATACATTTTTATACATTGTGCAAAAAAAAACAAGAATCAAATTCCAACAGCTAATACATCTCTGAAAACACTCTGAAGTTTCAATTTAAAAACAGACTTACCAAATAGTGCCAATGACCAAAGCAGCACAGTCCACATGATTTTGGCTTGTGTCCGTCGCTCTCTGGGAAGTTTTCTTGCAGAAAGATTTCAGAAATGACCCTTACACAGTGAGTTGGGAAGGAACAGCCAATGCCTTGGTGCCAGACTGTGATCCCAATGATGAATGAGTAGCTAGGAAACACATTACTCTCATATACATACAAACTAGCAATTCTGTTAGTATTGATCTTCCACCAGATATCAAATAGAATTATTTGGGTTGGCTGGAGCCAGGTGTTTACAGAATAATATACATCATCGTTTACAGAATTGGAGACAGTTACCATTACCGTATAATTATTAAATAGACATAGTTCTATACAGTTAGGCTGAACGATTTACAGTTTATGATCTAGTCATACAATTATTTATCAAGTGCCTTGAAGAAGGTCCAGTGTTGATCGATCAGCATTTAGTCACAGCGCACCTATGGCATGTAATAGTCTGGACCAGAGTATCAGGGATATGATAGTACATCAGATAAATAATACAAATGTCTCAGCTAAACGAAGAGCAATGATTAAGATTACATTTATCTTAATGAGTGGGTTCCAAGAATTATCGCAGTGTAAGTGTTTTAGAACAACACCATTGGAAAGCGCAACTCTGGTCACAAGCTGGGCACGATGGATTGGCCCGTAGACATGTGCATTGAGACAAAGAACAGACTTTCTACAGTGGCTCATATCACAGAAACCTACTTACCTGTCTCCACTCAAACAGTTCACCCAGATAAACACAATATTATTCTATTTCATAGAAAAGGGGCAACAAACTACAAGCATTCACCAATGTGTCCAATCACAGTGACGATAGCCTAAGTTAACAAAAATCTAAACTGCATGTCTTTCCCAAAATTACCATTTATCCTCCCCTTCCCATGCCGTCAGGTGCATTTCTAAGCACTTAGCTCCCTTCTTCATTCAAAATGACTGGAACTCAATCTTATTTTATTTCTTAGCAGACACCCTTACCCAGGGCGACCTACCGTTGTTACAAATTATCACAATGCAAAATATCGCATTACAAATTATCAATTACAGATAAGAGCAGTTATAAAATACAATAGTCAGTAGTAAGTAAGAGCAAAATCAAATAAGAGAAAATAAATACAGTAAATAATTACATTTGAGAGCGATTTCGACCAAGAGCAGTAAACGTTTAGTAAAAAATATTTGCTTATAAGACTAAATTCCATTAAGAGCAAGTAGTAAGTACAATAAATGGACACAAAATAAATACAAATCACATTTAAAAAAAAAAAGTTTACCCTGGTTCAGTGAGAATCCCACTAACAAATATTAACCCTGTAATGGCCATTGGTGTATTAGATATACAGTACTGTGCAAAAGTTTTAGGCAGGTGTGAAAAAATGCTGTAAAGTAAGAATGCTTTCAAAAATAGACATGTTAATAGATTATATTTATCAATTAACTAAATGCAAAGTGAGTGAACAGAAAAAAAATCTAAATCAAATCCATATTTGGTGTGACCACCCTTTGCCTTCAAAACACCATCAATCATCAATTCTTCTAGGTACACTTGCACACAGTTTTTGAAGGAACTCGGCAGGTAGGTTGGCCCAAACATCTTGGAGAACTAACCACAGTTCTTCTGTGGATTTAGGCAGCCTCAGTTGCTTCTCTCTCTTCATGTAATCCCAGACAGACTCGATGATGTTGAGATCAGGGCTCTGTGGGGCCATACCATCACTTCCAGGACTCCTTGTTCTTCTTTACGCTGAAGATAGTTCTTAATGACTTTCGCTGTATGTTTGGGGTCGTTGTCATGCTGCAGAATAAATTTGGGGCCAATCAGATGCCTCCCTGATGGTATTGCATGATGGATAAGTATCTGCCTGTACTTCTCAGCATTGAGGAGACCATTAATTCTGACCAAATCCCCAACTCCATTTGCAGAAATGTAGCCCCAAACTTGCAAGGAACCTCCACCATGCTTCACTGTTGCCTGCAGACATTCATTCGTGTACGCTCTCCAGCCCTTCGCGAACAAACTGCCTTCTGCTACAGCCAAATATTTCAAATTTTGACTCATCAGTCTAGAGCACCTGCTGCCATTTTTCTGCACCCCAGTTCCTGTGTTTTCGTGCATAGTTGAGTTGCTTGGCCTTGTTTCCACATCGGAGGTATGGCTTTTTGGCCATAAGTCTTCCATGAAGGCCACTTCTGACCAGACTTTTCGGACAGTAGATGGGTGTACCAGGGTCCCACTGTTTTCTGCCAGTTCTGAGCTGATGGCACTGCTGGACATCTTCCGATTCGAAGGGAAGTAAGCATGATGTGTCTTTCATCTGCTGCAGTAAGTTTCCTTGGCTGACCACTGCGTCTCACGGTCCTCAACGTTGCCCGTTTCTTTGTGCTTCTTCAAAGAGCTTGGACAGCACATCTGGAAACCCCTGTCTGCCTTGAAATTTCTGCCTGGGAGAGACCTTGCTGATGCAGTATAACTACCTTGTGTCTTGTTGCTGTGCTCAGTCTTGCCATGGTGTATGACTTTTGACAGTAAACTGTCTTCAGCAACCTCACCTTGTTAGCTGAGTTTGGCTGTTCCTCACCCAGTTTTATTCCTCCTACACAGCTGTTTCGTTTCAGTTAATGATTGTGTTTCAACCTACATATTGAATTGATGATCATTAGCACTTGTTTGGTATAATTGTTTAATCATACACCTGACTAAATGCCTACAAAATCCCTGACTTTGTGCAGGTGTACCTAGTAGAATTGATGCTGTTTTGAAGGCAAAGGGTTGTCACACCAAATATGGATTTGATTTAGATTTTTCTTCTGTTCACTCACTTTGCATTTAGTTAATTGATAAATATAATCTATTAACATGTCTATTTTTGAAAGCATTCTTACTTTACAGCATTTTTTCACACCTGCCTAAAACTTTTGCACAGTACTGTACATATATTAAGTTATGGGTCAGAATGCATTACCACACACTAATATAGGCCATATCTGGAATTGGTTTAAAATAGGCAAATGACTGCTTTTCTCCCACTGTTATTTTTTTGAACCTTGGTTAACACTTTACATTAAGTTTACAATTACTGTGTATTTAAATAGTAGTTACTTAGTAAATACATGTGTACTTACACATCATTACAATGTTATACATAGTTACAATGTACTTAATATTTCAAACGTTTTGCATGGTAAAATCCTAACACTAACCCTACCCTATCCCTAACCCGAACCCGAACCCGAACCCTTTTCTTAGTACTGTACATGTAGCTTTTCTCAGTGTGAATGAAAAATAAAAATCCTGGGAATTTCAGTGTTAAGACTAGGTGTGAATGTGTGGTACAATTCCCAATCCTAACTACTGCCTGCTGGTTAAACAAAAATGCCTTAGAAACTATCCTACGGAAAATAAAAGGAAAGTTAAATAAAATCAGCTTCAGGTACAAAAGAGGCATTGAGATAAGGGAGAAATGTGTATTTGTTCTGGTGTTTATGTGTATTGATCTTGTAGCTGGCACTCAATGTGCAAAGTCCTCGTGTTATTAAAATATTAGGACAGGTGAACACAAGAGAACAACTGGGGATTGGGTATCAGTTGCCTAGTTCACTAAATATCTTTGTATTCCTGAATAGATGTGTTTCTACAATGGTGAATACTGGTACAGCATTTAACATGGGACCAGTCTAAGCAGTCACCATTGCATAGCCCTGTTATTTAGGATAAAGGCATGAATGAATACCCCACACAGTCTCTGTATTGATAGTAAAGGATGAATGAATACCCCACACAGTCTCTGTATTGATAGTAAATTTATGGTACAGACTATTGATTAAAATGATAGTGAAAGATTATTATCTGCTGTTGTATGGTAAGATATTTGTGGTTATAGAGCTGTTAACCTCATCTCATCTTGCATGGGTCAGAATCCGCAACAGCAGTGCAACATTACCACTGAAAGAGAAACAGATGATGTCAAGAACAAAATAGACAATAAGCCAATAACTGAGGTTCAAGATATTCAAAGACTTTGAGAATTCATACAACGTTTATGCATCTCTCCTTGCATTGCAAATATCTTGCATATATTCAGAATTCTGTGAAATCAAAAAGAATGTGTTAATATTGCAAGGCTGTGGGCTGTGCCTTGTAATAGGGCAGCAGTGTGGAGTAGTGGTTAGGGCTCTGGACTCTTGACCGGAGGGTGGTGGGTTCAATCCCAGGTGGGGGACACTGCTGCTGTACCCTGGAGCAAGGTACTTTACCTAGATTGCTCCAGTAAAAACCCAACTGCATAAATGGGTAATTGTATGTAAAAATAATGTGTAAAAAAATATTGTAATTGTATGTAAAAATAATGTGATATCTTGTAACAATTGTAAGTCGCCCTGGATAAGGGTGTCTGCTAAAAAATAAATTAATTAAAAAAAAATAATAATAAATTAAATGAATCTAAACAAGAAATTAATTGCAACTTAGATTACACCCAACTGACGCAGGTGTATCTGCATACAAGGTGAGACAATGACCTAAAGTGTACAAAAGCATACTTTACTGAAAAGAAGATTATAATAATAACTGACAGTGCCTTAGAAAATGAAGACACATTTGTTTAGAAAGGGGAAAGCAAAAAAATCCAAGAGGGAGAAAAATCAGATTTGGCACTAACAAACGTCTTAAGAATGATACCACGCAATTACTCCGTCACTATAGTCTACATAGTAAAAAGAATGATCATTTTCATATTTTTTAATCAATCAAATTACTTCCAGAGGAAGAGAAACCTGTCCGTTCAGGAGCATAAATCAATGAGACACATCTAATTATACTACATGATTAAAGAATCATGATAACATGCTTTTTAGTATATAGAGGCCCTGTCCGGTTTTGTCTTTGCCCGGCTTTTCCCCACTCCCCAGATAACATAATGCTGTTTCAACTGTTCCACAGGATGTAGATGATATTGACTTTACCAGAGAAAGTGCGTACCAAACCATTCCCACAGAGGCTGTGGAAGGTAGAGACCTTGGCATTATTGGGAGTGCTCTGGGCACAGCTAAACCATCAGTGCCACCAACATCTGTTTTTACTGAACCAGTTATCGAAACTGCGATGCTAAACTTACCAGGGAATCAGCATCCTCTGTTGGCGCTGTGGTAGCTGCAGACATCTTAGAGGGAATATGTTGAGACACGTGGATTTACCTTTTCATACATATTTAATAATTAACATAGCATATAACATTTTTTTTTTTTAGTTCTTGCACTGCTCTGAACAACTACAGGTTTTATATATAAATTTCAAAATGCCGCAGAAAAGGAAGCCCTCATGTCTCCTCTTTTCTATGGATTACAAATAATTGGCAATTCCTTTCCTCTGGATTTCAAATACCCTGGTAGGGTAATTGCGTGAAAAGAAAAAAAAATACTTTGTTTGTTCACCTGAACTGGACAATTTGGGTTGGGGGTTTGTTTATACCTTTATCTTTATCTCCTTCCTGTCCAAAGATAAGAGCTTATTGGGTTAAGAGAACATGAAATATAAGAATATGCTTTTGACTACTGAGGTAGGGCTGAAGCCTGCCCCTGTAAATATTGTATTTGTGGTTGGGTTTTCTAAATAAAATGTGTTTAATTTGTATAATGTGAAAGTTTTTGTAGATTAAAGTTTGTGCTAGATATGGCAGGGCTGCGAGGTTAGACTTCCCTCCCTGCCTGATTGAGATAATGTGCAGCAGTTGGCTAGGTTTTAATCAACTAATTGATTATAAATTAGCCTGGCCACATGCCTTTATAAAGGGGCTGGAAACCAGTCCTTTGTTCTTCTTTCTTTTCTTGTTTTTCTTTTGCAAGCCTTGACGTGACTGGGAAGAATCCTCACAATAGTCTGTACCATAAAGGCAATTTACTATGAATACAGAGACTGTGTGGGGTATTCATTCATCTTTTACTATTATTATCACTGTGTGTTGACTGGGATAATTGATATTTTGAGAAAAGGGATTCATTTAAGAGATTTTAATCCCAACCAAAGTGTATTTAGTTTGCGCAGGGAGATGGTTCCAGGAGCGGGTCTCTTTTAGTGGAAGCAGCGCTCGACCACTGTTGGGTCAACTTTTATTTTGTAGCTGTTTCCCACTGTGTTTTGTTTTGCCTTTTTGTACTTTTGTATTCCCATGTACATTGTGTTGGTGTATGTCCTCCCACGCTGCTGGTACCCTAGTGGTGGCCACCAACAACTGCAACTGCCTGTGTGACTAAAACCTGGACGCCTGAGCAACGTTTCAACGTCAAACCCTGTGTCTCTCTCATCTCTCAGCGGATACCCACACATTTGCATGTTAGCTTCAATTTAGCTTGCAAAATAAATATGCTGAAGGATGTATTTTTTATTTATATTTTAGCTAATGTGGTGCCAAGTGTAAAAATAAAAAAAATTAAGTTCCATGTGTTTTTTCACAGATTTATTTTGTAGATTCCCAGATTTAACATGTCAGCTAAATTTTAAACTTGTCGCCAAGTGTAAAAAAAAAAAAAAAAGAATTAATCATTGTTTGAATTGTTATATTGATTTTAAATGTTGAATTTGTGATAAGCATTTTAAATATTTATAAATGATATCTGAAAGTACACATTTGAAAACGTGTAAATATGCTTTTGTTAACATTTATGTATTAACCAAAGTCTGGAAATGCTTTTTTTTTGGTTTTTTGTTTTGGTTAAATCTAGGAAAAATTACATGATGAAAAGTGTTATGAAAAATAGTATTGTTCTGGGATTGTTTCTGTTATAACCTGAACAGCAGAAACAAATTACAGATAAAAAAAAGAGAAACAGCATTTATTAATAATAATAATAATAATAATAATAATAAAACCAACCATTTTCTGACAGTGTCCCTACCATGCCTTCTTTCTCCTTCACTCATTCGGCCCAAGCAAGCAGTGACATTATGACTATATTCATGCCTACAACACTTTTATTGCCATAAAATGAGCGTATGTTTGAAATAGATGTGGCTCTCAGATCTGACACCAGTATCCTTTGGTGCTGCTGTATTTTCTTTGATGTATGCATGGGATTAAATGTGATTGTGTGTACTGAATCAGGTAGGTTGCTATCCCATTATTGGTTTATTTTAGCTTTTGGTGTGTGAACTATGCATCAGCTGCAGAGTCACTTACAATAGTGTCTCACCCGAAAGACGGAGCCCAAGGAGGTTAAATGACTCACTCAAGGTCACACAGTGAGTGAGCCAGGATTTCAACCAGGAACCTCCTGGTTACAAGCCCTTTTCTATAACCACCGGACCACACAGCTTCCTATATCCCATTGTAGTATATGCTTTATTTAAACTGTTGGCTGTCAATTCATAATGAGCTAATATTTACATTTAAAACCACACAGTAGCAGGCATCATCTTTGCTGTTTTTTATTGCACTTAATATAGTTCTACAAATACAGGTGCATCAATTATTAGGCAGCAGCTGTTAGGGGAATAGGATATACAGGAATTGTTCAATAGGAAATGTTCACTCCTTTGTGTCATGGGTTTCTTTTTTTCTTTTCATGTTTCTTTACAGGTAGTATATTTTTTATAATAACCTTCTCTTTTATACCTCCCAGGTTGTTTGAATCTCAGACTGACCACCAGAGCATTAGTTTTCCGTCCCGGCCACTGATACGTAACTCTAGTAGGCGAGAGCCCTACTAGAGTTATTTAACAGTTGTGAAACAGTATTCTCTCAATCTCAACAATGCAAAGAGTACTCAACTTTCGTTTCTATAACGTAGTCTTCACTGCATTTTGGTTGTGCTGTTTTGTTTCCTTCTGCTTCTCTTCAATGTATTTATTGCTTAGGCTCCAGTGCTGCTTCTCTTCCTTCCCTGTCCAAAATGGCCACGGTCCAGTTCCAGTGTGTTCCCCCAGTGTTCTCCCTTCCTGTTCTTTTTGGTTCCAGTTATATAGGGGAACTAATCAGGTGGTGCTGATGACTTGCACCTGACTAAAATTAAGGTCCCAATCACTTGTGACCGTGCCCGTCACATAAATGTAACCCCTTATTGGGGTCTCCCTTTGGGTATAAAAATAAATAAAACACACAGTGTCAAAAATACAATAAATAGTGCAACTAAAACAGTATACAATAAAACCACCAGTGAATAAAACAATTAAAACTTTGGTCGTTTGTGACATTTGTTTTCTGACACCTTGTTTAATAAACTGGTGACAGAATGTTTAGTTGTGTTCAGGGATTAATATGAAGTGAAAATCTAAATCTATTAGGGTGCCATTATTTTAAAGATGTACCCCTATAAGTAATAGCGGTTTGATATAAAATTTGGTAACACTTTACATGAAGTGTCTCTCATTACTGTGTATTTACATAGTAGTTACTTTGGAAATACATGTGCACTTACACACGGTTACATTGACTTAATGTGTAAATTGTACCTAATCCTAACTTTTATTATAAATCATTAACTTTACCCAAGTGATCCGCAAAATAACTTTAATGTAAGATGACTGTTTAAGTGATGTACAAAAATGAAGTTTGTCATTATCCACATATGATTGTATGTTCACTCCAGTCATTGATGGGTTCTTAATTCAAGTTGCAAAATCGGAATATAATTTTAATAATTTAGGTCAGATTATTCATTGTTCACATTGTTCTCCAGACAGGGGGATACCCTGAAATATTCTTTACATTCTGAACATTGAAAAATCTACTGCTCTACCAACACAGCCCTTCTAAAAGCTTTCCATAGTAAAAGCATAGCAAAGGCTAATAAAGCATAGTGAAAGCATGGGAAAGCATAGGCAAACAAAGAGGTATGGTAAAGAATATTCAAAAACATGGCAAACCAAAAACTATGGTAAATCATAGCATGACCATGAGAAACATGGGAAAACTGCAGAAATATTGTGGAGTCCGGGCTTCCCATGGTGGCCCTACACCTGTGTGGTTTTGCAGTGTCAGAAAAAACTATACTGAGTAATACAGGTCCTCTCATTCAGCAAATACAGCACTCTAGTGACAATGGCATGGTTTATCATTGGTGTTTAAAAGTGCAGAACTTACTGTGCATTCAGCATTGTCACGCAGATGCAGCCAATAATTAAACAATGACATGAAAGAAAGGATGTAGTCGTAATTCATTTATTGTTCTGATATTTAATCAGCTGTTTTAGCTGCTTACAATCACAGAAAATTCTCATTAAAAGTGTTTATTCAGCATACAATTTCTAAAAGGCAATACTCATGTCCAATTTCAGAAATGCTTACAACATAGAAATGAGATCACATGCAATTCTATAACCCTACAAACAAGAATAGCTGTATCACACTTAACCACTGCAAACAAATGTTCAATCAAATTTAGCAGAGGCAAATACAGCAAGAGAAAAGCTGTATTAAAACCTCCCACCCCTTCTAGAGTGCAGTCTTATTTAAAAGCTCTCAATAATGGTATGTACTGGAAGAGCCTTGCTGAATAGAAAAGGCAGGCAGCTCTGTCGTTTGTAATGTTATGTCATCTAATGTAGTTGCAAGGTGGTTCCACAGCATTCAATTAAAGCACACAAGAAAGTTTTTTGACAAAATAATAAAAAGATAATATATATATATTTTTTTTATAACAGTGTTAATGGCCTATGTGTGGGTCCTCACTAGACAAAGAACCAAAACATGCAAAAACGGCAAAAAAAAGACAGACAGACAATGGTGTGGATTTCCTTACATTGCAGTAATTACGAGGGCATTATTAGTGGACATTGAATTTAGTTTACCATGAAATAAAGAAAATGGGGTTTTCATTTTGAATACTGTGTGATTTGAGTAATTTTTTTTTTTTTTTTGCTTGCGCTTAAGCCAATCCAACACTAGTGTGGAAATATATAATCGTGTGTTATCTATAAATAATAAAGAAAACCTTGATACCAAAAATGTATACCAAATGTAATTATGTGTCTCTAATTACTGTGTATTTGCATAGTAGTTACTCAGTAAATACATGTGTACTTACACATAATTACAATGTTATTATGTGTACAATGTATTTAATGAGTAATTTTTTTGCACAATATAACACCTAACCCTAACCTTAACCCTAACCCTAATGTAACACACTTGATGGGCCAGGCAAGCTTACGTTACATATATAGTTGGTTGAAGGATTACTTGTATGGCAATTTATGCTGTGAGATCCTTCCCATTGCTTAAGACTAATGAATAAATCTCTGTATCACTGCTGTCCAAGTATCCAGATTTTGTATTTGTGAAACAGATAACAATAATGTTTGTTTTTACTGGTAGTCTCCCTCACATCACTCAGCTGCACTGCACTAGCAGGTCTAATATATAAACCCATCCCCCAGTGTATGTGTGCGTGTGTGTTTGTGTGTGTGCATGCATGCGTGAGTCCGTTTGTGTGTGGGTGCATGCGTGTTGTGTGGGTGTGTGCGTGCGTTTGGCTTTTTGCAAAGGTGAAAAGTAAAACATGGCATGAAAATGAATAATTGAATTAAAACAGCTTGTAAACCAACAAGTTGTGCTGCTAATCCAAGCATTTTCTCATTTGATGCACCCCTGCAGCTATGTGTTATTTAAAAGCTGCCCAGGAAAATATTACGCAATCAGATTTGAGAGAATGGCTGGATCATCATGTTTATGAGCCCTTAATTACATGCATTTGCAGGTTGCTCCGTAATTTGCAGGTTGCTTCTGAGAATCTTGTCCCATATATATGTATTTTCCAGGATCTAAAGGGTTACATGATACTAACAGCAATGTAAATGAAGAAGCTCACAACAGAAATGAGGTACAGATAAAAATAAGCCGTGTCCAGTGCCCTAGCTGCCCTCTCCACACCGAGAACAGTTTCTTTCTCTCTCTGGAGGCTGGACACCGTCTGTCGGACAGCTTGTATTTCCAGCAGCATCTCTCTGAGCACGCTGGAGTCAGGGCCAGTCTGCCTCAGGTTAACTGATTCCATCTTAACAGAGTCTGTGAGGGGAGAATGAGAGATTACAACTTCGTCACTTACGTAAAGGACTGCTATCTAATACTTTAAATCCATTTACTTTGAATTATCCACGAAGATGAGAAATCGTGGTGGTTCTCATTCATACGTTTCACTTTTCTTTTACATGTACAGCAGGGTATAACATTATAAACCCACCTGCAGCCGACTTGTTTAAAGGGATTTTAAATCGATCCTGTCCCTTTCTATCAGCACTAGAGCCATATGAACGTGGTTTGAATTGTGAATAAAAGCTTAGATAAGTAACTCTGATGGAGAAAGTGACATAACAAACATGCATTCTTTTCTTAATGTCCAGGGGCCGTTTTGGATAACAGTGATCCAGATTTTGTAATCCTAGATTTTGTGATCGAAATTACTTAAAAAATAAATAAATAAATAAATAAATTTGTAATCATAATTATTTGTAATCTGGATAAATGTAATCCAGAAGTGACTTTTTCTGAAAAACCTGATCAAAACAATCCAGATAAAAGTAATCTCGATCACAAAATATCACTGTTATCCAGATAAAACCCCCCGGAGCACAACATCGGATGTCGGCGAGGAGAACAAAGGCCAGGCCTGCAGAGTTCACCAGGCACTGCTGAGGAGATATGGTCTGTGCTAATTTTACTTCCCTACCGCATGGGACCCCTGCTGGATCCACAGTCTAGACAACTTGGCACAGCCAGGATGCAAACCTGCCCTCCACTGACTGCACACTCTGCACACCACACAGTTGTGCCTTTACCAGGTCACTATTTGTAACCCAAACAAACAACATATTGTATCACATCTGCGTTTGTAGCCCCATATATTTTATGGCACATTTTCTGTACATCTGGGTAAAATCCCTGCATGTTGTTTAGATCCCCTCTAGCAGAGACTAGCCAGTCATGTGAGAATATGGACTGGGCTGTCTGGCTTGATTGGAGGGAAACTGCAAGACCCTGTTAGAATGTGATCAGGCTAAATTGCATGATTCCAGCCTAGCCACATGTACGAAAAAAGAGGAGCTCAGGACTCAAGAGCAGGTGCCAGCACTCTGTCCTCATCTCAGAGATCAGATGAGCTTGGGTGACTGTTGCAAAACTCCTTAGCCTACATAAAGGGACGTTCTTTTTTTATTATAGAAGTGTGCAGTCTTGTGCGTAACAGCATTTTCTGTGTATGGCCAGATTTGCCTTCCAGACCATTGAACAACAAGTCACATTAATGCATGTCAAAATATGCACTAACAATGTGTCAGTCCAAATGGCTGCCTTCATGATACTATTGCCCCTACACCTGCCACTGTCTGCATTGCCATTGAAGATCATTTGTGAAGGGAACTCACCATCTTGGTTTCCACTGTCTTTGAATTGGACAGAGCTGGCCTTCTGTTTTCTGCAGAACAATCTCAGTAAACAGCTGTCTGGCTTTAGGTTCCAGAGGTATTTGACAAATATGGTCTGGAGAAGGCTTAAGAGCATGAATGTGAAGATGACGGTGAAAATGATTGCTGTAGGTGGAAAAACAAGCAGGTAACAGGCAGTGTTTTAAAACACGTCATAGGAAATTGATTTTCAATTTATAAAATTGTATTTACTTTCATAATGTATAACTATGAAATGCAGATGCCCTTTGATCTTTGGTCCATAATATTATACTCTGCAGTTCTAAACATTTTTATGTAATGTAACTTGAAGTGAATAATCTTTACAAAGAGCGCCAGAAACATGAAAGCAACACAAACTATTTCAATTTGACTGTTAAAATATGTATTCATCCTTCCATAAATTAGATGTGCATTGTCAGTAGTAGACGCGTTCCATATTGTAATTGATGTACCACTGCATTAAAATAACAGCTGCAGGAGGTCAGCCACAGAGAGCTCGTATCTCCTGCTGACAGGGTCGGTGTGCAGAGAACCGAGAATTATGTTCTGAAAAGCCTATTTCTAAAACAACCAATCAGAACAAAATATGTGATCAAATTCTAACCACAGTAGGAAATATAGTCAGCAGAGACCGCTACCTTGGTAGCATGTACTACAGCTGGAGCTCTTACCGTTTTTTTTTTTAGCCAGGTTTATATAAATAGCGGAACTATAAAAAGCTGTATTTTTATTTTTTACTTTAAAATGATAAAAGTAGTCTTTAAAAAAGTATTTATTTTCAATTTGAGTACTACTGCCAAAAATTATAAACTTACCAAACCGTAAATCCAAACTCAATAATTATTTTAATATAGATGAAGGTTTTACTTTTTTCATTATCCAATCAAATCATTGGGAAAATTACAGCTGCAGTTAACTTTAGTTCAAGTTAATCGCAAAGAACAACGTTATCTTTTATGTTAAATAATTCTACATGGTGGTTTGCACTTACTAAAAACATGTGGTCCGGTGGTTAGAGAAAGGGGTTTGTTACCAGGAGGTTCCCAGTTCAATCCCATTGTGTGTGACCCTGAGCAAGTCACTTAACCTCCTTGTGCTCCGTCCTTCGCATGAGACATAAAACTGAGTTCCTATTGTAAGTGACTCTGCAGCAGCAGTTGTGATGCATAGTTCACCCTCAAGTCTCTGTAAGCCGCTTTGGATAAAAACATCTGCTTAATATCTAACTAATAATAATAATGATATTTAACTTACTTAAGTATTTCTAAGCTGTAAAAACTGCAATTAACAAAATGTGAGTGTGATGTCTCTTAGCACAAGATGTGTGACGGGATCTATGTTTTAATTTAAATCTGTTTATATTTGACTGAAATTTTTTAATAACATTGCAGAATGTACACGCAACAAAAAAACGACATTCAAAATGAAAATAACTTTAAAACTACAAATCCAATCAAATTCTAACCACCGTAGGATGTGAAGTCAGCAGAGACCGCTACCTCAGTGCCGAGTACCATAGCTGTAAGATCTACAGGTCTGTTGAAAAATGAAAATACAATTCGCATTGTTCACAGGGGAAATGTTAACGTTTTGACCCCCTTGTAAAATAGCAATCCTATTGAAAGACCATTTGAAAATGTAAAGAGATAATGTCACAAAGGTAGAAGAGGGGAATACAATAAAAAAAAGATGTTTTGTAGATAGCGTAAGGTCTTAAGTCTGAAACATGTTCTGGAACAGTGGTCTTATTTTGTTAATCCGGAATGAGCTCTCATTGTAAACTTTGTATGGTCGTAAATGGTCTGTGAATATGGCAGTACAACAGGAAGCTGTTTGAGTGGCTCACCAATCAGGGGGGGCATGCTGCCATTAGAGGGCAGGATCCCGCTGAGAAGGAGCTGCAGGACGGAGAAGCCCAGGATGATTGTGATCTTGAAGCCCAGTTTCTCTCCACTGGGCTCTGGGATAAAGTAGCTGGCCAAGTCCAGCATCAGCAGGAACGCTGCTGGTACCAGCAGGTTAAGCACGTAGAGCATGCACTTCCTTTCCAGGGACACCTAGAGAGGAAAGACAGTACATTGTTACTGGAGGAGCTACAGGGAAAGGGTCCCTAAGATGGGAAGAGTGCCAGAATACTGCTGTCTGCCAATTTAATACAATAAATGAGTGTACTTTCTCCATGCATCAAAAGTCACATGACCTCAATATGACCTCAATAATACCTGTAAAGGTGTGGCAGGGCAAAGAGCCCTGCACATGAAAAGGGGGCGGGGCAAAGCCCTGCCATAAATGTATTATTTATTTTTAGAACGGGGTACCCCTCCGCCCCTGTGCAATTTATTATTTTGTATTTGTTTTGTTGTATTATTGCTGTTATTGTTATTGTTATTATTATTGTTGTTATGATTCATTTATTTATAAATATGACGGCATAGCCTTGTTTTGTTATTGTTTTATAAATGTGACAGCGGAGCCGTATATTTTGTTATTATTTCGCAGCGTGGATGGGAAGCCCCATCCACATTAAAAACCTTGTGCAGAAGGTGATTGTTTAATTGTTGTTAATCGGGAGATGGTCACCTGCATATAAGCCTGCAGATCTCTGCACTCAGGGTGGGTGTTCAGAAGAGAGAACGTGAGAGAGCGAGGTGAAAAAGGAGAAAAGAACATTTAAATGACCTATTGTTTTGTTTTGTGTTCATGATTTGTTTTAATATTTATTTTGCTCAGTGAGCACTGTTTTTGTTTAAATATTTTATTTGTTTTTGTTACTTAAATAAACGGCGCACGGCCCATCTTTTGCACCGCAGTATTTTTCCCTTTGTTTTCTTTCTGCATCTGGCCTGACATCACCACGTCAGCCATCCTGTCACAGAAGGGTTATTTTATTATAGGTCTTTATCAAAACGTCACATGACTGTAATACGGCGCAGAGATTCCTCAACACCTGCCAGCTTCAATGGTTTATGACATATTAGGAGTAATAGGCGGCAGTGGGTTGAAAAATTCATACAAGCTCTTTAACTGAACATAACAATACAGCTGTGTACCAAATAGTAACACAATAAAATGAGTGCCACAAAAGAGTAAACTTTTCTTACATATTTGAACTAGATCTATCATAGAGTACAGTTGTGTACCAAGCCTCAAGCCAATATCTTAATGTGTTAGGTTATTATCATCAAATCAAACCATGAAGGGTACCGTTAGATTTTGGCTGAGGAGTTTCTGAAAAAACACTGAAAAAATAAAGTCGGTATCTCAAACGTGTTGTGATGAGTTAAAGAAGCAACAGGAGTGGAGCTGTCAGAATAGCATACCTGATAGACAAGTGTAGCCAAGGATTCATTTTCCATGGTCAAACTGCTTTGGAAAACTTTTACACCCTTAAGTTCCCATTCTCCTTCGCTCTTAATATATTTCTTGGACCAGAAAAAGATTTCAGAGGAGTTGAACTCTGACTCCAGTTGTATGTCTTCAGCTGGTACACAAAAACAGAAAAGATCATGTAAGAGAAGACAGATTTATCCTATTGAAAATCTTTTTCTGATGATTTTTGTCCAACAAATTCTTTTCATATCTGGCTACCTGAGTGATAATTTGGTAGATTTTCATATTTAAAACTGGAAATAAAAGTATTATCAAAGTACTTCTGGAAAGTAGGGCTGACTTCAGAAGTAGCCTGTCGACCCAGTTACCCGAGCTGGATTCCAAACCCGCAAACTATTACAAATGACCTAAAAACTATGAAGTCAACCAGAACAAAGAAATCAATGAATTATTATTTGAATAGATTAAAGATAATGGGCAGGATTTTCAAAAAACAGTGTTATTGTATCGAACTTGCGTGTTATTACTCTGCGTGTGTCAAAGATACACAGTTGTCCATTTTTGACTTCTCCTAAATACGTGTATTAAATACCCTGATAGCGTTGGAAAGGCAGGATCGCAAAAATAAAAAAGTTATAATTCCCTCTAACTAGAACCACCAAAACATTGTCATTTTGACTGCCTTTTACATGTTTTTATTTTGACTATAACCTGCAATATTCTGTTTAATTTTTATATACAAGCCTGTTGTTATCACTGCTGGACCTGGCAGCCATCAATTCGTTTTGTACAAGGAATGCACCGGGAAAATATTAGTAAGAGAGATTTCATCTTGAAGCTAGCCACAGCACTTCGGCAAACTGCAAAGCTGAGGGCTGCAGCAGCTCAACCTGGATTCTGTGCTGCACCGAGTGACACACGCAAGAGAAAACATATGTAACTTTCGTTTTAAATTAAAAAATAATTTTGTTTTTACAGTTTTGTATGTACATATATCTGTTCACACCTGTTTACACACTATTTTCTTTTGAAATTATTATATTTTTTCATGTTTTTGAAGTAGTAGTTTAATTGGTCATTTAAATATGGTGTTTTGGCTGTGCAGATGTTTGATATGATGTGCTTGAATAAAACTTTTCAGTTGTATCCGATAGTTTGCAGGGGGTTCTCACAGGCAGAGGTGGGGCCTTGAACACAGGACCTCCCGCGCTGAAGGATAGCGCCGATACCGCTGTACAAAAGAGCCGACTCCCTTGCATGAGCGTATATCGTGCTTAGGTCTTTTAGATTGCGTCACCTACCAACCCTGACCCCTACCCCTGTGCACGCTACAATATTAATTAAAACCCTCCTTTTCCAAGTGCAAATTAACTACTGATAAATTATGACAATTAACACGGATTTGCTTTTAAATTCCCACAAGTAGCAGTGCTCATTATTATTTTATTATTATTATTATTAGTTTATTTAGCAGACGCCTTTATCCAAGGCGACTTACAGAGACTAGGGTGTGTGAACTATGCATCAGCTGCAGAGTAACTTACAATTACATCTCACCCGAAAGACGGAGCACAAGGAGGTTAAGTGACTTGCTCAGGGTCACACAATGAGTCAGTGGCTGAGGTGGGATTTGAACCGGGGACCTCCTGGTTACAAGCCCTTTTCTTTAACCACTGGACATAATTTCGGAAATCACGTTAGCATGATTATTTAATAATGAAATAGGCGTAACGGCCCCTTGAAAATGCCAAAATCAATGCTAGGCCTATATAACGATTTGTTGATTAACACTGGAGTTATCATTTACAAACCTTTGAAAATCCTGCCCAGTATGTGTAAATACTCTCTTGACACCCCAAAAAATACTGTATAGTTTGGGATTTCTAATATCATACATTTAAACATCTTTATTGAAATAAATGGTTACTTTTTTAAGTTACAAAATTAAAGTTTGAGGGCTGGGTCAGTTCACCAGCTGCACTTACTTGAATATTGATATGACATGAATGTCAGATTGCACTTCTGCTGATCAAATGGAAACTGTTTGGCAAATATTGTGCAGATGCTGACAATTCTTAACGTTTTCTGAATGGCTACTATTCCGTTATTTTTGATCTCCAGAAATGCCTCTTTAAGAGAAACATCTTCATCAATGCTAAAAAAAAAATTAAAAAAACAGGAATTAGTTTTATTAAACAGATTGTCCAGTTGATATAATATATAGCTGATCTGAAAACAAAATAATGTAGGTTATAAGTGAAAGTATAATCATAAACAAGGCAAACAATTAAAAAAGAAGTGTATCCAGATTAATAAAATACATCTGTAATTCAATTTGAATAAAATAAATATGAATGCAATAAATAATATAACTTACAGAGCAACTTGGTATGGGTATACAATATGAGAGTTATGTGCTAAAGTATTCATCTTGTACTGTAGATTCTCTTTGTATCATTTTTTGTTTCACTCATCACATCCTGTTGACTTTTTAAAACTCTGAAGTTTAAAGCACCGCTGTGGCTTCCATAAAACTTTCAGAAACATACACAAATAATAGCAATAAAAACATCATTGTAGTCTTACAATTCAAGAACACGAATGTCAGGTTTCCACAGCAAGTCATATGGAACAGTAATAGTTTCAATCCCACAGAACTGATCCGTGTCCCATGACAGAAACTCGTTCTTCCAGTGCTGGAGGACAGAATCACAAGAGGTTTGAGTAACAGTGAAAATACTTCATTGAAAATGTGAAGGTTACAGGAACAGAAAGGGTGAATACTTGCCATTTGCACTTGGAAAAAAGATGTAAAAACTTGGGTCTTCTCAACCTGAAATAAAAAGAAGACACAAATCACGAGTACTCGGCACACCCCTAGTTTATACTATCGTGCAATGCGAATGTCAAAATAGGAAAATGTTCCCAGTGCATGTGGTTTGAAGTTTTAACATGACGGAGGTGCAGACACGTTTTCATTGTATATCTCTGCATTATGAGCACCTTCCCTGGTCCATATAGGAAATACATTTCTACATTATTATAATAGATCAATATACATGTTAAATATTAGACACTGGCATTTCCCATAGAAGTACAGAAGTCACTCCACTACTTAAATAAAAAAATAAAACACCCGCATGGTTTGACAAGAGAAACAGAGACTCGACAGACAGCAATTGCGATTCATTCTTACCACTCCCAGTATGGCATAAATGTTAGCTGACAGATACACTGTGGTGGGAGTTCTCCAGTCTTTCACCGGCCGCACTGAAGTTAAAAGCTCATTGCTTTGCGAGAGGTTCAGATATCGGTAAACATCGTAGTAGCTGCACACTTTATCTGTGGCTGTGGCACCTGAAATGGGAAGTGATCGGATCTCAAACCTCAACAGACAGACATACATATATACAGACATACAGATATACAGATATACAGCCAATGTTGGGCACCATTTGGATTGTAAATACAATTGGCGGGATCCTTCTTAAACCCTTTTTGAAGAGGCACTGAATATTGATTCTGGAATACTGGGATTTTTGAAAAATTAAACAACAAAATGAATTTAACAAATCTAATCACTGCTAACATTATCCAGAGATCCAGCTTTAAATATTTAACTATGAAAAACAAATGAATGCAACCCTTGAGTGAGGGAACAAACTAAAAAAAAAAAAAGGAAACATTGAGTGTTAATTTTGTACACCTTATTCTACGTAATGTAAAAGTAGATCAAGTCCAGGGCTTGTAACCAGAAGGTCACCGGTTCAAATCCCACCTCTGCCACTGACTGACTCACTGAGTGACCCTGAGCAAGTCACTTAACATCCTTGTGCTCCATCCTGCAGATGAGATGTTAAATCAATGTCCTATTCTAAGTGACTCTGCACATAATGCACAGTTCACAGCCTACCTCTGTAAAGCGCTTTGTGACGGTGAGCCACTATGAAATGCGCTATATAAAAATAAAGATATATATACAGTATATATATATATTATTAATAGAACAAGACTTACTTGAAACAGCTACGCAGATAAAGAGATAAGCAGTCCACAGCCCAGCCATTTCAAAATTAAAATAATTACAAAAAAACATCCACAATGTTTTTCAAAGATCTACCCTTAAATGGAGAGTCGAGATGGATGAATTGGGGATAGGTTTTTTATCAGAATACTTTTATATAGATAATTTATAGCTATTTGTTTGCACAGTGAGAGACAGCAACAATGGATATCAATTACATGTTCATCCAATACAAGCAATACCATCTTATTGGAGCGTTTGTTTTGTATCACTTTCTGAAAGGACTTCCCCGGTTGATTGTGAAGAACAACAATACTGGACCACTCCCTTCCAGCACAGCTGCTCCAGCCCTACACTTCCTATTACTGGTCTTAGGTCATTAATCGATAGCATTACTGGTCTTAGGTCATTAATCGATAGCAATATTGATACATTTTAGTATTGATGAGAAAACGTTTCCCTGAAAGAAAAGACGACCACCAGCCAGTACTTTTGGGATATGCCTGCCACAGGTCAGGTATTTACTGAGCATTTTATGTCAGAGCTGCCGATAGGCCCCTCACTTCCTCTTTTGCATCGAACCCGCGAATGCGAGTGATGCGACCTTGCAAGGTTTGGTGGTCGTCTTCTCTTTCAGGGAACCAGGGTTACATCCGTAATCTAATGTTCCCTTTCAATTCGAAGACGACCACCAACCAATACTTTTGGGAAAAGTATACCAAAGCCATATTGAGGGAGCGTGAGCGGAGACAACTGACAAGGGACGACTCGACACTGCAAACCAAGTTAGCGGTGCGAGCGTGCAACCTCAAGGACCCTTGTGCCTAGTGAAGGCATAGAGGGATCTACCACATTAAGTCGGTAGAACATGGTGAATGTATGCAAAGTAGCCCAGCTAGCCGCAGTACAGATATCAGTCAATGAGGCACCTCTAAAGAGCCACTCCTCTGGTAGTCGAAACTATGTCCACAATCCAGTGGGACAGTCGCTGCTTAGAGAGGGCATGACCCAGGGTCCTTTCTCCATGACAGACGAAGAGCTGGTCAAAATGACGCAGCGCTCTCGTCCTATCCACATAACCTCTCAATGCCCGAACTAGGCAGAGGGAATTTAATCTCCAATCCTCCTCTGAAGAAAAGGGAGGGGGATGGAAAGCCTCTAGTTCCACTGACTGGTTTAAGTGAAAGGCCATAACAACCTTAGGGAGGAAATCGGGGTTCATGCATAATGATACCCTGTTTCCATCATCCCAAACACGCATACAGCAGCTGTGCACTGACAGAGACTGTAGTTCACTAACCTCCTTAGCGTAGGTGATGGCTAATAGAAAGGCTGTCTTCATAGAGAGATATTTCAACTCTATGGAATGTATAGGCTCAAACAGGGCCTTAGTGAGAGCCTCCAATACCATGTCTGGACTCCACTCAGGGAGGCTGTCCTTCCTAGGAGGATGTAGCAGTTGAGCACCCTTTAGAAAACGGGTTGCCAGAATATGAGCACCCAGGAAAACTGAGTCAATGGGGACATAGCATGCAGATATAGCTGCTAAGTACACTTTCAGTGTAGAGGGGGCCCTACCCGCCTCCAGCAGATCTTGCAGAAACTGTAAAATAGTTGCTAAAGGGCAATAGATGGGATAATGACCTCTGGTCATACCCCACTTTTGAAAATACCTCAACTTGCAGGCATACAGTGCCCTTGTGTAGGAGGCCCTAGCATTCTGCAGTGTACTGACGACTGCGTCTGAGAGCCCTAAGACGTTCCCGTTCAGGGACCAGACCCACAGATGGAGTCTGCCCGGTTCTGGGTGCCCCTCGTCTAACTGAGGAGATCCAGGTGCAGCGGGATCTCCCAGGGCTGGTCTTGCAGCAGCTGGCAAAGGTTTGAAAACCAGATTCTTCTGGGCCATCTGGGGGCTACCAGGAAAACTGTCGCCTCTTCTCTTCAGACTAACTCTAGGAAAGCAGCGAGCAACAGTATCGGCAGGAATGCGTACAAGCGCGTCCTGGGCCACTCGTGGGCTAGGGCATCGATGCCTAGTGGACTGCCGCAGCGGTGGAGGGAGAACCATAAGGGGCAATGAGTGGTCTCTGCCATGGCAAAGAGATTGAGCCTGGCTCTTTCGAAACGTTCCCAAATGCGCTCTACCACCTGAGGGTGGAGTCACTATTTTGACTGGTGAGGACCCTCCCTCGAGAGGAGGTCCGCCGCCCAATTCACCACTCGAGGAAGATGGACAGCCCGGAGGGATAACAGGTTCCTCTTTGCCCAGGTCAATAGCCGAAAGGCTATGCGTTGCAACCCCAGGGACCGAAGCCCTCCCTGGTGGTTGACATGTTTTCCGTGCGGACAAGGACATGTCTCCACTGGAGCACTGGAAGGAAAGGCTGGAGAGCGAGGTGAACCACTGTAAATTGTCCCAAATTGCATTCCAGTTTTATATTTCTACACATTATGCTTTATATATTGATATTGATTGATTGTCTTGGATGTCTCTTATTGTATAAAATATGTTATCATGTGCAGTTTGAGCAAGAACGGCGAGCAACACTGATTTATATACAACAGAGCCCCTGAGGTGCATGACAATCACTGTTGTGGATGTAAAACATGGTGCAGGTTCTGAGATATGACCTACTATAGAGACCTGTCCCCATGTGACATATTTTACTTTGCATAGATAGACCTGATCACTACCACAGCATACAGTACAAGGCTGCCATTGGTAGTGGAACCAGAGTGACAATATTCTCATATTTATGTCATACCAATGGAAGCACAATTGATTGAAGTGCAGGAGAGTGCAGTTAATGTACTTGTCTATAGTATGCTAAATGAAGTCCATTCACAGGGGTCTGCAGATGTCTAGTGATACTCTACTCTGCTCTGATCTCAGCACTGATACAATGATAGAACTTCAATTTAATTCAAAAGATGAATACCAGGGTGGATATTGAAGGTTTTAGTTTGTATCTAACCACCACTCTCTGTGTGAAGAACCTAATTTCTAGTGTGTCCTCTGGTCCTGGTTTCTGTGCTGCACTAAACTATTGGTTAGGGTAAAAGTAGTAGGGTCAACTCATTTTAAATGTATTTAAATTGTTTTACAATATCAGACCATCATCTCAGTCACTTTCTGTATTACAGATATTTGGTCCCCATGTCTCCGAAGTGCAACAGGAACCAAAGTGTAAGAGTGAAGTGAGTGGGTTATATTACCTGTAACACAGGAAAGAGCTGGATTCAGGAATGTTGCAGCTGGATACATGTCTTCAAACCTGAAGGAAGAAGGAAACCTCTCCCAGTTTGACAGAGCAACAGAAACTGAACATTGAAATAATACAAATAAAGGTGCATGAATATATTTGATCAGGCAGGCTAGGGCTCCCACCAAATAAGGTACTGTATACAGAACAGTGGACACTCACTAATCCAAACCAGTTCAAACTGGACCCAGCTCAGATTAGTACTTTTGTTCTTATCATAATCTGCACCGTACTAAAAATGCCTTATTGTACTGTTTGTGTTTTTGATATTTAATAAAGAATATAGAGGCAGATTGAAATGCTTAACACACTTTTCATGGAATTGTGACATTGAAGTTTGGTGTCTATGACACTGCATTTCATTATGATAGCATTGTTCGGATTATTGATCGGGATAGTGGGGTTCGGATTAGTGAATACTGTATTGTTCTCTAGTGTAGAATTCAGTATATGGTCCTTTGCTGACACCCAGTGGCCACACTATGCAATGCCCTGACATAACAAACTAGTGACTTTGCTATATACATTAAAAACCATCCTGGTTAGGTAGGATGTATGACGAGTATGATTCACAATATATCTTATGTACTGGTATATTGTGTGTAACACATAGCACTGGTGAAAAATACGTTCCAACTCCATTGAGAAAGGTATATGCAGCTACAAAGGCATATCATCAATTTGCGATAGATTTTGTATATGGTCAAATTGCTTGATATCACTCCTGTTAATGTCACTCCTGTTATCACCACTGAAATGTCAGAATATAATGGGAGCCAACAGGGACAAGCTCCTAATAATATCAGTTTGGTTATTGTCATACTGTGTTTAATATCAATCACATTTATCAGTCATGCAACTGAAGCACACCTGCTATCACCGGGAGTAAAAGCATTATTCTGGAAAGTGTACTTCTAAATAAGCTGCTGTGCAGTTTGAAATGTAAGACTAGCATACAGAACAGACAGGTTTTAATTAATAAAGTGTGCTGTATATGTATAGTATGGTATAGCATAGTACAAGTTTCTGATTGACAATAAATGTTATTCATGAATTGTAATCAATGCAATACCTAGTACTCCTGTATTACTTAAATTATATGTTTGCCGTTTTGTTGGTAAACTAGAGTTGTCAACATTCCCTGTATATAATGGAAGCAACCCCAGCGCCCATTTGACACTGTACAAATTCCCTTAAAACCGCCTGGATGTCTGTTTAAAACACGGACAGTTGGCAAGCCTATAAAATCAACAGTTTATTGTCGTCATTTTTGCTATTTTCAAGTGATATTAAAAGTCATTTGATTGTTACATTCATTTGTATACGGAGAGGGCAAAAAACGGAGTCAGAGAACAAAAACAGGGAAGCTACGGAATCCTAAAACTGCTGTTTAGTGTTTGACCATGCTAAAAACTCCACGGGCAGTAGGACCCAGCGGAATCAAAGCCTCCTGGCTGACAGCAGTCCGCTTGTTTTTTGCTGTAAAATGGCGGACTGCGCTGAGAAGGGCCCTGCAGCTGCTTGTGAGAATGATGACTGGTCTAGTGAAGTGCTCAGGTAATAATAAACCGTGAAGCTAATACACGAGAAATGTGTAAGCCACGCGCAATTGGTTTGCAATCCTATAGCTGTGTTATTGTTAAGTAACAGGCACCTGAAATCCTGCAGTACACGTGGAGTTGTTTAGGAGGTAAATACATATACAGTGCTATTTAATAAAGCTATATATATATATATATATATATATATATATATATATATATATATATATATATATATATATAATTCGATGTGAATTAAGATGACGTTTAAATGCAGTTGTTATTCTTGCCTTACAGAATGAATTCAAAACAAGTTACCCGCGTGATGAATCATGTATGTCAATTAGTCACTTGACCACTGTTGTTGTTCTTGGACTCGTACATTTTTTTTTTTTAGATAAATATAGTGTGGGACATCAGAATATTTTGGGGAAAGTGACAACAGAGAACATTTGAAATCAGTGAAGGAAAAAGTTTCGTCTAATTCAACGCCGTTGTGTTGTTATATCAGGGTTTGGTCAAAAGGGGGCGCTTTCAGCGAAAACCTTTATTTATTTATTTTATTTGTTATTACAGTTTTGTGTCAGTTTACCTATTGTTCTATTCAGTGGTTCCCAACCTTTTTCAATGTAGGGGTCACCTTGGTGTTTGGATTTTTCCCACGGACCACTCGCCATGCATTTTTTTCACCACAGCATTTTGAAACTAATTTGTAGGCTTATTTGTGTAAGTACATGTAGAAAGTAAAGCAGTTATATAACGTTATCTAACTTAACGAGAGACCTGGGCTTGAGTCTTCCAGTTCATCAAGTAATATGTTGTCATTTTGCGAATTGAAAGTTGCTGAAGGCAAAGTTCCCGTTTCTTTTGTTTAAAAAAGGTTATTTTTTCACATTTTGAATGCTGTGTTTTTTGTACATCGACCGATGTTGGCGACTCAGTGTAGTAAGTTGCGTTAGAAATGTTGCGGGGACCAGCACTGTGGTATTTACATTTACTGGATCCGAGGTTTTGTCAAACCTGCAATATTTACTTCATAATGTGTAACATTTAGTTAGTGTGTATTTTACATAGAAAGCTGTTTAAGTTAATGGCGGCTTTCAAGGTGATGCTTGGTATTGCATCAAAGGGAGCTGTAATATAAATTAATTTATAAACACCCATAATAAAAGAAAACAGACAAATGGGGGAAATACAGACTACATACACAGTCTTTTAATTTTCATTTAAAGTAGGAGGCATGAAATCCCAAGTAGATGGCAGGGGGTATGGGGTGCTCCCCAGCAAGTGGCAGCGCCCCCTCCACTGAAAACAAATTTTAGGGTTTTACAGAGGTCTAAGTCCTGCATAAATATATTTTTGCCAGCTAATAAATTTCAAGCGATATTAAAGTATTCTTTCCCTGACAGTCCCTCAGAGCTGTTTGCGGCTCGCACCCGGGACCACAAGCTCCCTGCGCGGGGCCAGAAGGACTTTCTCCCTGACGGGACCCAGCGGCAGAGTGAGAAGCTGCGGCGAGGCCTGGAGGAGCACTGGAAACTGGTCTCTGAGGAGCGTGTCGAGAGGCAGTGAGTCTGACCACAGGGGGGCATGTAGCTGAGTGGCACAGGGTTTGCAGGCTTAAACCATTAGGGGTATAGAGCAGTGGTTCTAACTGTGTTCGCTTGAAGGGGAAAAGCACACTTAGTAAACGGTAGCTGACTTTCTGAACTATAGTACTTGGGCATATCTTTAATTTACACAGAGGACACATAGTTTTACTTTAACAGGGAATTGTTTTAGAATAATCATCCAACAGCCATCTCCTCTATTTTTGTGTAACAAAAGTTACACCCATCTACCAAGGGAGCTTAACCCCAACTCTCGTTGCTGGCAAATGTGCAATGTGAAAAATATGAAGATCTACAACTCCAACTACATTAAATAAACAGGTGTGTTTTGATTTATTTGATACCTGCCCATATTTTTTAAAAGCAGTTACTTAGAAAATATCAGGATAGGCTGTCCAGCAAAATATGAGCAAACAGTATTTTGTTATTGAGATTTCAAACCAAACTGGACTTAAGGAAACTCAAAAAACGTATCTTTTATAATTCTCTCAGTACAAAATATAAAACTCTTGATGGATATCCTCAATGACTTATTTTAACTCGGTTTTATCAGTGTTCTGCAACACAAGGCCACAAAATGCAAAATATTGTGTGAGTAACAAAGACCCCACAAGAAGCATTCACGGTGGTGCAACACTGCTGAATATTAAACACGGGTCTATTTTACCTCCAGGTGACAAAGAAAAACATAATATTTCCTATGGAAGTTGTTTCACCTCTACTGGAACTACCATAAGGGGTATATTTGCAGAAATGAACCTTCTTATACTCTCCATGCGTATTGAATCCTATGTAGGCTCACTTGTGCACATTTTCTGGTTTTAAGGTCATTTTTCCTACATTGCACCCATTTTTAATGTGAGCGCCAATATTATCCTTTTAATATGAATCACATCTCATAATGGTAAACACCTTACCAAGGACAGAAGTTGGTCCATTGAAGGTGATGCAACTTCTCTAGTAAATATTTCATTTTTGGCCGTCTCTTTTAGGCTCTTTAGACCCTTGTCCTCTGGGAGCCACTCCAGATTTATTACTGTTAGTTTCCTTTTCTAAAATATTTTGAACAGTGAATTCTTTCTCATGTGTATTCCTTGTTTCCTAGAGGGAGTCTGGTGAAAGCGGAGTGGAAGCCCAAGGACAATGTTGTGGTGCTCAAGTGTCCAGCGGTGAGTGTTTGAAGTGGAATAGCAATACATTCTCAATACGCTACAGTCCTGCTCAACCAGTGCATAGGGTGGGACTTCAGTTCGGAGCATATGAGAAACAAGCATGCTGGCAACATACTTCCCCTGCCATGGCTATAAATCCAAAATAGTTAACATCATTAAAAGATCCATCATGTTGACACAAAACTACTCCACATTCTGATTGTTTCAATATGTCGATACCATGTGTCATCAGGATAAGCTGTTCTCTAGATATGCAAACATGTGCCTCCGGACACCCTCAGATACTGATTCTCCTGTGCTGAAGAATGTCCTTACCAAGGTGCATGTAGCTGTAGTAGCGGTTCTCCGGTTGATATGTATGAACATACGTATGTAAAGACAGACAGACAAGCGTCTCCCTATCTCCTCATATTCTAACTTGTGCTTCCTCCTCTATATCTCTGTCATGGGAACATACCGCACTGATACAGTCACACAGAGGCAGAAGAGCTAACCGCCTCTCTGTCTTTTCCAATCCAGGGGAAGTTTTGGCAGACCATGGGCTACTCTGAACAGGGGAAGCAGTTTCTCCAGTCCGAGGAGGCCCTGTACCTGATGGAGTGTGTGAGTGAGACAGTTCAGATGTTTTTAGCAGTCTAGGTGGAGCAGAGGGCTAATTCACTAGCCTACCTTTCACTTCTGGAAGCCTGGGTTTAAATCCAGCTGCTTGGGGTCACAAGAGAAAGGAATTAATTGTTCTTAAGCTCAGGAATGATAAAGTTCAGAGAAAAAACAGGGATGGTTCATACTATAAGTTAATGTGTTGTGAGTCTCTCGCTGTATAAGAGATGTCCAAAATGTATATTATTATAAGCAACTCATTTACTTGGGTAATAAACAGGGTCTGGCTTAATTATGGCTGGTGCATACATTGCATTCAAATAACTAACAAGAACAAAATATACCAGTGATAAACCCAGAGAAATGGGATTATTTGAACACTGATCCATTGCATATCGTTGCTTATCCCACTTGAAACATTTGTAATTCAACCGATATTCATTCAACATGCCATTGACAACTGCAGTTGATATTCCATCTCTTAGCGATAAACTATGTGAGATTTTCTAAATAAAAGTAATAATTAAAAATAATTCTAATAAAAGTGTTGATGGCTGCCGGTCACACAATTGTCCAAAGCAGTCATTTTGTCAGGTTTGTAAGAAGTGTTGACGATAGTGGATTTGGTCACTAGTTTCTTTGAGGTTTCAGCTGAACAGGAAAATGAATCGATGAAAAGATCAAAGCGCAAAAACACAGCAGCAATCGCATTGTGAGTGGTGATAAGCTTATGAGAGGTAAAGAAATGCTTTTTAAAGCATAAGCAACAAGGGTGAATCCAAAAGGCCTGTCTGTGGCAACCTATTTGTTGTTGTGAGACAGGTTTTGCCAACCTCCTTTTCTGTGTAGGACAATCTTGCTTTACCCTAGTGAAAGTGAAAATAAAAACTTAAACTTATGAGAAAGAGACTAACATGATTACCACCCTTACAGAGAGATTTGGCTTGTTGGGGAGTTATCCTACATAATATATTCCTCTTGTTGTTTCTCTTTCTGCCATCACATCCCTGTGGCCTAATTGAGCTCTCAGAGTCGTTTCTAACATCCAAGTACATTTGGTACACCAGTGTGCTACTATTAATCTGTCCCACTGCAACAAGTCTGCCTGGAGGTAAGAAACCCCTGTTAGAAAAATGTGGTATTTCTTACATCCACTAGGAGTCAGTGTTGCAGGGGGATCACAAGGATGTGATGACAGAAATTGATACAGACCAGTTAATTCCTGCATCATAGGTATATCAATTACTTTTTTTTTTTTTCAACTTCTAATATTTCAGTGTATTCAGTTCATGCTCCCTCCTGCAACAATGCTGGTGGACTGATTGTAATGAGTGGCATGTTGTGGGAACAGAAAACCAGCATTGAGGAGGGAGCGTGATCTGGATACGCTGCAATCCTTAAAAGATACATTTTGCACCCCCATGTAACTATTGAGAAATATATTGCCTGGTTGATTTTATGACCCATGATGGGTGATTAAACATTTCAAGAGTTGGCAATATGTTTAAAAAATATAACACAGGACACAGCAAAGGTAACGTAATGCATTTCTTGTACGCAATGTTTCCTACCCATTGCAAGTTGCTCAATTACAATTTCTGGACAATGTGTGACAGTGTGTTTTTTGGAATGTATTTCTCCAGGGAAATGTGGAGGTGTTTTACAGAGAGCTGCCTCTGTCTGTTCAGGAGGGTTATGAGCTGATGCTGTCAAACAGGACGATATCCCTGCAGCAATACCAGGTACAAGAGGCAGGGCACACAGCCAGCTGTTTAGGGTAAAGTATTGGGGAAGATCTGGTCCTATCTCAGATCTGGTACTTCATCAGGACAGCAAGAAGTAGAAGTAGCATTTGTAGTCGCATCACGATATATCTGAAATACTACTACTTCTACTACTAATTGTTTAGCTATTCAAATATATTGCCCACTGAATTCATTCAATAATGTAGTGTATTGTCTGCAGTGGTAGGATGCTGTACGCACATTTCACCAGTGCTCTGATGCCTGATTATTTTTTAAAAAAAGTGATAAACTATGCTGGCAAACTATAAGAAAACACCTTCTGTCAACATTGAATGCAGTTGCTGAAACTTTTGTCTACTTAACTTCTGAAGTTATGAATGAACCTCTAATGCAAAGACAATCACCACTGCCAAAAAAAGTAACTCAAATGAGAAGTGCTGCTTCAGTAGATTTTCAATGCAGTCTTTGACTTCGGTGATGAATATAATTGTAAGTCTGACTAATGCATTTTAAAACACTTTTTTTTTCTTTTTCCTCCATATCGGTATTACAAAGATTTTTTATAGAGAATAAACCAGCCAGCAAAATGACCAAATCAGAAATAATCCATTCAATAAGTAGTTTTAAATTACTTGCTTCAGAATTTAAAGTGGTGTTTTAGTTTTTTCCTTTGACAAACTAGCATACTAACGATTTGGAGTAAAAAGAAGAAAACTTCATGCTCGCCCGTATTCTGATTGCCAATATGCTGCGCAGCCCTCTGATTGGCTGAACAAGGAGTGGGTTGAATTCATTTTGTCTGACCAACTTTAGTAAGCACTGCATTAAACCTGCAGTTTATTGTAAGTGCTATCCTGAATGAGCAGTCACAAGGCTCTTAAAGACGGTATTAACAATCCTTGTTTCCTCACTGTTGCCTCGTTTTTCCTACAGGTGTTCAGTCATCTGAAGAGATTGGGTTATATAGTTAACAGATTTGATGCCAGGTAACCATCATATGTTTTTCCTGGTATGTCTGTCGGTTTGTTTTTGAGATTGACACATATTTGAGTGGTTTCAGAATGCCTTAAAGTGATTGTAGCTAACAAAATAATTCCATCTGTCTGTTGTGTACTTTCATTCACTATATATGGATATGGCCCAATGGTTTGCATCACCTAGAGGATTGAGACATTAACATCATGTAATCAAAGAAACTGCAAAATGATCTTGCAAAAGTCTACTGGAAGCCACAACAGTAGTACAGTATTTAATGATAGATTTTAAAATGTCACATTTTGTCAGTTTTTTGTTTATTTGGAAAACTACAAAGCGGGATGTAATTCAGTATGTTAACGTAACATTTTTCAGCAGGTTTCATTCAACTTTATGAAGCGGAATTTCATTAATTCTATAGGGTGATGCAAATACATAGCTGTAGGTCTCAAATGTCTAGAAATCCATGTTATTTAAACATGTTATCTGTCACTACACATGGAGTTTTCAGATTGTGGTGCACTTCCTTGATCTTTTCACCTGAAGGATGAAATCGTACTTCTTTCCTGTCATTAACCAATCAGCTGCTTCCCCTGTTGACTGACATGCTTTCAGCCAGTAACATCCTTTGATCCCAAAGACACTGCTGAGATGAAATGACCTATGAAGTACAACTGGAATAGTTTTCCTGAGAGTAAAGCATGGGGATTCAAAGTAATAACCCAATTCAGCACCAAGTATGATGTTTTAAAAGGAAAATAACATATGTTTCTTTCGGAACTGCACATTGGAGACCTGTGTAGCCAATGGAAGTGATTTATGGGATCAATCTGTTTGCTACAATCAATTTAAGTTCTGCGGGAAAACAATAATTAAAGGCCCTAGTGTTTACATAAATGATCTTACCTGGTTGATGTCTGAACATGTTTAGTTGGAGTATGTAGCATGCAGTGATTGTGGCACTGGATTACAGTTCGAAATCATTCACTTCTTCCCTGTGCTGTGTCCTGTGTCTTTCAGTGCCGTTCCCTCCCTGTATGAGAGACAGCTGAACCTGGTGCAGAGACGAGACAAGGCCGACAGGCACCATCGAAAGAGAAAGAGGAGCCGCAGTCCCAGGTAATGAGACACTCTCTTATTGTCTAGTGCTACACAGGGGAAATCTGTCAATTTGTTGACTATTGTCAGTTTAGGTATAGCATCTAAAATTATTTTCAGTTTCAATAAAGTTACACAGTAAAAAATTGAAACATCTGCCACTGTTAAAATAAATGTTCTGTTTGCATTATCCAGCAGGTCCAAGGATACTCCAGAAGGACAAAGCCAGACTGGAGAGAATACTGAACAGAAAGCACATGAAGATGCCATGAGCAGCAGAGAGGAAAGCCAGAACTCTGGGTCTAGTACTTGCATGATCCCATCTGAACGGGCTGCTGCTTGCAGCATGGAGGTGAAACAGGAAGGTACCTCTGAGGAGAGGTCTTGTTGGTGGGACTCCCCCCTGGTTCCACAATCGGAGCAGGCACAAGACAGGCAGCCACACTCCCCGCAGCGCTCCGGGCTGAAGTGGGACTTTTCAAGAATCTCCTTCCCCAATCTGGGCTTGGACTGCCCTCTCACCAGCCTGCAAGCCCCAGACCCTGGCCTGCTGCCCAGCGCTGTCCCTGCCAGGGCCTGCGATGTCTCGGCCTGGCTGCAGAAGCTGAACCTCCGAGAGGAGCGTCTGTCAAGGAGGGAAAGGGAGCAGCAGGACAGGGAGAGGCAGTACAAGAGAGGAGTGAACGAGGACAGGGAGGTGAGGAGCTGCCGTAACTGGCAGGACTACAAGGAGCTGCTGCAGAGAAGGAGCCGACAGAGCTGTAGGAAGTGGCCGGCTCACCTGTGGAACGAAGCTGTCAAGCCACTCACTGCTCCTGGACAGGCCACCTCCACAGGTACAGAATAGAGTCTTTTCCCTGACTTGAAACCCCCAATCGTGAATACTGATGTAATGTTACTCTAATATAACAAGAAACCCACACTAGTCCTATACTCAGTCATGGGTTTCAGCGCTCTCCTTAATTAAGTATAGTAGCTATGATCAGGAGCTCGGAGTTTGAGCAAGCAGACCCCTGGTAATTAAATAACCCCACACTTATACAGTAGCTGGATGAACATCAGCTAATAGTAAATCTGTTGACCCAGATGAGACTTATTCATGGTGCATGCATTTCAGAGTAGAATTGACAAATGTCTTCAGGCAACTGGCCATTTCAGTTATGTAGCAAGGAGAGTGTCTGAAACCCTGGACTAGGTGAAGGACTAGTGTTAGTGTATAGCTTTGTCCTTTATCACGACACACGCTTCTCTAATGATACGCTAGGTCATGTAAAGGAATTGTCTACATGTGTCTTGCTGTATTCATTAATTCCCATTTATACTTTTCTTTACCTTCCTTCCAGTATTTTCCAGATAGTACAATGACTAGACAAGTCCTACTGTTTTTAACAGTCCAGTGATTAAAGTAGCGCGCGAACCACAATTCTAACTGAAGCTGTGACAGAGTCTCAATCCAAACAAGTTTTAGCTCTGTCTGATTTCAAAACACTTTCAGTACAATGGCAGATACATAATCAACTAGACATGTTTAATATTCATTTGGGCATAGTTGCTGCAGTGGACTAATTCACTAGTCTGTCATGCCTTGAATTTAACTACTCGGGTCACAAGAGTTTCAACCCAACATCCAGAGGTCATTTGCGTAATCTGCATCACAAAACAAACCAAACTGACTTGCAGGTATGGGGTATGTTCATGTCAGCAATGAAGTACTCTGTCTCTCTCTCTCTCTCTCTCTCCCTCTCTGTCTCTGTCTCTCTGCTATTGTCCTTCACTCTGCACTAAATATTTGATGGTTGATCACCCCTACATTGTAAACTGATGATCTTAGATTGCTGATTCCTGACCAGTCTGATCTAGATCAGTTTGTCAGTCCCAGTTATTTTTTTTCTCCCCTGTGAATCTAAGGTGACCTGCTGCAGCAGATTGGTATGATGCAGCCTTCTCGACTGCTTGACGAAGCTGCCGGGTAAGTCAGTGTGTCTGCTTGTGTCAAAGGGTCCTCTTCATCAAACAGTTTTATGGAATGTTGTGTGTTTTTTTTGTTTTTTTTGTTTTTTTAGTAAGTTCATGAGGTTTTGTACACTTTGATTTTCTTGCTTCCAATATCGGTGTTGTCCAGTAAAAATTAACCCTTCACTGCCACATTGAATTTCAAACTAAAGCTATGCATTGTTTATTTTTGTTTCTTGTACTTGTTATTATGAACAGCTGCTTAATGTGAACAAAAGGCTATGACCTAAAGCATCAACGTTATAAAGGGGGTACTGCAATAATGAAACACCAGCAAGTTATTAATATTTACCAAAAATAATACAAACATCTGAGGATTCACAGATATTGTTCCAAAACTAAAATACACTGGGTATGGGTTGCAAAACAAAAAAAAAAACAGTTGTGCTGTAAAGTGTGATGCAGCTGCTTGCCTGGCGGTGGCGCTGTCTGTCTCTTCAGGCTTGTGGAGGATTCAGGAGGAATGAGGATTTCCTTTGATGTGTACCAGGCGGACACTGTAGCTGAGTTTAAGAAAAGCAATCCAGGGAAACCCTACTCAAGGATGTGTGTCTGCAGGTAACATATATTGAAGAGCTCTCAGTTGTGGATATATAGGGTCACATGATTGCTCCAGGAAGTTAAAACATTGGGGAAAACCACGCCATGCATTTAGATAGTGTTGCACTTAGATGGTCATTGTCCTTGCTGCTTCCATGACTTATTTCCTGAGGACCAAGTCAGATTTGGAGTACTCCAGTTTAGGTTCCCTTCCTTCCTATGAGCATTTGAACCACCTGTTTTTAGAGGTAATATCGGGATAACCACGGATGCAATCCAGGGTTATTAACCACTGCTGTAAAATGCTCCAATATAATTCAGCTTTGGTGTATCTCGGTGGGGTGCAGTTCAAGTGAAGGAAACATGTTTCTACATTCCTGGTTATCATAACCCCTTTTAAATTAGCGTTGCCTTATCATTACAGTAAAAGGGGGTGTCTGGTCTCGTTTTGTGTTGCAGTTTCGACGGGCCAGTACCGGACTTGCGGACCCTAAAGAGACTGGCTTTTCAGAGCGGGGACGTGCCAGTGACATACGCCGTGGTGGACAATGGAGACATCTCCTTCTACTCCTTCAAGGACTTCCAACTACCCACTGACTGCTGCCACTGAGGCTGTGCTCACACACTGGGTGAACCTCATGGAGAGGCAAACCACAAGGGGTCATGAGAACGGCAAAGTGACAACTCCTTTATCAGGCTGTGGCGTCCATATTCCAACCTCCAACCTCCAGTTCTATAACTTAATATAAACCATATGGAGAACTGTTTTATACTATATTCACATGTAGTGTCTCTACTATACAATACTGTGGCATTTTTGATTAAAGCTAAGATGTGTTTTTATTTAGTTCTGGTTGAGTTAAAATGTTTTTAAGCAAATAAAATGGAGGAAGGTTTTGCTGCACAACATCAATGGACGTGTTTTTTTTGTTTTTTTAGTGTATCAACAATAAAGGAGGTATGCATGCATGCATGGGTGGTTGATTCACCATTACTAAGAACTGTTTTATGATGTAAGGATACGTGCAAAGTGAAGCCAGGGTCACTGAGATGGATTGTCCTCTCCGCTTGCCTCTCCAGCGGTGTCAGCTGTGATGTGGATGCCTGTGTTGCGTTGCCAGTTTCATTTTTGTTTGCAACCACAGGTCCTGCCACCTTTTCATCACCTGGTTGACTGTCCCTCTGGTTACACTGACAGCATTGACTTTCTCCACTATAGAGGACCATATGGTAGCATAACTGATGTTGGCTGAGGCTTTTCCAAATAACTGAATTTCATGCTGAGTGACCTCAGCTGTCAGGACTCTCAGCTCCTCAGAAAACCTTTCTTTTCTGTGCGCCAAGTGGACTTTGCTGCTCATCCTCTGACATTCTTTTTTTTTTTTTTTTTGGTTTGGTTTTTGTGCTCCACAAATCTCATACAGCGCTTACTGCTCTCTGTACTCCCAACTCTCCTCACCTATGGGCTGTAAGTGCTGCCACTAAATAGCCCGATGCACATTGCGACCCTGATTATCATGGTTGCAGCTCATTATTTGTGCACGTTGAGTAATTTGCATTGCTCTTAAGCTTACATAATTGCCTGGCCGCTAGGCAATTTGGATTTTGCAGTCACAATTGTTTGCACTGCGCCTATCCTTACATCAGCCCCAAAGTGCCTTATATTGGTCAGGACCTCTTCTATAAAAAGCTTGTGCATGAATGCATTCATGATTATATGGGTTATTTCATGTTCAGTAACAAAAGTGTTAGTTTGTACTGTATCAGTAAAATAAACCCAGTACCCCATCAAATTACTTAAGGAGAGCCACACTTCTGTACAGTACGGTGTGTGCACAATATCTTTTTTGATTGTCATTTGTAAGTGGTGTAGAGAACAAATACATTTCAAGCAGTTTGTTTGGATATTCGAATACTAAACCCTGCGTTATTTTTTAACACATTTTTTTATTGTAAGTTGCACACTGTTATAACCATTTTATGCTTTGTTAACAGGACTTCCTGTCAAAGGCACTGAAAAGACCCATGATACACGAGGCAACTTTCTGGCACCTCTTGTAACAATCTAGGCCAGGTGACAGAGCAGAGGTCTATGGAGGCTCCTTAGAAAAGGCAAGGTAGCCAGTGCCTCCTCAATTTCAAAGTGAAAAAAGTACATCTATATATCTGTTCTTTGTAGTGGTGCATGCTGGGAGTGTTATTGTTCTTTTTGTCAAAGTTTTGTACCAATAAAGGCTTTCTGACATTTTTAAAAAAAAAAAAAGATCTATCTTTCTATATATAGATTAGGGATGTGGACCGGACAACATGAGTGGTCCGATCCAAATCTATAGACAGCCGGTACATGTCCAGTACACCTTAAGGAAGTCCTGTCCAAACATTATTTCCTCCATTACATTTTCTTTGCAGTGGCAACTACCTCATGAACTCCACCTACGCTTGAACTGTGGCCTGTTTGAGTTCTTACCTGTAAACAGGAATACGTTTAAAGCTTGGAACTCAATATCTGTAGCTTGGTGTTGTTTACATTTACACTGAGGCTTGGGGTTCAAGCTACATCTGCATCTTTTGCAACACCACGTGGATGGCAATTGAAACTACTTTTTAAAACTTGAAAATGATAATCTGCAGCAGGATATGACGCAAACATATACTGTGCATAACAATTAGGCTGGTGAATTTATTAAGAGACAATTCATGCAAGTAACACTGAAATCCAACCAAATGCACATCATACTAAGTCCTATTACAATAGATTCTTGACAATTGAATAGCCCAGGTGCCTACTAGAACGGTTTTATGCAATTAACCAGCATATGCAATTATCAGTAACATATACAGCGTAATACATTTAATTGTATACCTGATAATTGCATACAATTAAATGTATTACAATTATCAGGTGTGAAGCACATTTCTTTTGAAAATGTCTGTTCCTTATTCTGGTTAAATGCATAAAACTGAGGCACTTGGGATATGCAATTCACATGAATCTACTGCATGTGCATTTCTGTAAGAATTGTGCTTGACTTTTTTTAAAAAGTTTACAGGAATATGCAATTATCATGAATGCAATAATTGGAATGCACTGTACTTGTATATTCTTAAATCGCTAAACTTAACCTACAGTAATATTATATTGGCACACCATGGCTAAATTGTAAAAATAAATAAATAAATAATCAAATAAACAAATAATCTGGAAATGTATTTTTTCTTCATATATATGTGCCTACAGTAGGTAATACATTTTATTCCTAACTTCGTGTACTAAATGGTCGCTTGTAAAACCCCTGTAATGCCATCCCCTTTTGTACATTTTTAAATACTGAAGTGTTTAGGTGGATTTCTGCAACCTAATGAACAAATTAAGAGAAAACTAAGTGGAAATGTAACTTTGGATGCTTTATGCAGCTGGTCACTGGTCTGGATATTCTGTGCTGAAGAGCGATAATTGTATCAGTTGGTTTCTATGGTAACCAAATCAAATTCAGCTTGGCACTATATCAGAAATTGTCTAGTCATAAACTATGAATGTGGAAAATGTTAAGCAACAATTTTTGGACTTAGCTACTCCACTATACTACTGCCCGTTGAGTTTTTAGCATTGTCAAACACTAAACAGCAGCTTTAGGATTCCCTAGCTTCCGTGTTTTTTAGTAAACTGACAGTATGTACTGTCAATGCATTTTAATTTCACTTGAAAGGGTCACAAGTCGTGACAATAAGCTGTTGATTTTATCAGTTCCCCAACAAAATCAAAAGCAGTATTAAAAAAGTTACAGTACTACTGGAGGTATTGCATTGATTACAATGCATTCATTACATGTATTTTCAGTCAGAACAGTCTACTATACAATGTACAGCACACTTTATTAATTAAAACCTGTCTGTTCTGTATGCTAGTCTTACATTTCAAACTGCACAGCAGCTTATTCAGAAGTACACTTTCCAGAATCATGCTTTTACTCCCAAAGAGATAGCAGGTGTGCTTCAGTTGCATGACTGATAAATGTGATTGATATTAAACACAGTGTGACACTAACCAAACTTATATTATTGGGAGCTTGTCCCTGTTGGCTCCCATTATATTCTGTCAGTGACATTTCAGTGTGGTGAGAACAAGCAGAGAATATACCAGTATATGAGATATAGTATGAAACATTGTCATCAGACATCTATCCAGGATGGTTTTGAATATTTATTTAGCTAAGACACGAGTTTGTTATATCAGGCCATTGCATGTTGTGACCACTAGATGTCAGCAATGGACCGTGTACCAAATCCATACTCTGCCAGCAGAGGATAGTATATTTTCACTAATCCGAACCCCACTATGCCGATCAATAATCCGAACAATGCTATCATAATGAAATGCATTGTCATAGACACCAAACTTCAATGTCACAATTCAATGAAAAGTGTATTAAGCATTTCAATCTGCCTCTATATTCTTTATTAAATATCAAAAACACAAACAGTACAATAAGGCATTTTTAGTACAGTGCAGATTATAAGAACAAAACCACTAATCTGAGCTGGGTCCAGTCTTAACTGGTTTGGATTAGTGAGTGTCCACTGTTCTGTATACAGTACCTTATTTGGTGGGAGCCCTAGCCTGCCTGATCAAATATATTCATGTACCTTTATTTGTATTACTAAAATGTTCAGTTTTTGTTGCTCTTTCAAACTGGGAGAGGTTTCCTTCTTCCTTCAGATTTGGAGACATTTATCCAGCTGCAACATTCCTGAATTCAGCTCTTTCCTGTGTTACAGGTAATAGAACCCACCCACTTCACTCTTACACTTTGGTTCCTGTTGCACATCGGAGACGGAATGGGGACCAAATATCTTGCAGACCTGTCAATGAGGGTAAACTGAAATCTTAGTGGCCTAAATTCAAGCGAATATGTACATAAGACAAAGGCATACAACTATTCCACATTATTATTTGGTAAGACTGATACAGTGCTCCTTCTAATTGCTTTTAAAAAGGAAAAATATCAAACAGAAATACAACCATGCCATGCTTCACAATCCAATCCTCTCTTGGCCCCTGTGGTTCTTATTGTACTGTAGTTGATGGCTGATTTGGCAGCAGACAGTACTGCAAACAGGTCCGTTGTAGTTGATTTTCCAGGACAGCAAAGCATACACAGTTGGTGTTACATTCACCACACAACAAACCTAAAGCCTGAGTTTGTACTGCTCGTTGACCTCGTCATCAAAGGACAAGCTATGGCACCTACTTTATATAACAAAACAAAAAAAGTCAAAATACATATATTGTGGCGGATCAATAATACTACTGTCAGTAACATTTCATTAAGTCAACTATTATCTATTTTAAATGAACGCACTATTACTGTATATAAACACGTGTTATCAATCAATCTGAATTTCTAAAGCAATGTTGATGCTGAAATTGTAATAGAAACCATGAACATTTGCCTGCCACCATTTGTGTGACTAGTTTTTCCCGCAGAATACCTTGCAATTTGTAAGTCTCTGGCAACATGTCTGCTACAGATTTGCTGAACTAGTCACAACATGCCTTAGGTCTGCCTATGTAACCATGAAAGATGTCAAAGAGCCTCACTGGGTTTTTTGGTTTTTTTGTGATCTTGTAGCTGTGCCACTTAGCTCTTACCAGTGGCGGTTCGTCATAAGAGGCTCCGGAGGCTACATGTAATTTTGTAAAAGTAACAATAAAGCTTACCTTATGTCATGCTTCCAAGGTCTACTGTATTGTTATTGGCTAATGTAGCCTCAGAATGGGTGGGATTCTGGGTGTCTTCCACCTGAAATCACCCTCTGTCTGTCAAGTTTTACTGTATTTGTATTGGCTACACGATGCAAGCTTGCGGCTAGCCTCTACCACTCATAATTAGACTTAATTTTGACTGTTGCTAGGCAGGTTATGGGTCACGTGTGGCTACTCGTTTAAGTTTCGATTTCCATACAGTACGTTGTAGTCTTTAATTCATAAGCCATTTTCCTTGTTTTCAATTGAGAAAAACATAAGAATAAAAAAATAACAATAAAGGTCCTCCAAAGCCTAAATTGGACCTTCTTCAACAGGGAGGACCACAACAAAATTGCCTTTTTAATTGGTCATGGTACGAAAAAACAAAATGGTTGACTGCGAGTATTGGCTGTTTAGTTTTTCAAACCGGCTCTTCATCTTCCCAGTGGATTTCTGTGGGTTATAGTGGTTTAAAAAATCTTCCACGGTCCGTAAAAATATTTTTTCTATAAATAGCATCACTCAAGATTAATCAATCAAGTCCACAATGTTATTTGTTGCTTGCCTTATGTGCTGCTTATATATTACTGTATTACATTTCTTATTAAATTACGAAGCACCTTTTGAAACGTGTAGCATTTTATTGTGTATAATAAAGTGTGTGTGTGTGTGTGTGTGTGTGTGTGTGTGTGTGTATTAATATAATTTAACCTCCCCACTTATTAATACTGGTTCTTGTACCATGTTAAATTCAGTCCTGCATAGTTTACAGAAAGTATGCCTTTTTCCATAGTTGGTTGGCATTATGTGGAAATATGTTGTGGTCCAAAGCTTGAAATTTGCTTCAATATTTATTTGTATTTTTTTTTTACCGAACGACGATGTATCACACGCAAAGCCATCGTAGATGGTCAAATACGTGAGCTTGCCTCCAGTGCTTGCCTCGCACACTGAATACATTCCTGCCACAGGGCTCCCCTGGGTCCTAAACCTGCCCGATATAAAGATTGCAGTAACCACAGACCATACAATACAGGTGTGACAGGGTACACCCCGCCCCTGTGTGTGTATATTATTTTGTATTTGTTGTATTATTATTTAAAATGTATTGTTTAATTTGTATAAAGCATGTCGTTTTGTACTTGTTGTTTTTGTAGCATGGTTGGGGTTAAACTTCCCCATCCATGCTAAACCCGTGCAGAATGTGAACGTCTCCAAATTGATTGATTGATTAATTTGTTACTAATTTGGAGACTGCTACTGCCGCAGTGTCCCGTGCTGAGGGCAGCCTTACCGCTGGCCATTGCCCGGGGAGTCCTGTTCGTCACCGCCTGGGGTCGTTGCTGCTGACCCCAGGGATTTGCTGTGGCCTCTGGCAGAATATGCAACACCACTGTCAGCATTGCCTCTGACAGCATGGCCGCTCTTAGCATTGCCGCTGCCAGCGTTGCAATTGGCAGCATTTCCGCTGCCAGGACCGCCTATGCTGGAGGAGCCAGCATAGGCGGAGTAACCCGTGCAGATTGATTGATTAATTTATTACTAATTTGGACACGGTCACAGGTATAAAAGCCTGCAGCTTTGGCTGATTGATGAGTGTGTTCAGAGGCGGAACGAGACGTGAGTGAAAGAGAAACTAAAAGAAATCATTACAATTGCTATTTGTGCTGGGATTATACCAGCACGACACTTGTGTATTCCGTGTCTGTTTGTCTGCCTGTTTTGGCCAATGTGCCTTTTTGTTTTGTATAAGTGTTTTGTTCTGTTTTATTTAAACCTTTTATTTATTAATAAAATGCGCCGCAGAGCCTTCATACCCCAGTGCTGTCTCTGTGTGTGCTACTCCTTTCTAGCCTGACATCACCACATAAGCCAGTCTGTTCACAACACGGTATCCATTTTAGTATCTAAAATATCAGTGAGAAATTTACTTTTGCAGAAATTAAAGGTTTTCTGAACTAAAGGGGTTTAACAGTAGTTCTAAGCAAAATACAGGCGAAAACCACCAATGTAGCTTTCTCTGCCATTTTGTTCATGTCACACAATATTCTGTGAATTAGATGCAGACCATTTTTGTTACAAATATTATTATTCGAAGACATAACTGTTTTTAAGAAATGAATTATCATTGCCTACTTGAAATCAAAAACATACAAGTGCAACTTGCCGTGTGATACACTGTTGTTAGTGATTCTGTACCCTGTTGGTGAGATGAGATCAAGCTAAAAGGTCAATAACCACGAATGCAGACTTTCGCATACGGTTAAGACGCTGGATTGCCCTGTTGCACACACTTGTTCCTAATTATATGTCTGTCTAGGGTGGCATGCGCATCACATTCTCAGCGAAGATGACAATGTGGACCCTAGTACTTTCTGGAATTTCACATTTCCAGAAGCATATTCACTTAAAAAAATAAACTCCAAAAAATTCTTAATTAGGTTTTCTTTGACTTTAACTGTTCAGTAAGGGGTACTCTCCTTTTCAAAATGTGATAGTAGTTCTTATGCAGTGTTAGCAGGGTATTGGGTACCATATCAGAACCAGACAATAGGTGCGTTTACACTGGCACAGATATTCAGATCGAGAGGACAAGAGGACAGATTCCGGTCACTTTTTTCAGTGTGAGTATTTCAGTATTTTGGAAAGATTTCAGAAAATACCCAGTGGGCACTGCGTGCTAACCAGCAACGTCATCACAGTGCTGCCTTTTCATTTAAGCATTGGAATTGAAAGCGGGAACACAAGCAAATTTAAACCCCAACTCCAACTCGTAGCATCTAAAAAAGTAAGTGTAACACATTTCTATATTTTTTTAAGTATTGATGAGATTAATTATCGCTCACCTTTCTTAATTTCTTTTAACAGTCTTCAAGGTCCACTGCTTATACTGGAGATATTTTCAAATGATGGCGCTCGTTTATGTCGTCACTCCAGCAGGGCGTTAGCTTCTTCTTTTTCCTTTCTTTCCCCCTCAAAGTACGCATGCTCAGAGTCTGCTCCTGTGAGAAGTACCCCCTGCTGTTTCAAGCAAGTGTAAACGCACCGTTCTGGTACAGACTGTCCCAGAATCTTATCGGCAAGATTTCAGAACACTAGTACAAACACATCTAATAAGCTATCAGGACTAGCTCACTGCACAGTGTTTGTTCCCAATCCATTGTGTTGCCATTGCTGGTAATGCTGTGCTCTGCTAATGGTTCTGATAGGAATTCTTCAGACAGATGCGCTGGGATTATTATTGGAATTTCTTATACTTTCAATGAGAGGTATTTTCATTTCTCCTTGTCTATTTTTGTAACCTCATTCTTCTGTGATGGTGAGAACAGGAAACCACTTTCCAGTGTGGATGAACGCCTCGCTGCTTCCCTGAGAAAGTGTATCTGCTGGGAGATGTGTCAGCCACTTATTCAAGGAAAGAAAACAGCCATTAGAGAGTGACGTAATCCAGGGATATGAAATGCAAGTCCCAGTACACCAAAACCTGGGGCTCATTAGCACCTGATACACACTCACCTCTTAAGCAGACCACATCACACACGTCATCTTAATCAATAATGAGGTGCTAACACTGATCTGTGTTCTAATCTCCTTGAGCTACTCTGCCTCCCTGTGAAGTACCATCAGTGCTGAGATCAGAGCAGGGCAGAGTATCACTAGACACCTGCAGACCCCTGTGAATGGACTTCTTTTAGCATACTATAGACAAGTACATTAACTGCACTCTCCTGCACTTCAATCAATTGTGCTTCCATTGGTATGACATAAATATGAGAATATTGCCACTCTGGTTCCACTACCAATGGCAGCCTAGTACCATTGTAGCTGCCCTTGTGCTACCTTTGCCCTTCAGTACTGAACCATTGCTGTTGTAACGCCACTGATGAACAGCCATTGAAGATCATCCTTGAACCTGTAGAGTCGAGAAGGAGAATTGAAAGATAAATGAACGCAACTTAAAAATGAACATTTCAATAACTTGATTTACTGTAAACCAGGCACCTGGCCAGTAGGGTCCGCTGTAGCCCAATGAGGAGAAACAGTCCCTGATGATCCCTAACCCACTGGAGCGCCAGAGGCAATGCAATGCTCTCAACAAAGGTAGCTTCGCACAGTCAGGACACAGACATGCGCTACCCTGACTGTATGGCTCACACTGCACAAAAGCATGTTTACCTTCTGAACAAGAAAGAATAAGCATTACTCAGGGACCCAGGTTGCTATTTTCCGTGTACCATTGATACCATATCAGAAGCAGAGCTAGTGCATGTGCAATACTGTATGTATTCTAATACATTGTGAAGTTGCCATTGCTGGTAATGCTGTGGTAGTGATCAGGTCTATCTATGCAAAGTAAAATATGTCACATGGGGGCAGGTCTCTATAGTAGGTCATATCTCAGAACCTACACCATGTTTTACATCCACAACAGTGATTGTCATGCACCTCAGGGGCTCTGTTGTAAATAAATCAGTGTTGCTCGCCGTTCTTGCTCAAACTGCACATGATAACATACTGTATTTTACACAATAAGAGACACCCAAGACAATGTATTAACTTAAAATTACACTATAGAAATATAGAACTATAGAAATACTAAGAGAAACTTCCATTTAATCTCTTTCAGGCTCTTTGAACACAATGAAAAAGACTTCTAGTCGAAACGTTTGACATTGAATATACGTTTCTTTTAGTATTTCTAAATTCAGCACTATTGAGTGTTTAGTAGATATGGATGATCATATGGAGAGATAGACTGAAAGCTCTTTTGAGAGGTTGCTCCCAGACTATTTAATTTACTACACTAGCATTTGACCCTGGTCTGATTTTAGAAGGATAATGAACGATTTCTACCCTGCGAAAAGGTTATTAACCTGACAGATCTCTTCAGCAATGTCTTGTAGCATTGTTAAATCATGGATGTGTTCTCAACCAATTACCAGGATCCTTTCAAAAGTAAAGACATTTCTTTTTTATTAAATATGAATTATAATCACCCCAGAGGGGACATTCACTGCTCTTTTCTTCTCATTCCAATCTGATAAAGGTCTCAGATGTTCCTCTTAAAACTGCTGCTGGAGATACAAAAGCAAAAGAGAACTAAACAACAAACAAGACACAAAATAATTTGTAATTTTTTACATGCTTTATAAAAAATTTCACATATATACATACATACACACATACAGATACCTCCATATGGCCCCAAAGTGTGATACTCATGATAAATTAGGTCAATTTCATGGCAATTGGATACATGGTTCTCCAGATATGTGCACAAATGTAATTGTGACACACAGACGGAGGAATGTACAGACAGGCCTCAATGTCCCCAGAATCTGATAGTCTCAATATTGTATGCTAAATAATGATAATACCATGTTCCATCACAATGGGATGAGAGGCTTTCCAGATATATGCAGAAATGTCAAATATAAAACTGCCGGTACTGTATCACTGTTGTCGAGGGTTTCATCCTCTGCGGGGATAATAAAGCAGATAACATTTTTGAATTTTGATTATTTTGCTTTTGTGTTATTTTAGTGTGCAGCTCAAATGTATTTAAAACTGCTCAAGTTTCTAAATGATGTCTCGTTTGAGAAATATATCTAATTTGTTTCTCATTTTGTCTCCCCGATGGTGGTTTTAGGAGCGGGGTCCACAGCACTAGCACAGCGGTGGTGTCTCCTGCTGGCCTGTACCCCCTGCAGGTGTCTAGTGATACTCTGCCCTGCTCTGATCTCAGCACTGAAACAATGATGGTACTTCACAGGGAGGCAGAATAGCTCAGGAAGATTAGAGCACAGATCAGTGTCAGCACCTCATTATTGAGTAGCCTGACATGGGTGTGATTTGTGTGGAGAAGGTGCTAAGGAGCTCCAGGTTTTGGTGCATTTCAGATTCCTGGATTATGCCACTCTCACTCGCCCATAGTGGCTGTTTTCCTTGCCTTAAGTGGCTGACACATCTCCCAGCAGATACACTTTCTCAGGGAGGCCGTGAGGCGTCCGTCCGCACTGGAAAGTGGCTTCACATCTTAGAAGAATGAGCCAAAAAAAATAGACAAGGAGAATTAAAAAATAACTCTCATTGAAAGTATAAGAAATCCCAATAATAATCCCAGCGCATCTGTCTGAAGAATTCCTATCAGAACCATTAACAGAGCACAGCATTACCAGCAATGGCAACATAATGGATTGGGAACAAACGCTGCACAGTGAGCTAGTCCTGATAGCTTATTGTCTGGTTCTGATAGGGTACCCAATACCCTGCTGACACTGCAATATATTGATCAGAGAAGTTAGCTTTAATCAATCACTCAAATCCGAGGGAAATGAAATAGAACAATTTAACAGTTATACACATCATAACGCTGCTTACTTTCATTATTCAATGTGTCTGTTTTTGTATTCCTTCTAAACTGTCAAAAAATACTTTTTATAATTTATAATTCCTCCAAGGCATGTTTAAATTGTATTTAATTATTTATTTTTATTCAATTTTTTTTTTTTTTTTAGGAATTAACATTTTTCAGGTAACTGTGGATACTGTCATCCATAACTATAAATCTGTGATGAATTTTGAAATAAAATAAACTAAAATTCAATGACAAACATTTCAATGTCTTAAATACATACATATATATATATATATATATATATATATATATATATATATATATATATATATATATATATATATATGTCTTAAATACATATATATGGTAACTGTCTGAAAATATTTTATGGATCACTGATTATCAGAAAAAAAGTGAAGATGAATAAATGCAAAAGGTGCAAAGGAATTTTCTAGAACTGAGCATGTTGTCTGGTTTGGGGTGTTGTGATTTAATATATTCCTGTTAGTTCCTACACACAGGGGAAAGCCTTTGAGTAGAGTGTGACCCCCTAAACAGCCCAGGCTATTGATTTGCTAATCTTGTGTTAACTATTCATAATGACAGTTGACCATTTCAAATGACCAGATCCTGAATGTTTTGTTATATTGTCTGTTTCCTTACAAAGTACCCACTGATCGAAACCAACACTTCTCTCAGGGAATCCACACAGGAACACTGGAGTAACGCAGGCTTCCAACACAATCGTTTGAACAGGCTTGGAAACGTGGAATTCCAGGAGGCTTTGCAATGTTGTTACATCAAGCTCCCCTGATTTTATTACAGTAAATAAATGTGATATCAAAATGATTCAGACAGTAGCACTACGCTTCGTTATCCATAGTTTTATGTAATGTACTATAATAGACAAAAAGCTGCTGTATATATAGTACTAAAGCACTATGCATCTCAAGACCTACGTTTCGTTCTTAAATTTAAAACCGCTTCAGTTGAAAAATGGTTTATTTGATTAACTCCAAAGTTCACAAGCATCATCCCTGTGTCAATACAATTGACTTTTTCAAAAATGGTGTTTGTACGTAAACCAATATGGCCACCCAACGCATTTCTTTAAAAAACTTTCAAAATCTTAGGTCAAATGTAAAACTAGATTATAACTCTAAAAGTGCAGATAGGTTAATGGTTACTACGGAACACATACAGGAAACCATATGTGCTCTATCCAGAAATGACCTTGCCTGTTATCTTTGACCTCTCATTAAGTTAAAATGTAAAACTAGCTTATAACTCCTTACAGAGTGTATATAGGTTAATGGTTACTATAGAACACATTTAGGAACCCATATAAGCTCTATTCAAAAATTACCTTGATCGTGACCTTTGACCTCTCCTTAAAGTTAAATGTAAAACTAGCTTATAACTCCTTACAGTGTGTAGATAGGGTCATGGTTACTATGGTTTTTAAAGTTATAAAGCATTGTGAGATAATGAACTAATGCAGTATTTTGAATTGAAACTGCTCCATAAAACTGACCTGTTGCTGACACTTGTGCTGCAATGCTACAGCTACCCAAAATTTCCAACTGGTACTGAGCTTGGAAGCTGTAAAACTGCCCAGAAGTTCTAGTTATTACTGTTATTATTTGTACAGAACTAATGTTAATCAGTGGGTCTGAAAGAATCGAATCTATTTAGCCTAGAACAAAGAAGAGTTAAGGGGGTCTTTAAAATCTTAAAAGGAGTTGACATAGTTAACCCAAAACAATACTTTAGGGGAAGTACAGCAGCCAGGACCAGAAGACACAGATGGGAATTAAGTGGAGACAGAGTTAGGACAGAGGGAAGGAAACATCTCTTCACACAGAGAGTGGTGGGGTTTTGAATGGGTTATACCGAATCATGTTGCTGATGCTGAATTATTGGGATCCTTTAAGACCCGACTTGACAAAGTTTTCAGATCAATCAGCTACTAGGAAACGGACAAGATTAGATTTCGTAAATGTTCTTATGTTCTAATAAGTGGGTCAATAAAGCACCCCAGCTGAATTAATATTGACTTAAAGATTAACGGCTTAGATTACAATAGACCCCTACAAGACAAAAGTAAAGGACTGAAATTGTCATCATTTGAAGATTAGTCAGAAATAGTGATATTAACTAAGATTCTGTTGGTCTCAACCAGGACAAATCTAGTTTAACACAAATTGGAATTGATCTGAAGTCCCGTCCCCCTGTCCCTTGAACTGCAACTCATGTCTGTGGCAGCATTCTTCTTTCCACAGTAAAAGCACAGCAAAGTGTAATAAAGCACAGTGAAAGAAGCATGGTAAAGCATAGGAAAGCATTGCAAATCCCAGAGAGGTATGATAAGCAGTGCCATTGCCTGTCATGAAAAATCACAGAGGTACTTGCTCAATGGTAACGCCGTGTTTATAGTAAATTGTTACTATCCAAAGAATTGCATTTTAATAATGGTGCTGCTTTCCATATATTGCTTCAATAACTAAAAATCGAAACCAGCAACAACTATGACAAAGATAATTGATCATTGTTTTATGCCGTTCTTTACCATTAATTGCACACTGTATTCATATTTCTTGGTAGTTTTTAAAAGACGCTAAATGGATCTTCTTGTAAAAAAAACCTGTAGTAGACTTCACACTCTTATACTGTTAAAATGACAGCGACAGCATGGGTAAAATGTAAACCAGCCCTCTGCCCTTCATATTCAATAAACTGAAGCAATGCAAAAGATAAACTGTGTACCTGCAAGGTCTGTTGTGAGGTGTGTGTGTGTGCTATACTGTGCATGCTTCACTAACACTAAAACAATAACTACAGAGTCTAGGGTCTGGAAACTCCTGTGTAGACATGCAAAGTTCAATTAGCACAACAATCTGTGTTTCTGTACAGTTCACTGTGTCCAGATAATCTTGGTATAGTAGATTTACAGCACTGTGGGCCTGTGGAAGCCTATGCAGCCTGGGCGTTTTATTAGGACCTGTACCTAATATGGGGTTGGGCCACCATCTGCCTTGATCACAGCCTTGACTCCACAGAGTGCTGGAAACACTTTTGAGGGATGTTAATTTTTTCAGTCATTTGTATTTCACACAGTTGGTGCAGATAAGGCGGCAGAGCATTATGATGATGCATGCGTTGTTCAATTTCATTCCAAACATGCTCAATTGGATTGCCATGCCTGAAGTCTCTGTCATGCTCTTGAAATCATGCACAATTTCGACATGGCAGATGGGTGCATTTTCCTCTTGAAAGTAGCCATCGCCATCAGGGTACAAGCGCAGCATTGTTAGGCTTGATCTGCCTTCTAGAGTAATCAAGGGACACAAGGTAGGCAGAGTGTGAGCACTGGGCACCAAGCCTGAGGATACTTGCAATACCTCAACCTCAAAATGGCACAGAAACCCCTGTCCCATGAGAGAATGCTGAAAGAGTATCACATTCATTTTGTTTTTAATCTGGTGCTTATTTCTTTCTTTGAAGGTCAATGGCACTGGCTATAGCCAGAAGCCATGAGAGCTTCTCCTCACAGGTCTGCAAGCGAGCGACCTGCCATCCAGTCTCAGGCCTTTATCAAAGCTATGAGAAAAGACACAAAACTCTGGAATTTTCTAGAACAAAAAAATAGAAGTATCACATTTTCTCTAAATTGTTTCACATAGCTCCGTACATTTCAGGCTACATTGACTTTTTTTAAATGATATTATTACAATGACAGTAAAACTAGAAATTCTGTCCTATTTTTTTGAAAGGAAAGAAAACAAACTAGACTCAAACAATCCAATTCCTCATGAGCAATTTCAAGTAATCCAATTCCTCATGAGAAATTTCAAGTTGTTTAATTTCTCATTAATTGATTTTTCTTCTTTCAGAAACTGGGTGTTTTAAAGAGTGCAGAAAACCCTTTGATAATAATAATATTATTATTATTATTATTTATTTCTTAGCAGATGCCCTTATCCAGGGTGACTTACAATTGTTACAAGATATCACATTATTTTTACATACAATTACATTATTTTTTACATGTAGTGTAAAAAATAATTATATGTAGAGTAGTGGTTAGTCCAGAGACCTAACCACTACTCCACACATAAGTCCCTATATAAACAAAGGCAGTGATGTCTTTAGTGTTCTTAAAGGCCTCTGCATTGTGCCATGCATCACGTGGCCCCTGAAAAAGACAGAGGCTCTGCAGTCATTTCTACCCTGTGCAAGGAGCTGAAAGAGAGCTCAAAGCTATAACCCATCTGCTGAAGAACAACGAGGGCTGACCTTTGTCTATTTGCATTCCTTCCTGTTAATATGTGTTTGTATAAACCTGGCAGAAGCTAAAGATTACCACATGCAAACACAACTCAGCCGTTCCATTTAAAGAGATTGCACGTTATTAGGTGCTTAACCCCTAGTGCTGAGTCTGGGCCAGTAAAGCTGCCGGTATGTGCTGTAACCCTTTCCCTGACACTGTATGCAGAAAGCTACTTTACGGTGCATTGTTCTATTAATATCTTTGGTTTCAGTATTTAATAGTCGATTACCATTCAAAAATTATTTCTTTGTGGATGAATCTGAAACAGTAGCTTCTGAGGTGTTTTATGACAGTAGTAATGTAATCAAGACAAACTGTCTATATATTGAGTATGACAGACAGGCAGACACACGGACAGACGCAAGGCGCTAAACACAGATGATGGCATCAGCCAAAATGTCTTAGTTGACTTGCGTGTTTTTTGCTAGGTTTTATTGAGAGTTTGAATGATTCATTATTCAAGTATGAGGCAGCAAAACACGATATCCCTCCCTGTTTAATATTAGCAGCTGATTCTGTTTAATGTAAGGCTTCTAAAGCTGTGCTTGTCATCTGATTTATGCAAGAGAGGGCAATAAATGAGGTTTGATATTTAGGTTGTCAATAGTTGCCGTTACAGCTTGCTGTGTCATGCAAAGGGCATATTGTTTTTACTAGCTGAATATTTACACTGTGAAGCAAAGTTGTGTGGTTCCATATTTACAGAACTAGGGCCTCTCCCTCCAAGGTAGAGCTTAAAAGTGCATTAACTGGCATTTTTAATGGTGACCATATTTTACAATTCATGTTTAGCCCTCGCATAACTGACACAATTTCTCTTGTGCTATTGTTTTAAGAGACGAAACTGCTGTTTCCAGGTATCTTTCTAATCACTTATTGTGATGTAGGTCACGTTTACTTCAACAGACTATTAGTCATACAGCAGTGGTTCCTAAAGTTTCTTGGCCCCCTAAGACATGAAGGACCCCTCACCCAATGTATTCACAGAAATGTTCTCCTTACACTCCCCCTGTTTGTTGTGTAATTACACACACTGCCCTACAGCACAGGGAGAAGGCTCCAGGAGAAGCTGCACTTTCAGTCTACAGTTCTTAATTTGAAAAATCTATTATCATAAATAGAATCATAAGATCTTGAGCAGCGGCTAGGAGGGCAGTGATAACGTTGCTAATGCTAATAAGAGGTAACAAAATTGATTTTAAACTGTGGCCTTTATTCTATGCCTCACGTTATCTGGAGTAATATGGTCTCATTGTCCCTACCTCTGTCTGTTTCAGTTTCTCATTAGTGCTTCTCTCTATTATGTTCTAATCACACTCTATGAAACCATATCCCTGCAAAGGTCTCCTTCAAATTCATTTCATTTTCTCATTCTTTTTCCAATTGACCTTTGTACTAATTTTAATGGAAAAGTAAAGGGTTTTCCCCTTAACGTCCCCTTATTTTCTGTGCATATTTTAAGGAGGGTTTTCCTCTTAATCCCACTCCATCTGTGGGTTGATAAGTGGTTTCTATCCACTTTCTCCATGCCTTCCCTTAGAAACGTTTACAGTAGTAAAAGCATAGCGAAGTGTAATAAAGCACAGTGAAAGCATGGTAAAGCAGAGGCAAGCAATGTAAAGAATAGCAAGATATGGTAAAGCATATTAAACATGGCAAACCCGGGTAAACTATGGTAAATGCACAGTATAACCATGTGAAAACTGCAAAAATACAGTTCCAAAATACAGTGGCTAACTTTTACAATGGTTATTTGTATTTTAGGTGCTTGAAATCTTAGTCCACTTCCCCTCACAGCTCCCTGCCTCTCACACCCCTGTTTCCATTCATTTCACCTTCATTTCATGCAAGTGGAATATATTAAACTTGAATGGAACAATAAGGATATTTAAGAGGTTGTCATCTCCCGCTGTAGGTAGGCAGCTGTTTATGCTAGAATTTCGATAATGGATCTCAGAGAGGTACTTTATTACGGAAATGTATTTTCCTTTGTAATATTGTATACCGCCTTTGGTCACAGTTTTTAAATGGAATATTTAGACATTTTTAGAACAGTTTGTGTAAACTCTATGTGGTTTGAGAAGTTGCCCTGCCAAAACTTTGAAAAAACATCCATGCATTAAAAAGTAGATGCATAGATAAGAAAAATATGCTCACAGTGACCGCCAGGGATAGATAGAACTAATAATATATTGATTTTAAAAGCATTTGCAGTATTTAATTAACTCCTATTTATTCAAAGTGGATAAAAACGTCTGTTCATTTTAAAAAGATACAACCTGAGTAATATATTCTCTTAAGGACTTGTTTGTGTTTCCCTATGTGTAGTGAAAGATTATAAAATAACAGTGGGAAAATATATTGAACACTAGAGGCTATGGTAAAGGGCACTATACAATACAAGCTCAATAGAGCCACCAGTGGTCTTTCTGGCTGCTCTGTCCTTGAGTGGAATTCAGCTTGTATCTTACAGCACCCTAAAAATGTGATATCATTTCCTTCCGCTACAAAGGAAAAGGGTCTATAAGATGGGAATTTTGTCTATGAGTGAAGGTCGAAGATAAAACAGAAATGACCTTTTCTGCTGCCACACGTGTACTGAATCGGACAGTATGTACAGTAGGCCCACTTGTGCAATTTTGCTCATTTTAAGGTTATTTTTCCTACTTTTTTAATCAATGTTTTATGGGAGCACCACCTTTAAACAACTTCAATCTTCAATATGTTGTTTAGAATTATGAGATCTGATTAATATTAAAAGATGCTACTGTTTAAAGATGAGATCTGATTAATATTAACAGATGATTTTGTTTATAGATGGCCCAACCCATTAAAAAAAACTAATGCAAAACAAGAAAAATGACCTTAAAATGAGTGGGTCTACATAGGAATAAATATGCATGTTGATTTCTGAAAATATTCCCCATGGTAGTGACGTTAAAGAAGAAACAACATCGGGGGCTCCCAAGCTGCGCATCTAGTAAAGGCGCTCCGCGTGGAGTGCAGGACGCGCCCTATAGCCTGGAGATCACAGGTTCAAATCCAGGCTATGTTACTGCCGACTGTGACCGGGAGTTCCTAGGGGGCGGCACACAGTTAGCTGAGCACCGCCTGAGTAGGGAGGGATTAGGTCGGTAGGGGAATCCAAGGTTCATCGTGCACCAGCGACCCCTGTGGCTGCTAGGGCGCCTGCGGGTCTGCAGTGGAGCCATTCAGATCTGTGTTGTCCTCCAGCACTATAGGTCTAGTGGCTTCGCTGTGGATCCGCAGTACAAAAAATGACAGATTGGCAGGAACACGTTTCGGAGGACGCGTGTTTCAGCCTCCATTTCTGAGGCACCAGGGGGTTGCAGCGGTGAACCGGGATATAAAAAAACAATAATTGGGCATGCCAAGGGGTAAAAACCATTGACGATGACTACATTTATGAAAAAAAGAAGAAACAACATCATAGTAAGTGTTTCGTTTTTGGCAGTCATGTTTAGTCTTATAGAACGTTTTATAAGCCTGTTCGAATGGAGGATTGATTTGGCATTCCCATGATACACTGCTCAGCTCTGTGAAGCTTCATCTGAATAAAATAACAAAACATCACAACATGAGAAAGTGAGTCTCTGAGCCAGCAATGCTGAGAGCCAACAAACAAAGAGTGTGTTGCAGTTTCGTTGAAACTTTTACACTGAGCTCTGACAGCCTCGGTGCTGGGGGTTTGTATTCCTGGCTGAGGCCTGTATATAGCTGCTGCTAGGTTTGTATTCCTGTACTGTTCAACCCTCCATTCACAGGCAGGCCCAGGCTTGCTCCCTCAACACAATGCTGCCCGCAGGCTCAGTGCTGCACAGGAATGCACACAGTAACAGCTCCCTGATGCTATGGATGCTGTTTATGTTTGTTTACTCTGTGTTGCTTCCCTTGGGTTGTTATGACGTCCGTGGAAATGGATGGCTTTGATTGCCTGAGGTCACAAAGCAGGTGTATTGCCTGACTGGAGAAGGTCATTTTTAACCCCTGACTGTCAGCTAGCTGCTCCCTGTACCATTACCATGTCACAATGGGTTTTGGGATGCGACGGCCACAAGGCCAAAATAAAACCAGCTCTTTGATAATACTGGGTAACATAACACTTAATGTGAATGACATAATTTAATAGTCATACGACTGATCCCATCCCACTTACCCTTAGAAATGTTTACCAGTGCTATTTTGCCTTTCTCACTAGCTTTTTCCATGGTTATATAATGCATTTACCGTAGTTTACCATTGTTTGCCATGTTTCTTCACATGCTATACCATACCTCTCTGGGTTTTACCGTGTTTTCAGGAGACGTTTCAAAGGACACATGAAGCTGAGCTAAGTTGAAAATCAGTCATAAATGACAGAAAACTACACAAAAACATCTTGTCATTACCTTCGAGAAAATGTTTGTCTGCAGTGTGTCTGAGTTTGTGAAAATCAATCTCATCTGGTTACAATACCAGTTCCATCTGCATTCTACAATGCAATCTGCAACCGGACATCAAGAGTCAAAAGAACACCTGTATGTATCATTTCTTTGCAGATCACCCAAGTGACCTGCATTTTGTGGGTCAGACCCACACATTTACATTGTACAACCCACAAAATAAAACTTGTATGTAAGATCACAGTTTGCAGTCTCTTATAACCCTTTGAGTCCCCTCAGCAAGGAGGTGTCTAACTGGGGCATTGCTGCTGCTGCTGCTGGGAGTGTACTGTATCTACTCAGATAGCCAGGCAGGCCTGGGCTTGTCTACTGCTGAAGCCTGTCCTTCCTCCACCTCATCACAGCCTGATTGTTGGACTTCACTGGAAAGGCCAGCCAATAAACCAGCTATTCACGTTAGCAAATCACACAGAACAACACACTCAGTCCTCCCTGGATCCCCTGCAGCACTTTTCGAAACCCTCAAAGAATTCATTCTTGTGGTGTGTTACTTTGTTTTCAACTGGTATTCATTAAACTGCAATGCAATCTGTTAATTGCATTTCCACAGAGACACAGAACACAATCACTTTATTACAAGGTTGATTGTGGTACTTAGTGAATTGCCCTCTATTTAGCCTTATACTTGGAATGATGTTTGGGGAATGCAATTAGTTTACCTTAGTGATTGTTGCTATCTGGTTCAATGAAAAGTTCAGCTCTCTGGCATTTGTATACTGCACATTAGCAGCGCAAATACTTTAAATAGATATTTTACTATACATATTTGTACATCCTCTGATTTTTTTTTAGTACAATATATCAAATATTTATGGTTATAGCATGATTGTCATGTATGTAGAGCTGTGTGCAAATGTATTGAAACACCTTAAGATTTGTCATGTATATCCTTTATATACCTACCTGAAATTAATCAGTGAAAATGTGTGAAAATGTTAGACCCCTTTGTGCTTTAATTAGGCATCTTAAACAACTTCTAAAAAATCTCATTGTATTTTATCATTTGTGGCCATGTGTTCCTTTATTCTTACCTTTTTTAATTACACAGTGCTGTATATCTGTGTGGGCCAGGACAGTATCAATGTATCTACAGTAGAACTTCAAAGTTATGGGCCCAGTCAACCAAACTAAACCTGTAACAGGGCTCCTGGCTGGTGTAAAAGACACAGACATATTCAAATATAATGAATGAAATGCTAATTTTAATATGAATAAATTATTATTTAATGTTAGTGTAGGGCTAAGTATGGATTTGTTTCTTTGAATAGTACATTTTTAAATAGTAAATCATATGCTTGTTACATCATATTAGTATTACATTTTTTTGTTTGTTTGTTTTTTACATTATTTTTCTTGAATATTTTATTGAAACATTATTTACAAAAACATTTGAAACAAACTACCCCACTAGAAGCAGATTGAAAGTTTGGCATCCAAAACATTCAGCATTAAGGAAAGGCTTCTTTACAGATCGGAGTCATACAGGTGTAGCTTAATCTGACATGGAATGCACTGAAGCTGGCAAGTTTTAGATGTCTTAAGCTGAGGGAACACAAAACCACTTTTTCAGGAACAGTGGCTTGAAACCTGGTTCCAGGAGCCCTAGTTTGAGGCAACGTTGCTGTATCAAACCCCAAGCCTCCCCTGGTGTGCCATGCAGTGGCTTGAAACCTAGTCTCCTGAAACCAAGTTCCAAGCTACAAAGTGGCTCCGGGTTCTGTCAGCTTTAGTCTGGGTTATGAATGTACTCTGGTGAGCTAGAGGTAGAATGTCGCAGTGCATACCAAACTCTCTGCTCCCAGCTGAAAATATCTGACAACAAGTCAGCAGGGTGAATGAAACAAAGTGAACTAAACCAGAAGAAACCATAGTAAAGCTTAGCGCATGCATCTATAATACATGGATAGTGTATTTTATTTGTTTGGTGGCCAAATAAGAAAGAGTCTGCACTTGTAGTTCTTCAACACAACCTAAAAACTTCTTGTAAACCCAGTTTAGAAAGCTGCACAAGAGAATTTGAGAATTTTTCTCCCTAAAAGAAAATGACAGGTCCTACCAAAATAGTGTGCCAAAAAGGTGAGACTTATTTTTATTTTTGCATGTAACCCAAGCTACTGTTTCTGTTAATTACAGTTCCAATGACTATACCAAAACTAGAAATGAAAACTTTAAAGAATTTTGTTCATATTTACTAAGATCTTCTAAACAGTGTTAATTGAGACAAAACGTCAGTTATTATCCATAGTTAACGAACATAATTATCTTATTATCCATAGAAACTAATATTAACGTTAACTATAGTTCAGTAAAAAAAAATTGGATTCAGTTATTCATCTTTAATCTTCAACAGGACACCTTGTGAAAGATAATAATTACATAAAATAATTTAGTAAAATAAAAAAAGGCAAAAAAACTCCCACTGAACTTAAGTTTGATTTTGCAATGGATGAGAAAGGCATGAGTAACTCCAATAGGAATACAACGCTGCCTGGCGAAGTCTGTTAAAAGTGTCCTGTCACTGGGGCCAGGTAGAGAAAGGCTGGCATCAGCAAACACAGATAACATTCTCGAAGGACTTGCCTCGGAGTGGGGACTGCATCACTCTCCTAACTCCTGACATACAGACAATTCATCAAGACGATGGAGAAGATCAATAAAGGGTTGTGCGTCGAATAGAACAGCTTCCTTGTTATCTCACACAGGCCGGAAGGCATTGTGTTTGTTTGCTCTCTCTCTCTCGTGCTGTGATGACGCACAGCTTATGGCAGATAGCTTTTTACCTCTAAATAATGGCAGTACTAGAAAGATATCAAGTATTTTAAACTATCCACATCCTTGTACACTTTCTTTCCTTTTCCACTTAAGGTGTATGACAATGAATAGACAGTACCTAACTACTTCCTGTGCACTGTTGGGAGTTTCATCCCTGATAGAACCAATCTTAAGCACAAAAATGGGGTGGGGTGGGAGCCCTTAGCAAGTTTCGTCACAATTAGACTAGCAGTTCTTTAGATATATGTAAAAATGTAACACAGACACTAGGACAGACAGATCCTCTACTAATCCCTATATTCCCATTCTATCAATAACCTTTCTGTATATCACAAAGATATCTGTATGTGTGATATACAGAAAGATGCTCGGAAAAAAACCTCCAGAAATCCCCAGATCCGGAAACACTCAACATTGTGCTAAACAAGTTGCATGGCAAGTTTTATCACAATTGGGTAAGTCTTTCTCTAGATATTTGCAAAACTCTATGTGTGACATACAGAGCTACAGAAGGTAGACTATGAGTGGTAAAGATTCCCTGGTTTGTCTACTTGACTGTCACAGTCTGTTGAAGAGCCCTCCTCAGCTCTAACAGTTACACTTTTACTTATCTTTGTAACCAAAGTAAAAGGGTAAACACTGGTGATCCACTGGCCTTTTTCTTCAGTGAGCGTTCCATCCGATTTGACGACCATAGCCAATTTCCTCTTTTACACCCAGGAACTCAAGAGCTACTGGACTCTGAAGGACAAAGGCCAGCCCTGCAGGTGTCTGCATAAACTCACCAGGTGCCCTGCCAGTAGGGACCGCTATAGTGTGATGAGGAAAAATAGTCCCTTCCAGTTTTGCCTCCCTAACCGACGGGAGCGCCAGAGCCAATGCGACGCTCCCTCCAGAATCCCCCATAAAGACCAGCGTCTTCCACGACAGGATGCGAACCTGCGCTCGCCTGACTGTATGATTCATCCTGCACACCACGATGCTGTGCTTTTACCAGGTGAGCCACTCAGGGACAACACAGACTTTTTTTTGGCCCTTGCTTGAAAAATACATTTTAAGATAACATGGCTCTAACATTAGTTATATAGGAAACATGGCCTAGCTTTGAACTGAGACTTGAGGATGTCCTCCATGAAAAAATAAAGCAAAGCGGCAATTCTGGCACGGAACTCGCTTTAACCCTAGATCAAACCACATAAACATCAAGCATGTTTTGTGTGCTTCCAATACCAGATTGAATCGTCAATTGAATAGCTAGTTTCCTATTTGTCTTTTGATAAATAATACTTCCAATGATCGTCAAGGAAAGTATTTATAGCTCATCTCAATCCACTAGGCCCCTACTGTGCGTCAGAGTTCACCTCCTCCTCCCCGGCCTCCACCTGCTTTTTGGCTTCGTCTAACTAGGGAGGGCAGCCCCCGTTCCCCAGGGCGTCCCTACAGCCAGCCTCTCCACTTATCTGCAAGCTAATTTATGGGCAGGGTTACCTCGAAAGGCAAGGGCAAAGCCAAAGACTGTAATGTAAAATATGTATAATGTAGTAGTTTTATCCAGTGTGTTTTAAGAAATAATCTATCACATGAGTTTCCTGATTGAACAAAAAATGTACTGTGTGTGTTTTCAGCTGGGGTTTTTTTTTTGCATAGAAGTGCCTGGCAGAGCAAGATATAAAACACCAAAAACATCATCAAGAAATATCATCCGTGTTGCCCATCAAAGACCTCCTGAAATCTCACCAGAAAGTGTTTCCAATGTTAACCAATGTTAAAGCCAGGTAGCCTAGCAAAGTTTTAAGTATTACAGAAAAAGAACTCTATACAAACATCAAATGCTTATTTTCTATTAATTTGGTCAAACATAAATTAATGTAAAAAAATTATTTCTGATTTTTTTTTTTACAGCAAGCCATGGGCCACAGAAATTAAAAGCTTTGTATTTTTGTGAATTATTATAAGGTACTTTCACTTTAACAGTTAACAGTAAACTGGAGGAGCTTTTTGGGTAATAAAAACTGGGGGCAATAAAAGCTAAAAAAAATCCCCCATCCCTCAGCTCAACATCTTTCATTACTCACAGTCCCCCGCTGGCGAGGTTATTAAAAGTTCACCCCAGTAGCCCCTTGCACTTTCACAAAGAGTGCCGTGTCACCCTAATTAATCTCAAGTGTTTCTCTCCTCTCCTCTCTTCCTTCTTTTCGCTCTGCTGTGGGAAACGGTGGAGTTGCCCTGGCAACATAACCTTTCAGGAGCAGTGGTATAAACAAGATGGATTTTTCTTTTTCCTCAGACTGGGAGACAGGCTCTGCTCACAAACCAGTCAGCCCACCAGCAGCAGCAGCCTGGACTGGCTCAGCTCCTCTCATCCTTGCATGCCAAAGGCGTTGTCGAGCAACGGTGGAAAAATACTGCTTCAGGCAGCGTTTGTTCTCCTCTCACTACACGCTGGGATCATATTTTCACTAGGCTTAACCTCGCAGCCAAAACTACTTAGATCTGAAGCAGCAAGTCCATCTGAATGCTTGCTCTAGATCAAATAATAAATTTGTCTATGCGTGTGTGCCGGTGATTTGAGTGGGCTGCACCGTCAGCACTGTAGTCCTGCAAGACTCAACCACGAAAGCTGTGCAGGTGTGTAGTTTAGTAACGTGTAGGGAAAAAAAACATGATTGGAAGGACGGAAGTGAAAAAAGTTTAAGATGTACAAGACGTATTTATGACGGTATGTATGTCATGGGTGGACACGGCGATAACGGACAACTTTGCTATCTTTCCTCCACTTTCCGCCCATGACGTAAGTAATGGGCAGTAGCTATATTTACACTGTGGCCCATGCTAAAAAAAAATTAGCTTTAAACCCTGTCTTCTGGATGTAGTCAACTATAGAAGGCTTTCTCTTTAAGTTCTGGTCCTGAAATCAGAGTGCCATTTTCTCTTTCTTGCATGAACCACGTGTACAAGCTCTTTCTCTCGCATTGTTGCATTGTTCTCGATGTTTTGCAGCTTTTATGTCAGTATTTGTTCACTTTCCCACATTTTGAATTTGTCAGGGTCACGCTTGCAGTGTGGTTAATAAGGCCATTTGGATCAAAGGGGTTTGAAGTAACAGGCTTCTACTGCATCTTGTTTAATGGGACACCCCACCCCAGACCCCCAAGAGACACATTAATTCAAAGGAATACCGGTACCTAATTTTAACATCTTTTAATGTCACTTTGAGTTGGGGGGGAAAAAAACACAATATTTTTAATTGCACATGTTAACTGCAGTTTTCAGAATCAGTAAGACATCCATCCCTTTATCCAAAAAGGAAAGTGCAAAACATAAAAGAGAAATTGAAAATAATATCTGCATACTGCACACAACACAGATTGATTGCAAGTGACATTCTGGAGGGAAACAACACTTCACACCCGTGAAATATACCACCGGTTAAACGCTACAGATCATAATGCCATTCTACTCCTGATTAGTCTAAAATGGGGTCATAAGCCCATCAGAACTCCAATGGAATAGCTGTGGAATCCATTCTTTGTGGAATTGTCACAATGGTTTTAGCTACTGTAATTATTATTTAATATATACTTTACTCTTGTATTCCAAAGATGAAATAATCAAATCATGATCAAATCCAATCTTCTCTTAAGGGGGTAATTGCCAGGGCTTTAATAAGCATTTTCTTGACCAGACTCAGGTAAAGCCCATGTATTTTGACAGTACAATAAATACAACACTAAGTTTGATGGCTACACATTCACTTCCTGGGTTACAGGCAATATAACACCTTTGGCTCAGGTGGGGTCCTCTTACCAGTAAAACAGGAAAGAAGTGAATTTATAGGCTAGAAAACAACAAAATTCACAGCAAAAAACAACTGTGTACTTCAGAGAATGGTGAGAAACTGGTTTTACAAAGTACAAAGTATTGTACATTTACCCCTTTAATGTAAACTGCAGTATGTTTTAGTAGATGTTGATCCGTAGACTTGCAATTCTCACAGATGTTGTGAAGCTGTTTATTTAACATCTTAAGGTGTCTAAGTCCAAAGAGACTGGAGGAAGGAAGCATGGAAGTGTCAAACTGCTTGTACTTTATAAATGAAAGTGTTCTCATCCTTTCCTGTTATGTGACACACAGGCGGTTTCTGTGACTGTCAATGCACAGGTTTATCTGATGTATGCTGGGGGCCAATAATGATGGTCTACATACTGAACAGTCTGTGCTGTTAAATAAAGTGGAGACAGTTCAAAACAAAATCATAAGAATGCCATTTCTGTTGTATTTTTTGATCCCCTGTAAAAATATGAATTGCATCTAAAACATCCCAAGATACATTACTGACATGTATATGAAAAATCATACAATATACTGTACAAAATAGTCTTTTTGTGTTCTCAAAGTAGCAATTGCTTGTGAAGAGTCATTGTGGATCTGAAACACAGTTGGTCCATGTAGCTAACATTAACAGTGTCTCGACTCTAGACCAAAGATACTCAACTAAGCCAATATATTATGTAATATATCTTACATTATATTACAACTGCATGTATTCACAAAAGATAGATCATATCACAAAAGAGTATAACCCAATAATGATTTATGTTAGGTATATTTTCATGATTTTAATTCATTTTTTTTGCATGCAAAGCTATAATTTAAGTCTTTTTATACACATTTTACATAAATTCAATAATGGTGCACTATTGGGCCACTCACCCCACAGGCTTTTTGAGTGCCGTGATTTGACCAGGGGCAAGTCTATTGAGTATCTACTATTTCATAGCTTAAGCTTTCCAGTTCTGGGAGCCACTGGTATCCAAGAGATACAACAGACAGTCTTGGTTGTCTATTTTCCTGTCGATTAGACAGGTCCCCTACAATTGATAAATTGTCTACCTAGTTGAAGGTATGCTTCATAGAAATGCCTCTATCCTACTGCATGAGAATGAGTCGCCCAGGTCAAACAGCTGGTCCAGGTTGACCGCCGAGTTGGATAGAAAGTCGTTCCTGCCTTCCTCCCAGGGATTCTGCAGGAAAGCAGTGGCCAGGAAGGTCTCCTCATCAAAGTCTAGGTTGCCCTGGTTGGTTTGGGTCAGGATGTGGTCTATGTGGCCGCTGGGCTCTAGGGGGCTCCACTGCTGAGGCCGGTCAATGTGTGTGCCCCGGACGGTCAGATTCACTTCTCCAGGGATGGGGCTCAGTGAAGGCACATGTTCAAGTTCTTCACAGAGGTCGCCGGAGAGCGCAGAGTCCAGGATGGCATCCCAGTCGAAATCGCCCTTCAGGGAGCCCAGTTCCTTCTGTTCCTCTGTGGTGAGAAGGGGTGAGCTAGAGCGGCGTGGGGCCTTGACCATCATCCTCTTGGGTAGGGGCTGCTTCCTCTTGTGGCCAACTTTCCCCATCTCTGATGGATCCCAGTTCTGGTCATTAGTGACTTCTTCAAACTCCTTCAATAGCTGCTGGGACTCCTGGCTCACACACAGCTGGCTGTTCATCACATCAGCAATGTTGGCTAAGCTGGGCTCTGGACGCATCCTGGCCTGAAAGGCGGGGTTGATATGAACTGGGGGCATTCTCCTCTTCTTGAAGGCCCCATTGAGAAGCCTGTCTGCATACTGGGGGTCAATCTTCCAGAAGCCACCTTTGCCGGGCTCGTCCTTCTCCCTCGGGACTTTGATGAAGCACTTATTGAGGGACAGATTGTGACGGATGGAATTCTGCAACACAAGAGAAATGAACGGTTAACTATGACTGGAATTCAGTTTAGACTCCTTGAAGCCGCTACAAAGGTATTAATCTATTTCCTGCCATACTAACCATAATAATTAAGCAAGCATTTTCATTTTTGACCTATAAAATCATGTTGTCATACCAGTTGATGTATGTATATATTTTTGCCTGCAGTAGTTCAAGAAGTACCCATTTTATGCCTTAAAGATTCATTAAAGAAACTCCTTAGTCTAGTAGACAAAAAGGTAGACAAGTGTCTTTTTCGATGTCCAGTTATTCAGTAATCCTAGTATCCTGGGCGAATGTTTTCACGCTACTCAGAGTCTGTTTCTTTTAAAAGGAGCTGCTACTGGTTACACTTCTTTATCCCAGCAAGAACACTTTAGAAACAAGCTTCCACACTCAAAGGGCTCCAGTGTATAAATATCCTCAAATTATAAGATGAAAAAAAACCTACAAGTTTGCAGTGAAGATTCACCCTGTGTGAGGACATGGCCAGTAGGGGATAGCGTGCAAAGCTTCTCTGTTGCTCTGATACCACTATGCCTGATTACCCACAGCCCCCTGTCTCAATGCAGTACAGCCTTGGCAGTCTGCCCAGCCCTCCTAAAAAATCAAGCCTCCCAGAGATCCACTGCCCCCTTCCCCTGGGGTCCTGCCTGCAAGGCTTCCTCTGGCTGGCAACGCATAATATAATCAGCCCCAGATTCTAGAAGAATTTCACATAATCACATCTGCTGTGCACCCGTGTCTGCCTGATGGACTGGGAAAGGAAAAATCTGTGTGCTGCAGCACATTAAATAATCTTCCTGAATCACCATTTCCTTTATAAGTAGACAGTCAATTAAAGGTATATGAATCATTAATAAACCTATTAATGTTTAATCTGGGATAAGAGGCAGCTTGGTCAAGTGCTCAGAGAAAAAGACCAGATTAATAAGATGTTTTATATTTCATCCCCCATAGCCAGAATGACACATTTATATTACACCCTTTGCAAGACTGCTACTAGATATTCCATCCCCAGAGAAATACTTTGAAAATTAAAGCAGCAGCCTCGATCTGAGGGTACGATATATACAGCAGAGTTTACGAGAAAGGGGGTCTAGGTCTAGTTAATTCACACATTCTACTATCAAGGGCCTTTCTGTCAGTCCTGCATTCCTCCATGTAAAGACTAGGTGGATAATTGGGAAGTTTTATATTCTGGGAGTCCTGTTAAGTGGGATAACTTGTTGTAAGTAGACAGTACATCTTTTCTGGTAGTGAAAAAGAGAGCACTGGAGTTCTCGAACTGTAATTATTTTGCCTTCTGCGAAGTGAACGTCAAGCAGTATTTTTAATGCACACACTTAAGAGAAGTCTGAACCGCTGTACATGAGAAAGCCAAAAGCAAAACTTGTCTGGGGCGTCAAACTGACAATCATCGGCACTCACCAAAGAAGACCTCATGGGAGTAGCCATAGCAACTCAGCACAAATTGTACTAGATTGTACTCGGGAGGAGACACTGGAGAAAATAAACCCCTTGTTGAATGCAGTGTATTTAATGCTATCTCTGGAGATTTACAGTAAAAATGTTCACTTAGGAAGTGTGCATGGGACCCGCACAGCATCTGTTGTCGATGTAGTTTGGAATACAGTTATAATATTATTCAGAGAGTTACTTTCAGAAACAGCAATTGATTTGACTGGTGATGGTAGTAAGATTCAACACAGATCAAGTGAATAGACCATATTACTTTATTTCTTTATGACATTGCAAAATGGTTCATCTGACTGTTTATATTTTCACTGACTTACAGCAGCTGTAATGCTACACCTGCTCACCTGCCAGGTCGGGTCGGCGTGTTTGAAGTAGCAGTAGTTGTCTGTGATCCACTTGTAGATGGCAGACAGCATGATCTTGCTCTTCTTGCTGGCTTGCATGGCCATGCAGATAAGAGTGGCGTAGGAGTAGGGGGGCTTGATGTGAGGGTTGGTCCGGTAGTCCACCTCATCCAGGGGCTCACCCTGGGGTCCCAGGCCGGGGTGTTGGGCGGTTCGGCAGATGGAGGCAGAGGAGGTGGGCTTGCCAGGGGTGTGAGGCATGCCCATGGAGGCCGGGTCGGCAGCAAGGGGTGAGGAAGGCCCCTCTGAGCCCTCCAGGTACACATTTAGGTCACGACTGGGCTGAGCTGTTCTGACGTGCTGGTTTCCTTCGGAGTTGACGATGGAAAACTCCTGGAGCCATTGCAGGCTGGTTAGACTGTCGTCCAGGTTGACTGAGCTGCTGCTGCTGCTGCTGCTTTCATCCACCGTGGTTAGGGCAGCTGTCGCTGCTGCTATTGCCTCCTCCTCCAGGAAGCTCAGAGGCCAGTTCTCAGCCATTTCTGCGCAGGTCAGGATTGACATGGCACTGCCTCTTAATTCTGTTTGGAGATTCCTTCAGTTGCACACCTGGAGAAATGAAAAAACACTTTTTATCACAAGAGGTATTGGCACCAGTGTCCTGGTTTCCTATTGTATGGCTATGGAGTGTTAATAATTCTGTGCAGTGAAAGCTGACTTAACTGACCATCATCGTCTTTATATAAGACGGTATTGTTTTTTGATGTCTCTTTTGAGTCGTTAAAATATGTTTTGTATTCAAGAAACTTTTTTTTTAATTTTTTTTTTTTACAGCTAATAACTTCAATATACTAAATTCATTTATAAATATTCTTTAGGGCAGTGTACCTCCCCCATTAAAAATACACAAAATTACAAATCATTAATATCCTGTGTAGGATGTGGGGCTTGCTGGGACCAATCAGGGACAGTCCAGCCCCTTTCAGTAATTTCCAATGAGTTGAGAATGTTAATGGTGAATGTCAATCTAAGCCATCATTTTTGTGAGCCAATAAAAAGAGCTTTTAAAAAGTGAATTACAATTAACCCCACCCCTCTGCAATAAGTAGTACATACTGCCAGTGTAATTACACTAATGAAAGCAGTAGCCACAAGTTTTGACTTGCCTTAAGTTTTTTTTTTTAGAAATGTTACCTTAAGGATGAAAGCTAGACTAACTAACCATGTATGTTCTGATTTTTATACAAACAACAAACATATAGAAATGTTTTAGTATGTCAGAAGACAATCTTGTAATTTTTGTTCACCAGTAGCTTCATTTACCTAAATGTAAATGCCATCAAATGTTAAATGTCTTAAGAGAACCTCCGTGAAACGGCTGCTTAGCCAGAGCCCAGTGCTTGATTTTGCTGTTTAGTTATGGTCAAGTTGCTTTTTTTTTTTTTTTTTTTTTTTTTTTTTAATGGATGCAATTCATAATGTTCCCTATAACTTAGTATTTTGTAATCCTTGCCATGTAGAATCATGCATTTGAGGGACTTCATTTTGGTAAAGGTAGGCTATATTAAATTAAAATATTCTAGCTGAGAAAAACTTAAATAAAGTTTGATACCCATGCATTGCACAGGTCTATGTTGGTTTCCTTAATGGTCTGCTACTTTTTTTTTTTTTTTTTTTTAACAGATGATACAAAAGTTGTCAACCATCAACCGATAACCTGGGCTAAATTATGCTTAATAAAAAAAGTGATTTTTTAAAATATATATATAAAATATCATAAAATTGCTACAAATAAATAAACGTTTCTGTGTTCAAGTTCCATTAATGTGTAACAAATATCATGACAGAATAAACGACTTGCTCGCACAAATAAACTTACAATAATCTTACAAATGTAGCTAAAACCTTAAACAACGACATACTACAGTACCAACACGAAAACAACGATATTATTAGCAATGATAATAATGATGATAATAGAAATCAAAATGCATGTACTCAACTCTTTTTTCTTTTCTTCTGGCAAATTAACGTTCCACTTCCTTCTTAAATAAACTTCTAGAAGTCTTCAACCAGCTGGTCTGAAAATCCAATAAATTCCCCTCTTTGGAAACTGAGTTACTGAAGCTGCACGGGTAGGCTATTCACTGCGGTGCAAAAGCGTCTCTGGGGGTTTATATACCTGAACCAGGAGGCTTGCGTTAACACCATAGAAACGGCCCTCCCCGTTATAAACAGCTTCAAGCCCTGCCATTGGCTGAACCGTTTCCATAGTGGGACTTTAATCACTTTACCACTCCACTTTCTGGAAAAAAAGAAGAGAAAAAAAACCTGTTGAACTTTTACTTGTTTTCATGCAAATCAGTAGGAAATTCCCCGAGGCAGAGTACATGGGAACGTGTAATGGACCAGGGAGCCCCATGCCATGCTAGGGTTGGCTAGGCAGTATGTATCGGCTAAGGGAGTCTGGTGTCCCGCCACATCCATCAGACCCGCTGAAAGGTTTACTGGTGGGGCTAATGAGCTGTGTTTATTTGGGAGGCACACATTACTGCGTTGGGGTTCATGCTAGTTAAAGCAGCAGAAAAAAATGTAGTAAATGCATATTAATTAGTATTGACGTTTGAAAGGTTTTTCTGCATGCGATTGTTTGTGCAGGTTTTTTTTGGGGGCAGTAATACAGGGTTATTTACAAAATTTGAAAAAAATAGTAACTGGATTTGAAGTATAGGACACGTTAATGAACCTTTAGTTTTTAAAGTAATGTAATTGTATGTAAAATAATGTGATATCTTGTAACAATTGTAAGTCGCTCTGGATAAGGGCGTCTGCTAAGAAAGAAAGAAAGAAAGAAAGAAAGAAAGAAAGAAAGAAAGGGAAACATTGCGTACTTCTCACCCCCAGCAGACTTAACATATTAGAAAATAAAGACACCACAGAATACAATGTAATGATAAATGTCGTTGTAGTTAGGTATTTGGTAAACTAGTCATTACTGCAACTCAACAGTCACGATCATTTTCATAAATGACAAGCTTTACCAACACCAAATCAAACAAGACCTTTTGTATCGGCCACTTGTCACACTTTTATATAGGTCGAATCATTTTAACTCACATAAAATTATCACATTGTTTTAAAATAAAATAAAATAAAGGAAAAATCGAATATTAGGTATGCTTTTGAAGAGGGAAGTAAATGCAGGTAGTCTATTTACAGTTGTGTGTGTTTTTATTTTTTTGTTTGTTTTGTTTTTTCACCCGTGTAAACTTTTCACTCAGCCACATCTTGTGTAGTACACGTTTCAAATATTCGCTACACGTACTCATTTGGACCAATCAGAGCACAGAAATGACTACGTGTACCAATTTTAATTGGTACGTGTTCTAAAAAAAAAATGACACGAGCCACGTATTTCCTACGTTGATGGATAGTCATTTTACATTAGTGGCTTGTCGTGACAACGTATTCGCTTTTAATCGCTTCTTATGCACGCTGTAATTGGCACAGTAGCCAATAACCTTTGGTGTATCATTTAGACAAGAAGACATCAATTTAAAATAAGGAATATTGCAAATATGGCGGCGAGAGATTTTCTTCTGCGCTACAAGCAAACATTTTCTGAGCGCTGATGTCTCTTTGAGGTTTGGCATTTGTTATTTTACGTGGCGTGGTCCTGGCCTGGACAGGGACCTTGTTTATTATCAAGTATAATACATTTGTTAATAATTGTTATCTCTCAGTCTCAAATTTACTGTCAAAAATAGTAAGGGTCATCACAAACTATTATTATTATTATTATTATTATTATTATTATTATTATTATTAATAATAATAATAATAATAATAATAATAATAATAATAATAATAATTTTCTTTTGTATAGCGCTTGGGACGTTTCTTTACAATGTTTGCCAGAAGCCCCGCCGACTATTGAGACCCAGCGTTTATTATGTAGCATCACGAACATCTTCAAATACTTCAGATGTAGTCATGGAGAAGCCACTAACATACAACCTTATAGCAGTAACATAACTAAATTGCAACATTCCAGCAACATCGTTAAAAGGTGTCAGTGGGTATTAACAGTTTTATTTTATAACACAATGCCACTGTATTGTTCACCCACAAAGTATAAAGCAAAAGTAAAACAAGGATATGCAAAACGTTAGAAAATTAACAAACAGAAGAACGAATCTGCATTGAAAAACTGAATTGCATCTACCACTGTTAATAATAATAAAAACAATAAAATCCACTAAAAAGACCACATCCAGTGTAACGCACATTGTATTATTATGCATAAAACTCGCTGTTTACAAAAGAACCGCGATTATTGGAAGTTTTACGGTGACAGGGAAAAAAAGTAAAGACACATAAAAAAACATTGTACAGACAGAAGTTAAACAATTGGAAAGGCAAGTTTAAAAAAATGGGCTTTGAGATGGCTTTTAAGAATATTCAAAGGCTCAGGTTCCCTGATAACTTTTGGAAGCGCATGGAAAATGTGAGGCGACTTTTAATTGGATCATTTAGTACACGTACTATTTTCTTTAAATTCATTGGCTCTTATTTCATTTCCAAATAACTGATTGGCCCAAATTTGAGTTCATGATGATAAAGCGCCACGCCACAGCGGGAGTTGTCTGAGCTGATAAAATCCTGCGGCAATATATTATGCATTTTTACGAGGGCTCTTCATCTAATCGTCTGTTAAAGAAGTCTGAGATGGCAAACCGGGTGACATCATTTTCTGGAATCCACGCAGTCGCGTTAATAGCTAATCGGAAAGCTATTGGAGTGTGAAGCAACTGAGACGATGGACCATGATGGAACTCTGAAACAAATAACAGATTCGGTAGTGAGAGCTATGTGAGAGCTAGTGAGCTACGAGAGCTGTAGTTTTGTGTATGATAATACATGCTGCAAGATAGCTGAAAACTCCAAACTCGCCTTCAAAAACTGTTTGAAATAAATACATCACCAACAACCCTTTTTACATAATGATTCTGGATTTTGTATAAACTACAAAGCCATCAATTTATGACTGTGGTAAAACATGGCAAAGTTGGCAATTCACTGTAAAATCAAGTGGTTAACTACCTGCCAACATTGAGTTTTCAAAATAAGGATGCTTTTGTAAACTGAAATGGCCTGAATTCAAGTGAATAGCTATAAGACAAACACTCATTTTAAACGCAGGTCAATGTTTGAGTTTCCACAGCAAACTCTTTTCCTTATAGAAAACCCAACTGTAAAACTCAGTTATTCTTCATTCTGTGCTCTAAAGCCCTTTTATGCAACCACACTCAAAACCACAGGCCACCAAACATTTTGTGTTTTTAGCAAAATCTCCTTGTAAACAATACAGAAATGAATGACACTGGTGCTTAGCTGAAGTCCTCATGGTAGATGTGTGTTTCTGTCCTCTCATAGGTGTGCTTGTTGACTGGAAATGCCTCTCCTATTCTTGCAAGCGGTATGAGAGACATACATAGCATCTCTCCAGAAATAATGGATTTTATAGAGGATGAACATCTTAACAGACTGCTACCTAGCTCTTAAATTTCACATTTTATATACATCTGAACATGGCTTTGATAAGTTTGTCCATTTTGTGAGCAGTCATGTTATATATATATAATATAATATATTCTTCTCAACATTTGTATTAACTATTGTAAAACATCTGAATTTCAAAATATTAAGCCAAATGGCTGAAAAAAAATCCTTTCAAGTATGCAGTCTTAATGATATTTGATAAGGTTTTAAATTAAAAACAAATAACATAAATTAAAGGATATAGTTCATAACAATTTCTCTTAAAAAGTGTTTCAAATCCAGATGTTTTGCACAATAATACTTTTCATACTGTTCATATACAGTCCTAGGGACAGCCTCATTTCTTAAATGGTAGTAATATCAAAGTGAAACAGAAAATTCTACATTAAAAAGATCGGAGGAGAGAATCCATACTTTTTGGCACTGGTGTTCCTATAAAATATATTTTACATGCAGCCACACAGACAGAAGGATCAATAACTGTGGTGCTTTAATAGCACTGATTAAAATGTTCTGACAACAAAGAACTTTAAAATCAAACTCTTCATTCCATTTGCAAAGATTTCTTGTATATCGACCCAAGTGAGTTGCTGTAGGGTTACAAGATAATCTGGCAGTGTCCCAGGAACACACTTACACTCCACTTAGCCAGTACAAAGCAGTCTTGAAGACAGGGCCATGCCAGGATACATACGCTCCACACATTTAGTGTAAATATGGACTGTGAAAGGACTAGGCCTTAACTCATAAACTCACATAACTTATGTACCTGGATACATTGGGTTATTTTCACTAAATAAGCCTACATGCTGAAATATAGTTTCTAAATCATTGTTTTAGTTCACAATTTAGTTCACATCCAGTAAGTAGCAGCTTGATTATAAATGAAAACGGAAAGGCTTGAAAATTCAAAGCACTTTTTTCAGAAATCGCAAATGTACAGTAGGCTACATTAAATGAAGCGGTAAAATATACATTCACAATAATAGCCCATGAACAACGAGATCTGTGCATTAGCGGGCGGTCTGTGTTGAGATAAAGTGTTGATGAATGAATCTTTTGTTCTGGAGCAGAAAGGAAACCCACACTATTTTCAGAAGGTAGCTAATATTTAGAAGCATCACTCAATTCAATGGGTTTTAAGTACACTAGCAGAAGGCTGTACTGTATCAATATGTATCTTCCTGTCAGTACTGTATATAAAGGCACACTTGTACAAGGGTACCAAAATTGAGACGGTTAAGGCTATTGTAACAGTAAATACTGTTCTATAGCATTACTGTAGGTGCAGTTGTGTTGAAAAAACGTACCGTACCCAATCTTTAAAACAACATGATGGATATAATAAACAGTGAAATGCAATACATGGATATATTAAAATAAAACGTTAGGATATACAGTACTGTGCAAATGTTTTAGGGAGGTGTGAAAAAATGCTGTAAAGTAAGAATGCTTTCAAAAATAGACATGTTAATAGATTATATTCATCAATTAACTAAATGCAAAGTGAGTGAACAGAAGAAAAATCTACATCAAATCCATATTTGGTATGACCACCCTTTGCCTTCAAAACAGCATCAAGCATCAATTCTTCTAGGTACACTTGCACACAGTATTTGAAGGAACTCGGCAGGTAGGTTGGCCCAAACATCTTGGAGAACTAACCACAGTTCTTCTGTGGATTTAGGCAGCCTCAGTTGCTTCTCTCTTCATGTAATCCCAGACAGACTCGATGATGTTGAGATCAGGGCTCTGTGGGGGCCATACCATCACTTCCAGGACTCCTTGTTCTTCTTTACGCTGAAGATAGTTCTTAATGACTTTCGCTGTATGTTTGGGGTTGTTGTCATGCTGCAGAATACATTTGGGGCCAATCAGATGCCTCCCTGATGGTATTGCATGATGGATAAGTATCTGCCTGTACTTCTCAGCATTGAGGAGACCATTAATTCTGACCAAATCCCCAACTCCATTTGCAGAAATGCAGCCCCAAACTTGCAAGGAACCTCCACCATGCTTCACTGTTGCCTGCAGACACTCATTTTTGTACCGCTCTCCAGCCCTTCGGCGAACAAACTGCCTTCTGCTACAGCCAAATATTTCAAATTTTGACTCATCAGTCCAGAGCACCTGCTGCCATTTTTCTGCACCCCAGTTCCTGTGTTTTCGTGCATAGTTGAGTCGCTTGGCCTTGTTTCCACGTCGGAGGTATGGCTTTTTGGGCGCAAGTCTTCCATGAAGGCCACTTCGGACCAGACTTCTCCAGACAGTAGATGGGTGTACCAGGGTCCCACTGTTTTCTGCCAGTTCTGAGCTGATGGCACTGCTGGACATCTTCCGATTGCAAAGGGAAGTAAGCATGATGTGTCTTTCATCTGCTGCAGTAAGTTTCCTTGGCCGACCACTGCGTCTACGGTCCTCAATGTTGCCCGTTTCTTTGTGCTTCTTCAAAGAGCTTGGACAGCACATCTGGAAACCCCTGTCGGCCTTGAAATTACTGCCTGGGAGAGACCTTGCTGATGCAGTATAACTACCTTGTGTCTTGTTGCTGTGCTCAGTCTTGCCATGGTGTATGACTTTTGACAGTAAACTGTCTTCAGCAACCTCACCTTGTTAGCTGAGTTTGGCTGTTCCTCACCCAGTTTTATTCCTCCTACACAGCTGTTTCTGTTTCAGTTAATGATTGTGTTTCAACCTACATATTGAATTGATGATCATTAGCACCTGTTTGGTATAATTGTTTAATCATACACCTGACTATATGCCTACAAAATCCCTGACTTTGTGCAAGTGTACCTAGAAGAATTGATGCTGTTTTGAAGGCAAAGGGTGGTCACACCAAATATGGATTTGATTTAGATTTTTCTTCTGTTCACTCACTTTGCATTTAGTTAATTGATAAATATAATCTATTAACATGTCTATTTTGAAAGCATTCTTACTTTACAGCATTTTTTTCACACCTGCCTAAAACTTTTGCACAGTACTGTATATATATATATATATATATATATATATATATATATATATATATATATATATATATATATATATATATATATATATATATATATATATATATATATATATATATATATATATATATATATATATATATATATATATATATATATATATATATATATATATATATATATATATATATATATATATATATATATATATACACATACATATATATATATATATATACACACACACACACACACACACACACACACACACACACACACATACACTACCGTTCAAAAGTTTGGGGTCACTTAGAAATTTCCTTGTTTTCCATGAAAACATACATGAAATGAGTTTGAATAGGAAATATAGCAAAATGAATAGGAAATATAGTCATTGGCAAGGTTAGAAATAATGATTTTTAATTGAAATAATAATTGTGTCCTTCAACCTTTGCTTTCGTCAAAGAATCCTCCATTTGCAGCAATTACAGCCTTGCAGACCTTTGGCATTCTAGTTGTCAATTTGTTGAGGTAATCTGAAAAGATTTCACCCCATGCTTCCTGAAGCACCTCCCACAAGTTGGATTGGCTTGATGGGCACTTCTTACGCACTCATACGGTCAAGCTGCTCCCACAACAGCTCAGTAGGGTTGAGATCCGGTGACTGTGCTGGCCACTCCATTATAGACAGAATATCAGCTGACTGCTTCTTCCCTAAATAGTTCTTGCATAGTTTGGAGCTGTGCTTTGGGTCATTGTCCTGTTGTAGGAGGAAATTGGCTCCAATCAAGCGCCGTCCACAGGGTATGGCATGGCGTTGCAAACTGGAGTGATAGCCTTCCTTCTTCAAGATCCCTTTTACCCTGTACAAATCTCCCACTTTATCACCACCAAAGCACCCCCAGACCATCACATTGCCTCCACCATGCTTGACAGATGGCGTCAAGCACTCCTCCAGCATCTTTTCATTTGGTCTGCGTCTCACTTAATGTTCTTCTTTGTGATCCTAACACCTCAAACTTAGATTCGTCTGTCCATAACACTTTTTTCCAATCTTCCTCTGTCCAGTGTCTGTGTTCTTTTGCCCATCTTAATCTTTTCTTTTTATTGGCCAGTCTGAGATATGGCTTTTTCTTTGCAACTCTGCCTAGAAGGCCAGCATCCCGAGTCGCCTCTTCACTGTTGACGTTGAGACTGGTGTTTTCGGGTACTATTTAATGAAGCTGCCAGTTGAGGACCTGTGAGGCGTCTGTTTCTCAAACTAGACACTCTAATGTATTTGTCCTCTTGCTCAGTTGTGCACGGGGCCTCCCACTCCTCTTTCTATTCTGGTTAGAGCCAGTTTGCGCTGTTCTGTGAAGGGAGTAGTACACAGCGTTGTATGAGATCTTCAGTTTCTTGGCAATTTCGCATGGAATAGCCTTCATTTCTCAGAACAAGAATAGATTGACGAGTTTCAGAAGAAAGTTCTTTGTTTCTGGCCATTTTGAGCCTGTAATCGAACCCACAATTGCTGATGCTCCAGATACTCAACTAGTCTAAAGCATGCCAGTTTTATTGCTTCTTTAATCAGCACAACAGTTTTCAGCTGTGCTAACATAATTGCAAAAGGGTTTTCTAATGATCAATTAGCCTTTTAAAATGATAAACTTGGATTAGCAAACACAACGTGCCATTGGAACACAGGACTGATGGTTGCTGATAATGGGCCTCTGTACGCCTATGTAGATATTCCATTACAAATCAGCCGTTTCCAGCTACAATAGTCATTTACAACATTAACAATGTCTACACTGTATTTCTGATCAATTTGATGTTATTTTAAATGGACAAAAAATTTGCTTTTCTTTCGAAAACAAGGAAATTTCTAAGTGACCCCAAACTTTTGAACGGTAGTGTATATATATATATATATAAAATCAGCCTATTAAAATTAAAGACATCCATCAGAAATTTCCAGAGAATGGGCTATTCAAAGCACGTAGCATTATAAATAGCTTTGGAAACATTTACTCTCTGTGGGATGTTTATCTTTTCAGGAATACTGGGTAAAAATGGCCATTAAATTCTCCACCCAGTATGTATTTAGAGAAAGTGGATAACTTTTCAAGGTCCCTCTGCCCTAGTGGGACAGCATCCTCGTTATTAATTGAAGTGAGGTGGGGAAGCATATCAGTGTTGCACAGGCATTAAGTACACAGTGCTGCACCTTTGGGCTTCATGTGCACAGTGCATTGCTAATATGCTTCCCCTACTCACTTCTGAAATGCAGCTCACAACAAAGTAGCAAGCTGAAATGTTTAGCAGTGGCACTGGATTTGCTTCAGCTAAAAAGCCTAATGGGATACATAGGGTAGCACAATGGGGGTGGACCATCTCTACATCAGCACACACACAAACCCCAGGAGAAGTCATTTCTAACATCTACATTAAACATCTGAGTCCCATATGATACCGGCAGCACTAGAAAGCTACTGTACTTAAAGCTTACTTAAGCATTATTGCAGATCAAGTCGAACCAACACTGCTATACCGATTGCGATGGCTTTCAAGACAACCATGAACCAATCCAACATGCCTACAGGCATCTTCCATGGCCACTGTAATCCCCGGATCTCAATCCATTTGAGCATGTTTGGGATGAAACAGAACAATGCATTCATTCTTCATCACAATCCCCTGCACAAATTGTATGAAATATTATTAGCTGAGACACCCTGTGGAGACTATGCCTGATGGTGGACAAACCTGACATTAGGTACAAGTCCTAATAAAGTGGTCAGGCAGTGTATAACAAGCATGCATTGTATAGCTCACTTTACAGGAGATTGCACAGGTGTTGATCTACCTGTCATGGACTGCTAACACTAATCACATCTCCTGCCATTTGGAAGGTCTTGAGAGGAATATTGAGTTCACCCAGTTATTTCAGTGTGGTGTTGATTTGGTGTAATTATTTTCTTCCTGTCAAAACATTAAGAAAAAAAGTTTATCTATCTATCTATATCTATCTATATATATATATATATATATATATATATATATATATATATATATATATATATATATATATATATATATATATATATATATATACACACACATATATATATATATATATATATATATATATATATATATATATATATATATATATATATATATATATATATATATATATATATATACACACACACACACACACACACTGCCCACCACCTTGAATAAAATAAGAAACAGATAGGAGTTATAAAAGTTTGTATTTATTGATTTTATATACCAGAACTCCATAAAAGTTGTCCTTAAAAGAGATACAACTTAGTGCAAATGTACACAAGGACGTTGCAGAGGTATTGACAGAACCGGGTCTCAGCTATACTATGGTGCTCCCTAGTATTAAAGACCTCACACATGCACCTTGTCTGTGTTTTTGTGAGACTAACTAGTAGTGCATCATCCATATTTTTATAGTTTCATATGTTTATATTACCAAACAATAAAGATTAAAAGATCGACACCACACACACAGATCACCAATGCCCACAGATTTATCTTACCTAATGGTTTTGCAGATAATCACAGCAGGTAGCTAATCAGAAGAGAATGCCACCAGGTATGAATACGCTCTCAGACAGACAGGGTGAAACAGCAGCATTTCATTGCTCAGAGGAAACAGATAAACTATTTTCATTATTATTATAACTCAAGCAGGTTTTAGATCTGAGATGAACTGTTTGGCCACAAAATGGAGAAGTTCTTACTGGAATTATACTTTGGAGCCTAGTGGTTAGAGCTCAAGACCAGGAGCTAGGAGGTTGTATTGCTGAATCCCAGCTGGTTTGTTACTGGACACTCTCCTAGCTGGTATATGGAACCAGTACAGTTTCTTGCTGGCTTACACAGATGGCCCAATTCATAAACCTTTAAATGCTGTTTTAAGGAATGTTTAAGAGATTTTAGGTCAAACAAAAAAAGAGAATTAACTAATAAACTCTTTCTAACAGTTGAAAAAGATCATCAAAAAGGGCCTTAAAAACAGTCCTTAGCAGAACATTCCTAAAACAGTTTTATGAGTAGGACCAGAAATCTCAGATTTAAAGACTAATAACCAATGTTTTAAAAAAAAAACAATTCTCTTTCATTACATTTACGCAACAATTCAAAAATGAGCCTATGATTCAGAACTTCAATCCTAGTTCCTGGACAAGATTTATTGTCTGGCTCATTCTTAACATTTTTTTGCACCATGAACACGGGCTGGCAGCACAGAACATAATTATGTACCAGGAAGTATATTGTTCGATTTATCCAAAAAAAAAAGCAAGTAACATAATGATTGCATACTCAAAATAGAGAAACTAAGAAAAATAGTTTTGACATCCCTGGTTATTATTCCTTCTTTATGGGAGAAAAGGAGGACGCAATCTTTTGCCCATTCCCATATATGCTTTTTACAGGAAGAAGTTGCCTCACCCCTGCTGGACAAAAGGTGTAGGTGCAACGAGAGGCTACTCTAACTGCTTTCTAACTGTGTTTAAGAATGTAGCTGTCACAATTAAGACTAACTAGAGTCCATAACTCCAACCAGGAGCACTAACCGTATGGCCATACCTTCTCCTCCTTGCAAACAGACCCTTTTCCAGCTTCAAAAAGTGAATGCAAAGAAAAAAACAACACACATGCAACCTTCTGATATACTATTTCAATTGTGGAGTCGCTTTACTTAAGTGACTGAGAATATAGAGTACAGAATTCCTATAAGGTTTCATCATGCATAATCTTTGTGACAGGGTTCTGATCGGTTAGCAATTCTGATCACATGCACGACTATAGAAATCGGGTGATAAATATTTGTGTTCTCCGTGTTGGTTGGAGGCAGTGCCATTAGACAAGGTAAGCACATACACTGTTGAATATCGCAAGAGACTTTTATTGCTTTAGCGTTTCCTATGCAAAGTGCAGCTGAACCAACTCACTACTGATTTAAAAAATGAAATTTAACAGACAAAACGTAGAAACAGAAAAAGCACCAGGGTAGTATGGAAGGATTTCAATAAGGACAAGGTTATAGCATGTGTGAAAACGGGATTTCAGGCCGCTGTACATTTTACAAAGTAACTTAAGTCTGCAGGATTTCAGCAAAGACAAGTGTACACTCAATGTTTTCTATTGGAAACACCTCCCACAGTACCCACAGTCTTGTTTGGTCTCCGCAGAGCTTAAATGGTTACGAGAGAGTGGTGTGTGGGGTGGACTGCTATCAAGAGAGATGAATGGGCTCCCCGGGTGTCTGTTGACAGACAAGCAGCACTGTCAGGTTATACAGCTGTGCTGAGGCATTGAGATCAAGTCCTGTGCCTTCCCATTGATGAATCAATTAACTTTATAAACACTGCTCAAGCCTGAATACACAGCTGCTAACATGGTCACTACTTCAACATAGACAGTCCATTAAAGGAGCACTTAGAGGCACTAGCTTCAATTCCCTTTCTTTTTTTTTTTTTTACTGTTCCCTTATCTTTATGATATTACATGTATCTATGACAACTAGAACTGAAGAGCAGCTCCTGAGCTCAAGTGAAAGCACCTTACAGTATGTGTGCACTTGTAATAAGAACTGAAAACATCAGAAAAAGGGGGCATTAAAAAAAAAGGAAAGAAGCTACTACTCTTAGAACGCACTATTACTGGTGCAGGATTTGAAAAACATTTCCAGGGATGCTCATAATCAGCTAATCAGGGCAAACTGCTAGTCTGTCAGCTGCTTTCAAAACTAGCAGATTCAAAATGGAGATTTCTTGAAGTCTGAAAGAAAACTGTAGGCGAAATTCTCAAAGCCATTTGCAAAACAACTGGTTTGGTGTTTTTTTAGTTCAGAATAAACAATGCTACTGAAGAGAAAAAAAAGTTTTCAGAGTCTAGCCCACTGCGAATTAACGAACACTACAGAATGACCCAGAAATTGTGTTTCAATATTTAATTTTTTAGAAATGCACTTAAATGCAGATTTCAAATGGATTTTTTAGTTTATCAGAAATTTTAAAAGGAAACCTGGCAATAAGGTAACCAAGCGGCTCCATGTTCACCTGGAGAGTTTGGGACAGCTCAGGTTTTTTAACCTCCATCTCAGTGCATTCTGGTATCCTGTATCTCTATTCTTTAAGGGAAGCAGGACTGCACTTGCCAGAACGCATTGCAATGTCAGTTCGAAAGCCTAAAGTGAAACTGGAAGCATATCGTCTCCCTACTTAGCATCCCTGGTTTTCAATCCTTTAGCATATATCTCACATCAAAACAGTGGTTCCAGGAAGCGGCCCCACAAGCACAGTTGTAGATGTCTTTTGATTATCAGCCAGGATTGTTTTTATAAGGGTACAGAGGGAAAAAAGGGAGAGTATGTTGAGGAGAAAGAAGACAAAGACAATGTCCAAACCCACTCCAAGTTCTAGACCCAGATATCCAATATTCCAGCAAACACTTGAACAGGAGTTTCCAGCCCTGGTCAACGCAAAGTTCCACCCTGCATGGGTCAGCAGCATTTAGAAAGGTATTGATATGTTGGGATCCTGGGAGTGCAGCAAAGCGGGTGGGTGTCTGGGTTCTGGTGCCATTGTTGTCAGACAGCCAGGGGTCCACAGTGTCTGGGCTGTGGGCGGCCCTCCCTCTCCTCCTCCAGGTCGATGTTGCTCGCGGAGATGCAGGGCTGCAGGCACCCTCCTTCAGACCTGTATTCCTCCCAGGACCCCAGCTCTACACAGGGAGACAGCGTTAGTGTGGGAGACACTGCTGTGAAACTCACTGCTCACCAAGACAACTGAACTGTGGGGGCTGTATGGACCAGGCAGTGCAGAGGCAGCTAATTAATATTTGCCAATCAAGGTTTGGATTCGAGGTCAGCTCTTTACAAGTGAGTTTTGTCAGTGGCCTCAACTTCAAGACCATGGACTTTAGTGTAATCCACATCACATAAACACTGGCATAGAATTCTCCAGCAGCACAGCTGGCAGTCTCTGTTTTAAAGAGGCACAGGGCTGAATGCCAAATTCACAACCCCTTTTTTAAATAAAGAGGCTATCTCATGAAAAACCATAACATACAATGTCTATGTCATAAGTGGACGCAGAGACAACAAACAAGCCTTTGGGCAAGTTTGTTATCATTCCGTCGCACACTGTAGATCAAGCTACTGAATGGTAAGTCAGAAGGGAGTCCGTAGAGAGCTTATCCCTTCCGACAGGGAAGCTGGGTGCAGCACAGAACCTAGCTGTTTTGTAGTCTTTTTGAAATTCCTCTAGTATACTCATCCAAATAGACATTTAGATCAAAGTTTACTTCCACCTTAAAATATTTTGTGAACATCAGCTTTTCATAAATAGTTTGTTTTAAATGACAAGCAGTATGCTTAGCGCAATAGAATGTATTAGCGGTACAGTGTGTCACAATGAAAAGAAAATTCTGACAAAACATAAAAAAACTCATGAAAATGTAGCCATACGAGTGCTATAAATAAATATATACTGGCAGGTAAATTAATATGCATTCCACTTGAGAATAAAGAAATCATACCAATTCTTTTTATATGATTCAGTGGTGTAGTAGAAGCAGCAGTAGTCGTATAAAGCACTAATAACTTCCAAGTACTCTTTTTGGTACAGTGATTCTTAACTCCTATGGTACCATACCTATTCCTCAATGTTTACTGGGCACGAGTCAGATGCCAAAGCTGTCCGCAACAATGGATAGCAGGAGAGATAGAGGGGGAGAGAGAAAGAAAGAGAGAGAGAGAGAGAGAGAAAAAACAAAGACACATTTACAGTGCACAGGAATAACCTGCTGGACAAAATGGTGACAAACAGACTGGAGAGAAATAGAATTTTGATGGTGAATATGAACAGGTACAGAGTACAGGTCTCCCGGGGTGAGAGACAGGGGGTATGTCCACAACGGAAACCTTAGACCCCAGACCTAGACGTCTGGTTACACGGTCTTAAAGAGCAACTTAAAGGCCAGCGCTCCTTCTAAAAGACATGTCCGCTTGGTTGCAGTTACTGGTGGGTGAAGTACAAGTTGAATTAATTATCAGCATTTGGAGAGGATTGTTGTTGGACTTCTAAGCATTTTATTTTGCTTTTGGCGCTCTTGAAAGGTAAGGGGAAAATAGCACTGACTACAGCCAAGCCCCAAGATAGCTTCCCCTCCCAGCTCTGCAAGCTAGAGAGCACCTCCGTGCTTCTATTGAGCCTGGGACTCCAACAGCAACTGCACCAAATTGCGTGTTGCTTTTTAAAGACATTTTGAGACCATTCATTATACTTGTATAGTGATTCACTGCACTGTGTAGCCCATCCATCAAGGCAGGTTTCTTAGCAGAGGCCTACTTGTCCCTTTCTGTGTTCAGAGTGGTGTTTATGAAGCTCTCCGGGGCTAAACTCCCCCACCCCGGAAGCAGAGACACAGGCACAGGTAAGAGTGGCAGGAATGGGAAGTCAAGGCTTAGCGAAGCAGACAGGAGCTGGCAGACACTGAACATGAACTTCACACTTGGATGGAGACACACATTTGAAACTTAAACACGTTGCTTTTTCAGGGACTAGACAAAAAAGTATAATAAATGTAAATAATATTAAGGATGGGAACGAGAGGTATGAATCGAAAATAGTGTTCTGGAAAAATGGGACTTTCACCCAACTCCCACATGGCGGTTAATTGTCTGGGTTAATCATTATCATATTTGAAGTCCAACTATCTTAAAAATGTTGTTTAGTAGCCAGCTTTTAAAAACAGGTATATATTGCATTGCTCAGCTCTACAAACTTGACCTGTTGACCATGTGAAAGGCTAGTGGCGCCCCCCATGGGATGTTTTTATAAACAAGCTCTTAGTTTATACTACTGTATATCTGTTGATGGTTAAAATGAACCACAGTAAATCAAGTCCCACTCAGTGTAAGAATCAAATATTAGAACATTATGCATTATAAAACACAAGGGGCAGTGATAGAGGTCTCGGGTAAATGTTATTGAAAAGTTTCTTTTAGTGCCACTGAATATTATCCGATTAGGGTTTGGGTTTTCTGATTTTATTTTTGTACTTGTTTTAGGTTACAAACCTTACTTTTAAAAAAAAGTATCAGGCTCAATGTTGTCATACTCCCAAAAAATAAAATGGCAAATACAATTATTAAAACGAAACCTTGATTTTACAAAAAATATCGCCGATCACATAAGAACTTGTATATAGTCAGCACTCGCGTATCCGACCCTATCAAATTTTGACTTCAGTGATGGTTAAAAGAGTGTGACACATATCTGATTATATCATTTTGGCCCGTTCCAACCCTTGTCTGTTTTTCAGGGAACACAAAAAATACATAGCTGAAAGGCTTCCATTTAGATGTACTGTAGTTGATTTTGTTGGTACAGTACTTTTCAACAGAAGCAGTATTTTAATTCAGATCGATAGGATTCTGAAAATATCACTTGCCAAAAAGAGACAACTGTGGACAGGTGGACTGTAATACAGTACATACTTTTAAATCCGATACGTATTGTAGCAGTATGTAAAATTCCCCATTAATGCAAAATGAAATCAAAATGTTACCCATGCACAGAACTGCGTAAAACGTAAAAGGCAATTGCAATTTAGCAAAAGATTAAAAAAAAACAACACCGGTTTCCAGAATTAAAACAATATCCAAAGTCAGTATTCAAAATTGCAGAATATAGTGCTCGATAAGACCCGAACATCACAGTTCACTTGCAAACGAAAATGCACAAAAACAACTAAAGATCACAGATTTAAAAAAAATATATATACATCACAGTATCTAAAACAGTTTCTAAAACTGTTAAATTGCAGTAGCTGGTCTTGTTCGCTTTGTTGTTGCTGTGTAACTGCACAATAAAGACAGACCGATTTGCGCATTGCGAGAAAAAAAGAAAAAGAAAAGAAAAACGCGGGCTGTGACGGATAATCAAATAAATTGTAACATTGAAAAGATGGGCTTTGTATCAGAAAACTGGTGATGATGGTTAAGTGCATTAATGTGTTACATATATATAATGGGAATTGTTTCGTTTCTTATTAAAAGGACGGTAAAACACGACAGACGCATATCCGAGTGTCATATATCCGAGTGCTGACTGTATTACATAATGGCCAAAGTGATCTGTCAGGAAACTACAATTTTATAATAATCAATTAAGAACCTCTATTGAAGTATGTCAATGTTTCAAGTTTTTGAAATCAACCCATTTCCACAGACCCCAAACTGTTCCTCAGCTAACTCAATAAACAATCTCTGTGCCTTCTAGTTTATATTGATTCTAAAATCATTCTAAAAAAATGCAAATTTGGTTCCGGAAATGAAAAGTCTGTAGCAGTATTTTAGTCGAGCGTACCTGTCTGAACAGCAAACAAGTATGGGTACTCGTATAGATATATAGACGTAGGTTGGGAATATTAAATGTTTGGACTATATATGTATGCTCCACCAAACCCTGCCACCCCTAGTACATATATACCCTGTGGTACAGCCAGTGCTTTTGGCCATGTGGAAATATTGCATGTGTGTGGCCCCCAGTACATCCATCCGCTCTCTAGGGTTGATAGAAAGTCCATGTTCAACAGATTGCCACTCACCAGCGTTGCAGGCCTCAGGGCAGGGCTCATTGTCCAGCCCTGGCAAGCTGTGACTCAGGCCCTGATTGTTATTGTCAAACTCAAGACAGGGCGCCACACTCCTCCTCCTCCTCCTCCTCCTCCCACCTGCAAGCGAGTCAGAGGTCAATCAACAGCGGACACTGGGGAGTGGACAATGAGGAGGAGAGAGGAGGGGGGCACACCTCTGTCGAACAGACCTCTCCTGCCAATATCATCTCCTCAGCTCCATGTCTTTGAGGCCTCTTTAAGGCCTGTCACCAAATAGTCTTGTTTTGTGGGAGCCGATAGGACTGCTAATATCTGGCAAGGGAGCGCCATTCGGAAGAGTGTGCTGCAGTTGAAAGCAGTTTCTCTACTGATCTGTCTTTAAGAATACGCTGTGCTGGCATGTGTCTATGCAAGACACTTTTATTCCCAATACCCAAGTATGCCCTTGAAAGGAGATTCCAGTGTGTGTTTTTGTTTCTGGTAAATATCTGAATGTATTATTTTTAATTCTTTTAATGCGTACCCTCATTGATAACTACATGGCACTCATTCATAAAGCACAGATGAGTAGAGATTTGTTTTTATGAAACGTGGAAAAAGTTTTCCTGAATCACACTCTAGAATGCTTAGAACAAGTGGATCAGGCATTTCACACAAGATGCTAAACCAAAAGCTTTATACTTCAGTTTTTTCTGTAGTTTTCCAATGATTATTTATTACAATCTTAATACAGTGGCTCATATTCATTCTCACAAGCCTCCCATTATTAGGCTGTAGTTTTCTACAATTTGATTTAGTTGAGGCCCACTGATCACGACCGTGAAGCAAGGAACCCAAGTATAGAGTCAAGGGGGTCGTAATACCTGGTGCACAGGAAGGAAGTGAAGGACAAGCACAGGAAACAGAAGTGCTTATTATACTTAAAATAGGCTTCATCCAAGTCCAAATGAAAATAAAGTCTGGAAGACTGCAGAGTTGTTTTTTTTGTTGTTGTTGAAATCATTAATTATAGGGTGCGTTGATTAAACTTTTTCCATGTAACGTACAATTTAGGATTTAAAAAAAAAAGAAAAACAATGAAGAAAAAACAACAAAAAGCAGACAGAAAAAAACAGAATTAAAAAATCCATATAAAATTCATCATGTCTTTGTTTTCAGAAGCCTGAATCGTACCATTCAGAACACGCAACAGTATTCCCGATTGGTACTGCACTACTCAGACCCCCCCGCGACAGTCATGGTACAACCCGTAAAATAAAACTTATATGCAAGATAACTGTTTAGGTAAAAAACTCATCCAATCATTATTAACATACGATTGGATGTACATTCATTGACGGGTTCTTAATTCAAGTTGCAAATTACAGCATTTTAAAATTAACCAATGTCGTTGATTTATTTTTCTTGTATTGATTCAAAATGCAATTCATAAATTTAGGTCAGATTAATCATTGTCCAAAATGTTCTCCCCTCCCGCTCATCCACAGCAAACAGTGTGGACCAGCATTCCAGTTGATGCGTCACAAAGACAACCAAGGACAGAAGCAAGTATCTTAATGTCAAGGTTATCTTGATGGTAAACAGCGAATTCATAAACACTTCCAACCATATTATAGTGAGTATTTACAGTATCACCGAGAACAACTACACACTCAAAAGAGCCGAATTGTATGACACGAAAAGAAACTTAATAAATTCAATGACAAATGTCTTCAAACTTCAAGTGGAAATGTTTGGCAATTAATTTATTCAGTGAGCCCATGTTCCTGCTTCACTCGCTCTCACATGACTCTTACTGCAGTGAGAATGATACTGCAATGATTACTGCATTAATCGGGAGTGTGGAGAGAGCTGCTGCATCACATTGTGTATGAGAGGCACTGGTCCTTCTGTTCAGACTCGTTCTAGTGAAGCTAGAATCAGAAATGGCATCATTCATCTACATACATACTGTATGAACCAGGAGAAGAAGATCCAAATGTAACCAATACTTTAGCTTTTGGACTGGCCTCAGCTACACACAGGGAATGCATTGGACTTGCATTGTGGGGAGTCTACTGTTTTGCACCTGACAGAGGTGGAAACGAAGCACGAGGATATACAGACACAGCCAAAAATGCAACTGCTAATATATTCAAGAGAGATTTTACTCGCACGTGGGAGGTTATTATAAGATGGGCAGCTTGTGAACTTTCCCTGTTTATTAATTGAGATTCCCTCTCATTAACATAACTGTTTTACAGACTACTTTATTTTCACGTTCCCGCCACCACACAATAAAGCCACTTCCTGTGCAGCACAGAAAGAATTGGAGTGCTAGGCACAGGAGGGTCCTAATTCTGAATAGTGGTAGAACCTTATACGCAGCTAGGCCCTACACCTGCAATTCTAACAAAACAAGCAGTCTTTTTACCTAAAATAATGTATTAACAGCCATTTACCGTACAGAGCAGGCCTGAGGCACTCTTGAAATTGTACTGCCCTGTATTGTATTGTGTGTGTTGAACTACAGCCTGCCCTGTATTGTGTATGTTGCAGTACAGCCTGCCCTGTATCGTATTATTTGTGTTGCAGTACAACCTGCTGCTTCGCTCGCTGCTGTAAACACAAATTGAAATTCTTAGTTACCCTCCTCCTGAGTGGGCGACGGACACTCCTCTTCAGTGACATCATTTCCCTAGAAACAAAGAAAAACAAAACGTGGTGACAGTGAGTTGCGGACTCCCGTTTCCTTTACTGCAGGTTCAACTCTAGAGTGTACAGGCTCTCCAGTGACCGAGAACTGGATGGCATTGTTAAACCCCTGCCCTTCTGCATTGCCATGGAGACTAGCCCCACCCCATTCTCTTACCTGAACTAAACACAAATATTGGGATGCAAGCAACTACTGCTGCTTTCACCCACTGAAAACCTGATTTGGTAGCCTGCCACAAACACAATGCAACACAATGCTGTAGAGGGGCCCAGGATGGAATGTCAAGCAGTGGGTGTTCTGGTCTCTCTCTCCCGGTCTCTCTCTCTGTCTAATGTTCAAATATCATCTTACTTGGGTTAGCAGTTCTTTAAACATATATCAAACTCTAAAGATTTACATCCCTATGGCCGCCTTCATTATGATATGCATCACCAGCAGAGGGATAATAAAGGAAGAAAATAGACTAGAGGGTCCATTGAGTGTGCAAGGAAGGGCTTTGGGCCTGTGCTCCAGGTGCGGTTACCTCAGAGTCCTGTTCCTCAGCATCGATCGCTATGAAGTTGGTTTCCTGAGTCTCCACGGGGGTTTCCTACCACAGAAACAACACCAGGCTTTCAGAGAGAAACCAGAAACAACGACAAGTACACTCTTACAGAGCAACAACAAATTCAACGTTAACCTTCAACGCAGCGTTCATCACCTGCTAGATAACTGAACACAGGGACAGCTAGGTGTCCTGAGCTGAAGAACAGGGCACTAAAAATTTGTCCACAGGTTATGACCACTGCGGAGGATAGTAATTCTATTATAAACCAAAGACAGCCCCAACCCCACCCCCACCCTTCCCTCCCCGCTCACCTCTCCTTCCTGCGAGGGGCCCTGGCTCTCCACTGAGGTGTCAGGGGGCTCCCCATCCCCATCAGCCCCCCCAGCCACGTAGGATCCTGACATGGAGGACATGGTGTCGGTGCTGAGCTGAGAGTGCCGGCTCCGAGAGGAGGCCATGGACATCACGGACTGAGCCAGGCTACTGCTCACGGGATCTGAGGGAGGTGAATGACAGGGGATGCCTCAGCATCCAGCCTGACTGCACAGCTTTCATATGATAACCTGCCAGAGACCTCATTCCCAGAAGCTGTGTTAAAGTGGTTTTAACGAACAAAAAGAATTCCAGAAAACCTATACTGCGTGTGCATTTGCTACATAGGCGTCGTATGTATTTTCACTTTAAAGCATGTCTAGTACTATATTAGGTTAGTGGAAGTTCTTAAGTTTCCATGTTTGTTTTAACAGGATATCTGTTACATGCACCTCCTGGGTCACCACAGCTTATTTCCATAATATTAAACTCTTTAAAGGAATTGTAGCTAAAATAATTCCATAAATCATACCCATTTTGCACTTACATTACCTACAATAGGTTAAAGCACACATGTATTTTCATTTTTACATCTGCTACTACACCAGGTAAAAGACAGTTCTCAGTGTGCTTGCCTTGTCTTCCAGGAAGTTTGTTACTGCTTGACTTCCTTGGAGCAGTGTCTGTCTTCTGGGTCAAAGTACGTTACTGACTGAAAGCATGTCAATCAATAAGGGAAGCAACCGATTGGTTATTGACAGGAATGAAGCTACTGAAGGGGTGCGGACACTTTCACCCAGGAAGTGTGAAACTGTCTTAAAAGCATGACTTGCAAACAGAGATTTAAGCCTAGTGTAGAACCACATACCACGTTTTAAGATGAAATTTCACAAAAGCATGTTTCTTGCAAAACTGTACATTTGAGACCTATAAAATGAGTGGATGTGCACAGCAGAGACAATGTATGGAAATTAAGAACATAAGAAAGTTTACCAACAAGAGGAGGCCATTCGGCCAATCTTGCTCGTTTGGTTGTTAGTAGCGGATTGATCCCAGAATCTCATCAAGCAGCTTCTTGAAGAATCCCAGAGTGTCAGCTTCAACAACATTACTGGGGAGTTGGTTCCAGACCCTCACAATTCTCTGTGTAAAAAAGTGCCTCCTATTTTCTGTTCTGAATACCCCTTTATCTAATCTCCATTTGTGACCCCTGGTCCTTGTTTCTTTTTTCAGGTTGAAAAAGTCCCTTGGGTCAACATTGTCAATACCTTTTAGAATTTGGAATGCTTGAATCAGATCACCGAGTAGTCTTCTTTGTTCAAGACTGAATAGATTCACTTCTTTTAGCCTGTCTGCATACGACATGCCTTTAAACCCAGGATCATTCTGGTCGCTCTTCTTTGCACTCTTTCTAGAGCAGCAATATCCTTTTTTGTAACGAGATGACCAGAACTAAACAGGTCTTAGTAATGCATTGTAAAGTTTTAACATTACTTCCATTGATTTAAATTCTGTGAGTTCCAATTACTGTAATATTTTGTTCCGTGGTCTCCAGCATTCTCTACTGTTGTAAAACTCATTTTGTAAAGAGGTTTTCCATTTACTCACAGCTGCAATAGTTGCAGAGGAGTCAGAAACTACAGTTGCGCACCTCTACTGGTCATTGCTAAAACCACCTCACTTCAGAAATTCAACTTTTAGAAGGGGATGAAAGAGAGTTTTTAGATGGAATATTTAATATGCATGGTAATTAATAATCTAAGCCACAGCTGTTATTTAGCTGCCAAGTCTGGCCTGGTTCCATTATTACACTGTTTAAACTTATTTTTAAAATGTTCAGGTTCACCAAGACTCATAGCCACATTCACAGCTACAACCTACTCATGAAGACCAAAACTGCAGCCTGACCAAGGAGAGGGACTGGGGGACTAAAACTACAACTAAACTAATTCCATTCTGTGAGATGTAATATAATAAAACACAATAAAGATAACCTAATGGGTTTTCTGGTATATAAATAAAACACGTTGACCGAACTAATGTCTCTCATTAGCAGCAGTAATGAACTCAAACAGCCCCTTACCTTCCGGGGAGGTGATGGTGGAGGAGAGGGGGGTGCCGGTGCAATAGGACTGGTCGATGGCTCCAGAGGAAGACAGGGTCAGGTTCTCACTTTCAGGAGTGACTCCACAATCCTGTCAACACAGAACAGCTTCTTGTCAGCTCAGAGTCATAGCAGGGCCTTCCTCAAACCAACTCCACCAGTCAGGACCTGCCTCGTTGCATTGCACAGACACTGTATCGTCTTAATAGTCAGTACTGACTCCGCTGCTAAAGGCACGACCGCTTGGCGTGCAGGGAGAGCCATGCGTGGGTCAGGGAGGCGGAGGCAGTTTCTCCTCGCCACGCTACTGCAGACCCTACTGGCCAGGTGCCTGTTGAGCTCAAAAGGACACCTGTAGGCTTGTCCTCCTGAGTTAATCAATACAAATTTTTTAAAAACTCAACCTAGCTTTCTGCTATACAGCAACATCCTTCCCCTGTCAAACTTCTGATCTGAAACGTTTCAGCCCTAAACACGTTCTCCCTCTCTGTTCCTTTGCAGACACTTAGTGTGCATATCCACTGGGTTTCCTGGAAACAAGACCCACCGGCCCTACACTGTCTATGAGCTGGACAACATCCGGAAGCACACACGCTGGTGAGCACTAACTAAGCCAGTCAGGAAACAGACATGTGCAGCTATGGCCAAAAGTTTAGCATCACCCTATTGAATTCACACATTTTGCTTCATAAAGTTGAAACCTGTTAAATAATGTTAACATATTGAATTACATACCGCTTTGTAGTTTCCATATACTTCACGAAAAACTGACAAATTGAAAAAAATGTGACATGAAATACGGTACTACTATTATGGCTTCCGGTAGAGTTTTGCAATATCATTTAGTAGTTTATAAGGATCACATGATGTTAATAAAATATCTAAATTATATTCGTAATATTTTTATTTTTTTAAATTAATGTCTCAATCCTAAAATTCTAAGTCATGCTAAACTTTTGGCTATAGCTGTACATTTGTATTGCCCTATAAACTAAGGAGTCACAGAATGCAGCTGTGTACAGAGTATGGAGCCAATATCTGAAAGGGTCAGGTCTTCATCATCCAGTAACCAAAAAGGGACTTGACCAATATGTCAGCCTTAGGTCACAGTGGGTTTGCAAAGCGATTTGCAAACTCAAAACTCCGCTCCGGAAGATACTTATTTACATCAGTACGGCTGCCGAACACATCCACAGCTTCTGATACTCGCAATAACTTAAAGAATGTCCTGACCAAGTTTCATGAAACATGTAAACGTGGGATTTACTGTTAGAACATGAAGGCAGGGCTGGGACCCTGGTTCTTACCTCTGGTTGGTCATCTAGGATTTTCCTGCGACACGCCCGCATCTCCGATTCGCTGCAGGACTTCTCGTCGTCGTCTTCGGGCGGGACAGAGGAATTCTGGGATATGGACCTGCTGAATTCCACAACAGTTGGACTCCCCAATAAAAAAGTGTTGTGTTGCCATGACAACTTGCTATTCCAGGCTCATGAACAGTAACAATCCTATTCTCAGTCCTGACCCCCATCCCATTAACTGTAATTGAGCCAGGCTCATAGATAAGGAATATATTAACAAAGGTTTTAAATATCCCCTTCGGTCACAAATCTTACATTTTTAGACATTTTAAACCAGTTTGTGTGAACTCTATGGAGTTCGAGAAGTTGTCCTGCCAAAAAGGTGAGGGAGAAGAGAGAGGGGTGAGAGAGAGGAGAGACTCACTTGGAGATGCCCTTCTTCATCTTGAGGTCCTGGCTGTCGTGGGGGGAGAGGGAACGGGCTGGCAGGCCGTGGCCCTCGCTTGTGTAGGAGGGCAGCGCCCCTGAGACGTGCCCGTCCGCCAGGCTGTGCAGAGGAGGGGCGGAGAGGGAGGGGGACAGGGGGCCGTTCAGAGCCTCCAGCAGGGACACTGCCTCGTACCCAGGAGGGATGTGCTCGGAGGCCTGAAACACACACAGGAACACTTGACTTTTCCATGACCTCGACAATTATTACTGCAATATTATTTACCAGGCTTAGAAATGAACGTCCTTTTTCAGCCTCGGGGGCTGCTTCTGGAATTTCAGATATGAACACTAGCAATGTGCAACAGTAATTTAGCAAATGAAAAATTATTTAAAAAAATAAAATAAAATAAACCAGTTACGGAGGGGGAAGAAATTACAGCTGCACACCCCTAATGGTCATTTTCCAAATCAAAGTAATTCATCCCAGTGTAGATTCTTGCTGGAATAGTTAGGAAGCATATTAAACAATAACCTAACAACAGAGAATGCTGGGCTCCCGAGTGGCGCATCCGGTAAAGGTGCTCTATAGCTTGAAGATCGCGGGTTCGAATCCAAGCTATGTCACTGCCGACCATGGACGTGAGTTCCCAGTGGGCGGCACACAATTGGCCAAGCGCTGCCCGGGCGGGGTAGGGGTTAGGTCGGCTAGGGAGTCCTTGGCTCGCCACACACTAGCGACCCCTGTAGCTAGCCGGGCGCCTGCAGGCCGGCCTGTATGCAATTCAGAACTGCGTAGTCCTCCGACGCTGCAAGTTCTCGATATGGCTGCACGGCAGGGTTGCAGAGTGAAAAAAAACGGATGGCTGACAGCACTCGTTTCAGAAGACGCGAGTGCTCATCTTCGTCTCTCCCGCGTTAGTTCGAGGGTTGCAGCAGTGAGCCAGGTTGAATAATAATTGGCCATTCCAAAAATTGGGAGAAGAATTGGAAAATGAATAAAAATAAATTGTTAAAAAAAAGCACAATAGAGAACACACATAGCAGCATATTATACACTGTAGGTAAATACATATCACACAGTAGGTAGTAAATGAAATACTATGACCACGTAGATGATGTCACTTTTAAACTGTATGGTTAATCTGTACAGAAGGCACACTGAGGAGTCAGGCCGTGGTTCTGAGGAGGCCTTGCTTACCGACTGCTCCTCGGAGTCGGAGGTGTGGGAGGCGATGATGGGGTTAAACCCCGATGGAGACAGTGGGCTCGTCTTCTTCCGCATGGCACGGATCTGCAGCAGGGCTCGGAACGCTGGAGACAGACGAGGCACACCTCTTTAAAACCACTGCCTTCCACAATTAAACACTGGAAGCTACATACAGCGCCAGGGCAATGTATTCAAATGTGGAGCCACTAGAAAAAGCACAGAACTACTACCTACAAGCACTTGATGTGCAAATGCAAGTGTGACATGTGTGCTTCAGATTCTAATGCTCTAAATACATTGTGCTCAAGAACATAACAGAAAAGCTGACACAAGTAAAAGACACCAGTACTAAATCCACAGCTTACTGATGCAACACTTCACAGGGATGCTCAAGCCCTGCTCTCAAAAACACAACTCAGTGATTACTTCAGACAACAGAGGCAAATAACGTTGTAAAAGTGTAGTATAACAGTGATAATGGCATTGCTGTGGCGTGATCCTCATTAATAGGAAACTCCCTTCTTTCAGTAATGCGTTATTGACTTGACTCCATTATTACCTTGTACCACGCCACAGCAATGCCATTATCCATTCATTTTTGTAATCAGTCTGATTGTTGTTTTTGTTGTGTTCTCTCAACAAGCACGGTTTTTAGTTTAAACTGTGGTCGACACAAATTGACTCCCGCAGCTGGCGGCAAATCTCTATCAATCATTTTGAAATAGTTTGTGGTGGTTTACTGGAATGAAAATTTCATAGCTGGAAATGAAGCATCTAGTTAAATCCTCGATCGTGGTTGGTTGAATCAGGCAGTGAAAAAGCATGGCGCTGTGACGGTGGGTCCAGTGCCCTGCTGGGAGTGTGGCGTTTCTTACGCAGTCGACAGATGGGACAGCAGTTGGCCTGGTAGCGCAGAGTATCCGCGCAGGTGTTGCAGAGGCAGAGGTGTCGGCAGGGCAGGATGAGAGTGTCCCGCACGTCCGACAGGCACACCACACACTCTGCGCTGTTATCACTGATTTCATCGTCCGCCACCTGGAGAGAGAGAGAGACACAGCAACAAGATCTTTCACTGCCCTTTACTGCTGCTGTTTGAGAGGGGCTTGACGGGGCTCAGCCCACAGCATAGCGCTTATTGACAATACAAGAAGTATGTCGGTTATATATCTATGTATTATGAAGTTAAACCTCTCTGCTCTAACCACTAGTCCACACTGCCTCCCTCGGCTCTAAACATTAATGACCCCCCATAATCCTGACTATGCACTAAACATCTCTGCTCCCCCCCTCCTCCCTGCCCACACCTTGGATTCCTGAGAGTTGTACTTGTTCTCAATGCCGTAGATCTCTTGAAGGAGGTAGCTGACTCCATCCACCTGAGGGAATTCAGAGCCAGAGAGACAGGGATCAGAACTGCAATCGCACTTCAACCAGGTGCAGCAAAACTCTAGACAAAGTGGGATCTGTGCTGTCAGAGTCACTTTTACAGTCTACAGGTATATAGGAAAAAGCTCATTTTAACCATCTGAAAATGTCAATAGGTGACACATATGATGAACCCTGTCACAACAAAATCGTTCCATAGACATTTTCCCTGCTATAAATGTCCATTCATTGTATAGCTCTCAAATGTGCAGTTTTGAAAGAAACACGTTACTCTGGTACTACTCGAGGTTAAAGAAATCTCGTATGCAAGCCATGTTTTAGACATGCATTAAAACCAGGAGACAGTGTGTCTCTGTATATCCAAAGTCAGTATTCAAAATTGCAGAATATAGTGCTCAATAAAGCCCTAATGTCACAGTTTACTTGCAAATGAAAATGCACAAAAAGCAACTAAAGATCACAGATTTAAAAAAAACACACATCAGTATCTAAAAATGTTTAATGATTAACTTTTTTACATTACCGTAGCTTGTCTCGTTCGCTTTGAAATGTATTTTTGTTTACGACTGTAAGTTGCCCTGGATAAGGGCGTCTGCTAAGAAATAATAATAATAATAATAATAATAATAATAATAATAATAATAATAATAATAATAATATACTCTGCCTGGGGCTATTGAATTGGAAACGAACTGAAAAACTCCCTGCAGCACTGAAGACCACAAGAGTGCAAACTAAGCCCTAGAGTCAGTCCTGCTCAGGCTTCTGTCTTTTGGTTAACAGGAAGATGGCTGTTAAATTCTATACTAAACCTTTCAAGGAATTGCAGCAAACGAAATAATTTTCTCCACCATGCACATTCTTTCATTATATAGGTCCCAAATTTGAAGTTTTGAAAGAAACACATATTTTAGCAAACATGTGTTTTAATTTTCAAACATCTTATCTGGTACTAGATTAGGTTAAAAATATCTATTTGCAAGCCATGCTTTTAGACTGCCTTGCACTTCCTGGGTAACACAAAATAAACCATGCTGCTGCAGTCCACACATTACAAAGCAAAAATAATAAAAGTTTATTTAAATTGAAACTAAATGATTTTTGTGCATTCTTTTTTACAGTACACAAATACTTAGTACACAATTAACACAAATCGATCATGATGCCACACTGGCACGTTATGATACTATACAGTACCTTACATATACTGCACACACTTTACTGAAACAAATCATTTTAAAATGTAAATGGAACATTTTACAGTGCATGCGCGGCTGCACGTTAAACACATAGCCTCCCTTCTACTCTTGTTTTCTGTTGGTATGGCAGACTTTCCTTGCAAAAGCAATTAAAGACTTCAGATTCAGAATTTGAATTATTGTAGTCTACATCTCGCTTTTCGATTCACTGGAGTCTGTCATTATTTCTGAAAGCTTCTATCCTTTTCCACTGATCGATTGCAGGGAGTTTAAACTCTGTCGAGTGTATTTATATGCCCTTTTTATCATGTTCTTAACTGTACTGATTCATTAGGCTGCTTGTATCTGTTCTTCCGTTTATCATCATCCTGTGTTTGGTGTCAGTATAATAGCCATTTTTGTCCCCAGTGTGTCTCTCTAGATCATGCAATTCAGTGACTGAGCGTCACACTTAATATTACTTGGGGGACATGTGTTGTGTCTGGCATATCTGAATGTATGGCATAACAGTGTCTGTATTAGCAAGGGACTGTTTCTTTACAAACTGCACATTTAGACCTATATAGCGAATACAAGTGCATGACTCGTAAGACTGATTGAATCATTCCATTGGCTGCCATCCCTTTGAAGAAGAGAAGACTCACCTCTTGCTTCTGTTTCAATGGCTTCACACAGAAGCTCCCGTCCATGTGCTGCAAAGACACACGACACTCAGGTTAAAGTAGGCTTTCTAATGACACAGCGATACATTCAGTCTGCCCTATTTTTTTATGTATTAATTTACTTCATTAAATAGTAAGTAGACTCAAATTACATTTTCTTAATTTTTCTGACTGACCTGCTAGGCCTATATACAGCAAATCCAACATGTATTACATTGTATTTGTCTGCTCAATTTGGGCAGCTCAAACAGAAGGTATATAAGAGGTTGTTGGACAGTTAACAACAGTGCAAATTGTGCTTTGGTGCAAACTTCTTGATAAATGTGCTACACAATACTTTAGGTGTCGGATCAAAGATCAATCAGTAAGAAATCACACAGAACAAATGTGCTATTTCTTACATCCACTGGGTTGTTGCAGGGAGCTGGTTAATTGTGTATCTGTTGTACTTGGGAGTTTGGACAGGATTCCGAGAGCTTCATAAAAGACTCATTTAAATTCAACAAAACCTCAGTGAATACATGGAGTCTTAAAAGCAAAAGAACTTCAGCTTACCTTCTCAAACGTGGCCAGCAACACATGGGAATGACCTAAGTGCTCTGCAACACAGGAAAGACAACGATGCAATTATTCAAATGACTTAGATTAATGACTGTTGATAAAGCCTTGTGTAAAGAGTATTACATTAGTTTATAATTTATTTTATGGGTACTTTGCTTTACTGGGATATTAGTTTTTAACGCAACTGAATTGTAATATATAACACTAGGGACATTAAAACTTATAAAAATGGCAAGAACAGAGGGAGTAATGTACAGTCAGCACATATCCATGTGTGGAGATGACAGTCTGAAAGAGAGAAGCGGGACCTGACGACGGGAGAATTGAGAGACAGTTGAGATAAGAGGTTGAGTGAGAGGAGAGGAATGAGAGCCATTGTTCACTAAAAGCTAAAAATAATAAATAGAGGTTTCCTACTGCTTTGAACAGCAAATGCTGTCTGTCTCATTATAGCCTGGAAACCCTGCAGCTCAGCGCTACAATACTTTTAAATTCAGTACGTATTGTTGCTGTATGTAAAATTCCCCATTAACGACTCAACAGCAAAATTAAATCAAAATGTTACCCATGCACAGAACTGCGTAAAACGTAAAAGGCAATTGTAATTTACCAAAAGATTAAAAAAACAACAAAAGTTTCCAGAATTAAAACAGTATCCAAAGTCAGTATTCAAAATTGCAGAATATAGTGCTCGATAAGGCCCTAACGTCACAGTTTAAATGAAAATGCACAAAAGCAACTAAAGTTCACAGATTTAAAAAAAAAAAAAAAAAAAAAAGAATCACTGTATCTAAAACTGTTTAATTAACTTTTTCACATTACCGTAACTTGTCTCGTTCACTTTGTTTTTGCTGCATTTTTGTCATGGGAAATTGGAGGAAGCGCTGTGTAACTGCACAATCAATACAGACTATTTATCATGTGATTTAGCATGTGATAAAAAAAATAATTAAAAAAAACACAGGCTGCATGCTAACATTGGACTCTGCTTTCACCAAGACACAATGAGATAGTCGTGGTGGGGGCCAACCAAGAGGTAGCTTCAGTGTAATAGAAGAGCCTTCAGTGCTTTTCCTCTGCCAGGTAACGTGGCTTTCCTATTGGCCCGGTGTTGATGGCTGAATTGTGATGCTGGCTCCAGGGATCAACCAAAGTGTGGCCTCCCTAGCAGAACAGCATGGCAACCACCTGGAATGGGCTGGGTGGGGCACCTCCCGTCTTCGGTGTTTCGTTGACTATGTCACAACACCTCAGGAAGACTTGGCAATGATGCAGGCGTCCCAACACCACTCCCTCCTCCGCCCCAACCCCACCCAGCCCAGATTACTTACCTTAGCCATCCATTCCTTTTCAGTGATGTTAACTTGGCTTAGTTTCTTTCCAGTCCCCATTTGCACCATGAAGCCAGCCTGTATCTGTAACCCACGCATAGACTCCACTACATGTGTGCCTGCAGGAACCCAGGACAGACAAGAGCTCCCTTACCCTAACCCTAACCCTTACCTTCACCCTCATCCACCACGGCCTGCACTACCATGGGGTAGACATTCTTGTCCATGTCAAACATCAGCTGCAGACAGAGACAGGAAGGGGGTTCACACACAGTATCACACACCAGACTCTATACACGAGAACTTACCACGAGCAATTCTTAGTCAGTACTGCACACTGAAGAAAGTTTTTTATAGACCCAAGTTTTAAAATTCTGATTAAACGTTTTAAACAAATGTTTTCAGAGGTTCTACTTTTTACGACAGACAAAGTTTGTCTAGAACTGTATAAAGTGTACATATAAAGTTAGACACATTTTGGCTGTTATAAAAGGTGTATTAGTAACATACATTATAAAAAAGGCAAGGGAATGGTGACAAAATAAATCAAATAACATTTAAAAGCTAATGCCTACTTCAAGTAATTGTAGGTAACATTTGAGACCTATAAAATGAAAAACTGTATCAAAGCGTTTTGTTAGCTCCAAATAGCCCCCCTGCCAGCCCCCAGCCCCTTTACCTCCTCCTCGCTCCACTCTGACAGGTTCACAGTGTGAGAGGGCAGACAGAACTGCTGACACACGCCTCGTTTGAAGTGCACCGTCTCTGACTGCACGGCGTTGTCCTGAGGGATGTACCTACAACAGAGCGAGCGAGAACAGAGGCCTGAAACAATATTACATTAAACAGCTTAGCTGCACAGTGCACTGGGATGTGCCGGTCATTCTGGCGTTGGATTTGAATTAATCGGAGATAGATTCTACAAGGCAGTATTCAGGATCGCTCTGAAAGCGCTTGGTTAAAGCAACTAAAAGCAGCAACACTGATAACCTCTTGCAGTGGCAGAATGTTTGAAAAATCTACTGATCAAATTCTTCAGTTTGTAAACAGCATCATCCACAGCGGTCATTTCAGCTAAATAATGAACCTTCTGTTCAGCTTGCGGCTTGCGATGGCTCACTGGCACCGCGGTCACTTATCTAGCTGGAATGACTGCACTCTGCAGGCTGCGGCCCCAGGCTAATGCTTCTCCCCGGTCAGTTACTTACGTAGGGACTCCATTCTGGAGCTCTTCGATGGCCTGGTAGTAGATGGTAATGGCCACCTGTGCATCAGCGTCAAAGGTGAACTCCACGTTGTAGCAGAGTCGCCCCTTCCCCACCTCCTCCCGGGGAGCCTTCACATCCTCACTGCACCTGGAACACCAGCACACGGGAGGGAACACACTGCTGTACTACTGGAACACCAGCACACAGGAGGGGAGGAGCCATGAACACACTGCTGTACTACTGGGACGTGTAGCACAAGCACCTGTGTGAATGGGTCGTCACTGCACACACTGAAGTGATACTTTACATCACCTACATTTAAGTAATTATGGAATCCCACTGCAAATTCGCATTTTGCCCCTGCTTTTCCCATGGTTGTGCTAGGCATTTACTACAGTTAAAATGGTTTGACAATTTTTATTTTTTTATTATGCTTTACTATTCCTCTCTGGGCTTTACAATTATTTCCTATGCTTTACCATTCTTTCACTATGCTACGCTTTTACTATGGGGAACTTTAATAAAGATCTTATTTATACAAATACCTTTATATGCATTTTATTTTATTTTATTCTCTGCTGCTGTTTCTTCAAGATCGTTATTTACCAGGCTTACTAAGTAATTCATTTTTAAATATCTTGCCTTAACTGCAATATTTTGACCCTCTCTGAAGCTGTGGCAACTGTGAGTTTGTAAAGAATCTAATTCATAGGGGCAGCAGTCCAGATAAGCTACGTACCTGCCGTTTTTACTATTAAAAAAACTGAAATACGCACTACATTTAAATTGAATGCGTAAAAATATGCATAGCATTGTGTTGCACAGCTTGTCTGCCTCATCACCCGCCTCCCCTAAAACTTCTACTAACAACTGCATCTCCCAGAATACAATGTCTTCAGTTACTAAGAAACTGCACACAAGAAAAACCAACCAAACAAACATTATCCAATCTCTGGCTAGCCCTGTTGTCTTTGCAGCCAATCACAGTAAGAATAAGAAAAATTCGAAGCTACACAGGTTGAAGCATAAACACCCCAGTCCAGCTACAAATCCAACTGAAACCATCGTCAGAGGCAACCGCTATAAAAAGGTCCCTATAATATTAAACAAACTGTTTTACAACTCTTATTTTATTTATCTGTATGGCTTTATATTGAAGTTATAACATGTTCACTGAGTTTAATTGAACTGAATGTTAAAATAATTAACGTAATTAACTTGCAGAGTCAGTGAGGTACCACAAAAAAAAATGCGCTGAGCCAATAGAACTAACATTGCAGTTAAAATGGAAGGCTCTTTTTTAATGCCTAACCCATTACCATTAAAGATTTACAGTATTTATCGAGATTACTCATGACTTCAAGGTAATGCTGCATTTTACCCCCTGAAAATACATTTTACTCTCAGTGTTAAAATTAGATGGTAAGTTACTCCCAGACCCAAAACCTTATCTGGAGTGCTGCATAGGGGGCTGAAATTACAGCTGCCAGAGAGAGAAATTATCATGTGTGGTTGAAATCAGAGTGCAAGCGAGAAAGACTTACTAACTATGGAGAAAGGACCAATTAATGGGAGTTAAACATGATGCTACAAAAAGACAAAAACCACCTCACTACAAAAAAAAGACATCATTGCACTCAAGAAGGTACAGAGAAGGCCAACTAGGCTGATCCCAGGACTACAGGACACGAGCGATAAGGACAGGTAAAAAATAATTTAAAAATATCTCCCGTCTAGAAAGAAGAAGGGAGAGAGGGGACTTGATTGAAGTCTTTAAAATCATAAATGGTACAGATAAAATTAACCAAAGACACGACTTCAAAATTTAGCAGAGAGAACAACAAGAGGGCATAACTGAGTTATAAAAAAATAATTACCAAAGCGAGTTATAAATGCTGGAATAGCCTACCAGGTGAAGTAGTAGGATCTAAACACTGGAAACATTAAAAAAAAAAAAGACTAGATTCTGTGCTCAAACTTTTCTTCTGTAATCATGTTTAGTCAATAATTGCTAATTGAAACGGTTCTTATTGCTAGGCCTGGTCTCTTGGGGTCTCACACAGAGGTGGGTGTGGTCAATGCTACGGGACCTACCTGACGAGGCGCAGCGTATCTTTACGAATGTTGATCAGGCTGCGAAGCGTCTTCACTGGCTCTTGAGGAGGGGGGGCAGCATACGGGAACTGCAAAGCAGACAGATCATTGTGAGCTCCTCGCAAGACTACGCCATGCTGTGAAAACTGCACACACCATTACAGTCTAGTAATGTGTGCATGTCTGTTTAGTGCACAGGGAAATGGAGACAAGGCGGCGTGAAGGAAAAAGGCAGTAAAGACGCCACACCTTTAAGAGCACGTAAACAAACTGGACAGTCAACAAGGTTTCAGGTAAAGTCAGGTAAACTGTGGAAGAATGTAGTCACCCAAGAATCATATTTTGGTGTAAGGATTGTGGATTGTTAAACTACCAGAAACTAATCTTCCTGTAACTCGGCTGCTATACCTGTGTAATACCTGTGGAACAAAACAATGCAGCTCAGTGTTGAAATTAGATCACCAGGTTTTTCAAACACCCCAGTGTGGTTAAGTGTTGCTGCTTTTAGTTTCTTTAACTAGCTATTAGAGTAGAGGCCTTTCAACGTGCTATACTGTTATATACATATTTATCATGAGGGATACAGAGAGAGAGAGAGAGAGAGAGAGAGAGAGAGAGAGAGAGAGAGAGAGAGAGAGAGAGAGAGAGAGAGAGAGAGAGAGAGAGAGAGAGAGAGAGCATGTCTAAACGGTTTACATTTGAGACCTATGACTCTAACTGAAGGCGGCACGTTTGTTTTTCACAAAGGAAGGAGCAAATGTGTGTAACATGTTCTGGAAGTAAAAATTTATTTTAGGCTTGTTTGTCACCCTGTGCATAGAACACAGAGACATGCTTCAAGCACAGCAGCAGGCCATTCCAGAAAATCAGACAGTAAAGCAAACCACAGCTCAACCAAACCTTGTCATCTCAATCTGCACTGCACCTCACATCCTCAGCAGAGTCAGTAACTATCTGTGTGTGCATGTGTGTGTGTGTGTATGTTCTGCATGCATGTGTGTGTATGATCTCTGTGTGTGTGTGTGTTTGCTCTCTGTCTATGTGTGACTGGAAACTCAAACAATTTCTAAGCACCTCTTGCATCCAGGGAGTTTAACTTGACATCTCTGTGCAATCTAGCAGGCCATATAGGTTTCCATATAAATTCACAGAATACAACTTTGTGCAGCATTATGAAGTAAAGATATCGAAGTGTTAGATCCCACAAACCAGTTGTGGGATGTCGGGAGTAAAAAAAGGAAGGTCTAAAATAGACTAGCAGCCTGATTCAAGGGTCTGTTTCAAGTAGTCTGCTTCCAAAATCATTTACAAATGTATAAAACACATTGTAGAAATTGGGCGCAGTTTTGAATATACTGTGTAATGGTCAGGAGATTCGGTCAATCTAAATACTGCCATTGTGGATAATATTCTTCTAGAGTGCAGCAGTAGCACGTGCATCACAGGCCCACAGCTGCGGAAGAGTATAATAAGATTTCTATCAAGATTTACAACGAGTCCTGCTCAAGCAGCTTGGAGATGCTGGGGGCTGCAGACTGTGGCTCTCTGCTGGCCTTGTCATCCAGCTTGATTGTGCAGAGCTTGGAAGGCAGCCTGTGGGAGTGTCACCAGGGCTCTCTACTGGCTGTTCATTGTGCAGGACGTGCCTGGAAACATTACTGATGTAGCAACAGAGCATGTTTTCTTTTGAATAATTAGCCCAATCTGGGAGGTGGCTAACCCTCTCACTGATGGATTTCATGATGAAACCTGAATCACTTGAAATACACATACCTTTCAACCAGTCTATCCCTCTCCTTTTGCTCAATTGAATATTTCCTGTGTCTGTGATTAACCGAGCTAAAGTACTATAACTCCCATGTTATTTTATGACGCTGGAATTTCCAGTGCTTGTGTAGTCTCCCCCTCTTCTTTGCAAAGCATACCAGTCAATTTAAAACACCCCCTTCTGATTAATGAGTGAGAATGTCGGCCTGCTTTGTTCTCTGCGGAATGTGCAGTCAATCAGTTTCCCTGCTCCCCCCACCCACCTCTCCCTGAATACAGGCTGCCAATAAAAGTTTCAAACACAGAATCTGATGACCATATGAGAGAGGAGCCCTCCTAGCCTGGAACCATATCAGCCTCCCATACGAGATCTAAGCTAACCTCTAAACCAGCAGATATTCTACTCAGCTCGAACCGAGAAGCAGGGACAACGCTAGTCAATCTGGATCGCCTGCATTACTGATGTAAGTATGCAAGCACTGGTCCAGTGGTTTTGTAGTGCTAATTTTATTGTAATAATTGCAGTGCATCTTACCAATGTGAATTAAAGTCATATTTCTCACATCTTCCAACATGGAAGATGCACACCTTATGGTAATGGTGTATTTGATTTTTTTTATGTTATTTTTTTGTAGCTATTAATGAGCAATACATTGCCCAGTGCTTTCGGATATTTTTCAGCCCTGCACTTCTGTTTGAGGTCACAGAAACAATGCGTCTTAGGAAGGCTGAGAAGGAGAGCCATAGTGGTGGATGACACGGAAATATATTAAAATAATGTTGCACTTCCATTAAAGACAAAGGTCTCAAATGAACAGCAGACATGTACTTTCGTTTTAATACTGAGACAAATATTAACATATGCAGCTGTCTGCTCCAGATCACCCATAGGGGTCGCTGTAGGGTCCTCACCTAGCCAGGACAACAAGTTGGCACAGCCAGGACACAAACCTGCGGTCCCATGACTGCATGACTCACCCTGCACCCTGCATTACAGTGCTCCCTCGCTATAAGGCTCTCGATTATAACGCGCCCCGGATATAACGCTCCTACAGCATCTCTCCCAATCCCCTATACTAGTGATTCATGCAATATTTCTACAGTAAATACAGTACTGGTGTTGTTCAAACTGTAAACAACTTCTCAGTCTAACTTCCGTTTCTGTCTCCCTGATACAGTATCTGAACTGAAGAAAAGTTGCGCTGGTACTTTATAACACAGACATCTTATTCAGCATTCATATAACTAAATAAATATTAGGCCTATTATGTGGCTATCTTTCCTAATGTATTTACTTTTTTGCTGTGAGAGGACCTGCGGCTTTCTCTAGGAGACGAGACGCTTCACCTTCGCTTCAGCCCCGCTCCTGCAGCCGAACCTGGGGTGAGCCCATTCCCTCTCCCGATCCGCTCTCCTTCTTGCACTTGATTTGCTTGTCTGTCGCTTCGAACGGAACTCCCGACCACCATTTAGCCAGGCTATTTATAGTTTAAAAAATACTAATTAAAATGATCCACAGTGGGAATGTTACCTTTTTTGATTACATGGTGCTTTATGCATGGTTAATTCACGGAAAGTTACATTTTTGCTTTACTTTATGTGCATGAGAGAGAGAGAGAGAGAGAGAGTTATTTTATTTTGTATTTTAGTCAGACGTGTGGTGTTATGTGTCCCGAAGCACCCCCGAGACCTGCATTATAGCGAGGGAGCACTGTGTGTGTGTGTATGTATATCTATCTCTATCTATATATACTGTATATACACACATATCTATATAAACACAGTCAGAAATACTAAAATAAACCGGTTTTATCAGTTGTTGTTTTATAGTTATAAATGGAGTGCACATTTGTTGTTGTTGTTTTTTACCGTTCAAAATGACCATTTTAGTACAAATGTATAGTAATATTTTTACAGTACTCCCATCCTTGCTGTAATTTCAGAGGGCAGACGATTCCTGAAAAGAGCTAGCTAGAAGATTGCCACCTCTGTAGTGTCTGCCTCACAATGTAAATAAAGTGTTTCACCACAATCAATAGAACATGGCTCAACTTGCTCAGATAAACACTTCCAAGCACACAACAGACAATCCTTACAAAGACCGCCAGCACACACACTGCTACTTCAGTTCAATACATTTCTACGAATCAGACAGGCATTGATGGGGCTCTGTTCTGAGGTGGTGTTGTTGCACAACAAAGAGCTATCCATGGGCCTTGTGTTCCCTTGATTCTTAGGAGACAGATAGAAACGCTTCTCAATGCTTCACTGAACCACAGCTTCTTATCTAATGAAGTCGTGCCTCTCTACATCTCTCTCTCTGCAGGTAAGATCCAGTATTAATCTCAGCACTACATCAATAGTCCCAACCATCCAGCTTTGCGCACTGCAGAGCTGCACTCTTTAAATCAATCCACAACCAGATGAAAAGATCACGTATTACCAGAAACACCATTAAGTCAAAGCTGCCGCTGCTCCGCTTGCTTACATAATTGATCCAATTGCCCTAATTACACTGGCTCCACCACTCCCTGTCTGTAATCCAGTTGTGCGAGAGGCAGCGACTCCTTATGGGAAGGGGCCCTGGGATTCCTCGAGGCCCTGGTCTCATTTACTCTGGCCTCGGGTACCTTGGCTCCAGGCAAACCGGTCACATGTAAAATATTCTTCATTGAGCGATTGTTAATTTGGATTAAAAAATCAGATTCAGATTTATTAGATTACATTCAACTATTTTGTTTGAAAATGTTGAGTACAGTTTCTTCACAGTAGACTAGGCAACTGTGTATGAAAAACAAACAAGCAAACAAGCAAACAAAAAAAACAGTTTCTCAATGAAATGTTTGGCAGTGAAATGACTAAGTTTCTATTGTGCGTTTATCAGTTATGGACAGGATGCACATTTTGTTTTGAAGTGTGGAGTCCTGATAGTATGTTTTTCTTTTGCAGTTAGGGGTAGCCCATTTAAAACTGACCATGGTATAGCTTTGCTTTGGTACTCTTCTGAACATCAGATGGTACCAATTATCATGTAACTGTGTTGCCACGGAAACCTGTTTAAGATCTTTGTTTTGAAACAGAAAGCAGAGTAATTGTGTGTGTGGGGGCAGTACTTAGTGGGGTACCACAAGGGTTTGCACTTGGACCCTTACTGTTCCTTATTTATATAAATGACCTGAACCAAGATACACATTACAAGTTGTTAAATTTGCAGATGAAACCAAACTTGGGGAGTGGACTCTGAATTCAGCAGCCCAGCTAATTCAAAAGGATTTCTGTAGCTCTGTAGCTGGGCAAATTAATTTTCAGAGACACAAGGACACGCTGTATCAAGGCTTGAAATGCACACCACCCTTGAACCCAGTCCTGGGTTTCAGCACTTCCCTTATTTTGTTATAGTATTGCAATGAAATCTGCTCTGAATTAACAGATTTTCATCACAGCACGAATAACCTGAGGCAGTAGGTTTACTATTAGGTGTTGTCCATGCAGCTTTTTTAACATCAAACTCCTGGCTCCTGATCATTTAAATAATACACAGTACTTAATTAAAAGTAGTCCTGGAGTTTCAAGCCCTGCTGTATATTCAAAATCAAAAACAAATTTTATATTTGCTTACCCCCCAAAAAATTTGTTTCTGTAATAGTGAATGACAGCCAGGCCTATATCATAACGTTACTCAACTGTCTTATAACACTTTACTGATGGCAAAACAGCAGACTGTGTGTGTGTGTGTGTGTGTGTGTGTGTGTGTGTATGTGAGAGAGAGGGAGAGAGAGTGTCTCTGTGTGCCAGCTGTATTAGACACTGGGGCTATTGAAATGGAAAGGAACTGAAAAGCTCCCTGCTGCACTGAAGACCACAAGAGTGCAAACTGTTGGATCCAAGAGGGAGTTTCTCTCATCTGTCAACAATAACCCAAGCCCGCTAAAGTCAGTACTGCTCAGGCTTCTGTCTTTTGGTTTACAGGAAGACGGCTGTTGAATTCTATACTAAAACCTTCAAGGAATCATAGCATATCCATTCATTATATGAGTTTTTGAAAAAAAACACATGTTTTAACACTAGAACAACCAAGGCGGTCATTTTGACCTTTTTGGAATTTAAATTTAAAATTGGGTGCACATGTTTAAGATATGGAGCTGTGCTTTCCTGACTGTGCTGTCCTACATATGTACTAATTACCCTGACAAAGAAAGAATCACGTAACTGCAAAAATTAGGGAGATACTGTCATACCTATTCTGACCAGGAGCGGTCAAATTGACCGATACATATAAAACATATTATAACAATTAAATGTTGCGGTATTATTTCTATTTATCAGTCGGGACATGCCGCCATGTATTGAAGTTTGATTACATCAGTCTGCATTCCTCAAGTGAGTGCTCTTCTGACATTTCTATTGTTCTTCAGTCTTGACAGTTCACGACGCCCGGCTGTCTGTCTGCAGTCTGGTTACTATACAAGTCACTCGTTTTTCTAAGAAATTCATTGTTACACCAATACACATTGAAAATGGATCACAGAAGACGCAGGACAGCAAAGCAGTGTTTGGAATTACTGCAAAGTTTACCAAACAATGATTCTGATGCAGCAGAGATGGACAATGACGAATCTGGCTCTGAAGCAGACGGTTTGCGAAGATTAATCTTCCAGCAGCAGTGACAGTGAGGATGATACCAGCGAAGTGCCAGGACCAAGTTGCGCGAAGAGGGCGCAGGAGATCCCGTTGGAGAAGAAGCAATCCTGTGGCAGCCCCTGCAAGGATGCCAGCCACTCCACCTGCATCAGCCCCTGCACCTGAGGCAGCCACTTCTCCAGCGGTAGCGCCAGCAACACCTGGCACTCAAGAGGTTGGTAATAACAGCACTGTTTGGAACACTACGGGCAGGATTTTCAAAAACCATGTACATCACTTCCTGTCTCAACAACTAAATAAGATGAACTCGTTAATCAAAATGCATGTTAACGAGATCAAGAAAAATGAATGGAAGCATCATTCGCTGTTATGGAAACTACTAGCGTACAGGGAGACGGCTCTCCCACCAGCGAGCAGCAGCCAAATGGAAATAAAAAATAATGGGATGTGGCGGAGTGTCCCGCCCCTATGTATTATTATTTGTATTTTTGTTTGCGGCGCGCGTCTTTTATATTTATATTTAAAAACCTGTGAGGATGCATGACTGATCAGCTACTGATTATTTAACTAGCTGACAGTCATGCATCCTTACCAAACGCGTGCAGACTGTGGCCGAGGGGTAATAAGATAAACAGCTAGTTAACCCCTCGGCCAGAGTATAAGAACCGACAGCTGTCTGTGCTGCGGTGTGGAGTTTTGGAGTAGAGAGTACGGGAGAGCGGAGAGAGACGACATAAAACAATTGCTAAAACGTGCTGGTTCAGCCAGCACGCCACTTACTTGTTTGTCTGTTTATTCGTTTGGCCCTCGTGCCCTTTTGTTTATTAATAAAATCAACTGAACGCCGTTGCGTTCAGCTTCACCCGCCCATCCACTGTTTGTGATTCAGTTACTTCCTGGTCCGTGACGTCACCACTGCGAGCCAGCTTGTCACATATGGTGTCAGAAGAGGGATAAACAACGCCTCCAACAGCCGGACCAGGAAAGGAAAGGACGTTTTTTTTTGTTCTTTTTCAAATAGTGTTTTTTTGTGTTTGAAAAAAAAAAAAAAAAAAAAAAAAAATGGATAAAGTTGATGCCTACATGAACAGGTGGCATGAGCATCAGAGGGAGTTGAAAGAAGGAGGGGCTACGTGGTGCCTCGCCTGCCTGGAGTATGGGCACCTCCCTGAGGTGTGCCCATATGAAGACCCCCTCTTTGTGCAGGCCTTTGATCGAGGTGAGGTGGAGACTGCGGAGGAGTGGATCCACCTGAAGGCCATACCATCGCCGCAGGTGGATCAGGAAACCTGCCTCACCTGCCTCAAAGGGGAGGAGTGGTGCTTTGCCGTCGGCAAGGTCGGGCACAAACCACCTGACCAACCCCTCCATGGCAGGAGGTGGAACTGCTGGTCCCGAAGAAGGGAAGGAGGGCGGTGCCAAGAAGGCAAAGAAGCAGGCTCCAGCGCCTGAGGGGAGCGCGAGCATCCAGCCCCAGAAGGGGAGCACGAGCATCCAGCGCCAGAAGGGGAGCACGAGCATCCAGCGCCCAGAAGGGGAGCGCGAGCATCCAGCGCCCAGAAGGGGAGCGCGAGCATCCAGCGCCAGAAGGGGAGCGCGAGCATCCAGCGCCAGAAGGGGGAGCCCGCATCCAACGCCCGGAGGGGGAGCCCATGCATCCAGCGCCGGAGGGGGAGCCCGTGCATCCAGCGCCCGGAAGGGGGAGCCCGTGCATCCTGCGCCCGGAAGGGGGGAGCCCGTGCATCCCGCGCCCATGAAGGTAGAGCCTGAGCGTCAAGAGCCCAAGAGAGGGAAGCTCAAGAGTGGACGCTGGGATGGCTACCTTCGCCTGATCGAGGCCTCAAGTTGGTGCCCTTCCTGCGGGAAGGGGGTCACTCAGTCGTCAACTGCCCCCGCCCTGGAGAGGAGGAGGAGGGACGATCGAAGGGCAGCTGGGAAGCATACCTCAGCGCACTTGAGGCCATGAACTGGTGCACTGCTTGTGGGGAATGGGGCCACTTTGTGGTCAACTGCCCCATTCTCCAGGAAGAGGAGGAGAAGGAGAAGCACCGGTTCCCTGCAACAGGCGGAGACTACACGCTGTCCCCACCTCCACCGCTTCCAGCAGGAGCAGAGCAGCGGGAGCTGCCTCTGTCTCCACCACCACCAGGAGCAGAGCAGCAGGAGCTGCCTCTGTCTCCACCACCACCACCAGCAGCAGAGCAGCAGGAGCTGCCTCTGTCTCCACCACCACCAGCAGCAGAGCAGCAGGAGCTGCCTCTGTCTCCACCAGGAGCAGAGCAGCAGGAGCTGCCTCTGTCTCCACCACCACCAGGAGCAGAGCAGCAGGAGCTGCCTCTGTCTCCACCACCACCAGGAGCAGAGCAGCAGGAGCTGCCTCTGTCTCCACCACCGTCAGGAGCAGAGCAGCAAGAGCTGCCTCTGCCTCCGCCACCTCCACCAGCAGAGGGTGAATGCCTGCTGGTTCCATCTCAAGTGCCGTGGGAGTACTGCTTAACGCTCCCAGCTCCACCAGCAGAGGGTGAATGCCTGCTGGTTCTGCCTCAACCGCCGTGGGAGGACTGCTTGCCCCTCCCACCTCCACCAGCAGAGGGTGAATACCTGCTGGTTCCGCCTCAACCGCCATGGGAGGACTGCTTGCCTCTCCCAGCTCCACCAGCAGAGGGTGAATGCCTGCTGGTTCCGCCTCAGCCGCCGTGGGAGGACTGCTTGCCCCTCCCACATACACCAGCAGAGGGTGAATACCTGCTGGTTCCGTCTCAAGCGCCGTGGGAGGACTGCTTACGCTCCCAGCTCCACCAGCAGAGGGTGAATTCCTGCTGGTTCCGCCTCAACCGCTGTGGGAGGATTGCTTGCCCCTCCCACCTCCACCAGCAGAGGGTGAATGCCTGCTGGTTCCGCCTCAGCCGCCGTGGGAGGACTGCTTTCCTCCCACCTCCACCAGCAGAGGGTGAATACCTGCTGGTTCCACAACCACCGCCCTGGGAAGGACTGCTCTTGCCCTGCTTCGCACCGCCCAAGGATGCCTGCTACGCAACGCCAAGGATGCCTGCTTCGCGACCGCCCAGGATGCCTGTTGCTCCGCGACGCCTGGGGCTGCCTGTTGCTCCGCGACGCCTGGGGCTGCCTGTTGCGCCGCATCGCCTGGAGAGCCACCAGTTACAGGGAACGAGGGAGAAGTGGAGCTCCCGCTGCCGCCTCCATGGCCAGGGGCTCCTCCCGAGTTCGCCTCCGGAGGGTCCGCTACTGCTGCTGCTGCCGTTGCCTCCCGAGGGTCCGCTGCTGCTGCCGCCGCCTCCCGAGGGTCCGCTACTGCTGCCATCGCCTCCCGAGGGTCCTGTTTTGCCTGGGTTCGCTACCAGTCCTGCCATGCGGCAGGAAATACTGTGGCTGGAGCCCCATGAACGGGAGCTGCCGGCCACGAAAAAGGGGGAGGTCAGGAGACCAGCTCCCCAGCCGCACTTTCGCGGCAGGAAATACTGTGGCTGGAGCCCCATGAAGGGAGCTGCCGGCCACGGAAAAGGGGGAGGTCAGGAGACCAGCTCCCCAGCCGCACTTTCGCGGCAGGAAATATTGTGGCTGGAGCCCCATGAAGGGCAGCTGCCGGCCACGAAGAAGGGGAGGTCAGAAGACCAGCTCCCCAGCCGCACTTTCGCTGCAGGAAATACTGTGGCTGGAGCCCCATGAAGGGCAGCTGCCAGCCATGAAGAAGGGGGAGGTCAGGAGACCAGCTCCCCGCAGCAATTTCGCTGCAGGAGAGGGTGGCCGGAGCCCCACGGAGGGAGCTGCCGGCCATGAAGAAGGGGGTAGGTCTGGAGACCACCCCAAAAATTTTTGGCCAAAGGAGCCGGCCTGTGCGCCGCCATTGGAACGCTACGGCTGTTTGGGTGGGAGGAGGACATCCCACCGTGGCTGCCACCGTGGCCGCCACCTTTGGCCCGTTGCTGCCCCTGTTCCTGCGCCGGGACTGCTAGCCGGGACTTTAGGGAATAAGGGGGAGGTGGCCGAAAGGCCATGTGTGCTGCGCAGGGGGCATGTGTGGCGGAGTGTCCCGCCCTATGTATTATTATTTGTATTTTTGTTTATGGCGCGGGTAAAAGCGCCGCCTTTTATATTTATATTTAAAATCCCGTGAGGATGCATGACTGATCAGCTACTGATTATTTAACTAGCTGACAGTCATGCATCCTTACCAAACGTGCAGACTGTGGCCGAGGGGTAATAAGATAAACAGCTAGTTAACCCCTCGGCCAGAGTATAAGAACCGACAGCTGTCTGTGCTGCGGTGTGGAGTTTTGGAGTAGAGAGTACGGGAGAGCGGAGAGAGACGACATAAAACAATTGCTAAAACGTGCTGGTTCAGCCAGCACGCCACTTACTTGTTTGTCTGTTTATTCGTTTGGCCCTCGTGCCCTTTTGTTTTGTTGTTTTGTTAAATATTTTGTTTTGTTTATTAATAAAATCAACTGAACGCCGTTGCGTTCAGCTTCACCCGCCCATCCACTGTTTGTGATTCAGTTACTTCCTGGTCCGTGACGTCACCACTGCGAGCCAGCTTGTCACATGGGAATATCTATTTTGTGTATAATTAAAGTTGTGCATTTTGTCATTTTGAGGTTGCGCTTTATGTAATATGTCTGTATATAAACATAAATGTCAGTTTATTTACAATGTTTCGGTTGTGTAGATGCTTTATATGCTGTTCCTGAATAAAACTATGACTTCAATTGTTTGTCCTTTCATTATAATATTTATGTTGTTTTTAATATGTCAGTCAAATTGACCGCTCATGGTTGTTCTAGGTATGCCTATAAAACGCAGTCGTTCTAGTGTTAACAGACATTGCATCTGATACAACACTAGGTTAAAGAAATATCTGTTTGCAAGCCCTGCTTTTAGACTGCCTTGCAATTCCTGGTTCATTTCACCTGGAGAGTGTAATAATCCCCACCCTTCCATCCCAATAACCAGCTGCTTCCCTATTGACTGACAGTAACAATAACATGCATTAACCCAGAAGACACTGCTGGGGTGAAATGAAAGCAGATTCATGGATTGTTTTGTTCGCTGCAATCACTTTAAGGTTGCAGGTTGAACTGGCAGCAGGCAGCCCCAGGCAAGATGGAAAGGCAGCAGGGTTCAGTACATACTGCTACGGGCCTGTGTCCCAGGAAGTTGAGGTCTGTGTTTTCCCCAAAGAGGTAGCCCTCCGGATTGGTGGAGTCAAACTTCTCCCCGCCCATGATGAAGTGGCTGGCAAAGTAGCTGCCTGTGGAAAGACAGAGTTCAGAGTCAGGGCAAATAGTTGCATTTAAAAGACAACATTTAAACATGATAGGGAGAGTATGTATTCATAAAAACTGTAAAACTGTAGGTCGTTTCTGAACAGCTGAAACACAGCCTGGCTTGACTGTAGCAGGAGCGGAGAAAACAAACACTGAAAGCAGGCAAGTTGGGTGTCAATCATGCCTAACACCCGCCTCGTCAGACTCGCAGCGAATCAGAAAGACGCGCTGGAAAAATCTGCCAACAAGGACAAACACAGAAGAAAATCTGGTGCTGTATTTGTAATACAGAAGTTATTCACTTTCTATATGAAAAAAACATTAAATAATAATGACACTGAAGAATACACCAGGGTTAGATTTGAAAGCTGATAGATATGTTTTCCTTCCCTGGTAGGGTTTCCTATCGTTTACCTGGATATAACATGCAATACTTCCCCCTGCACCCTATAGGGGACAACACATTTCACTGTCATTGGGTCTAGCTTTGTGATCTATAACTGATGCCTGTCACAGACCGCTGCTTCACTGAATAATTCAGAAAGTGCTCTTTCCAAAGATGACCCCCCTCACAGCCAGTTTAAAACTATTGGGGAAAGTGAAAACTGTTACAACAAATACATGCCCAGATCAAATTTAATCACAACTAAAGCATATTGCGATATTCAACAGGCAATACAATAACGGTATTTGAACAACAACATTGGTATTTTTGGTTAAACTGATTCAAAAGAAAAGTCTACTGGAAAATGTCAGCTATTATCTCGCAGGATAATCACTTCCCGTGAGAACTCGTAATGCAAGCTGTGCCAACACAAAAGAAAATACAGCAGAAACACACAGAGATTTTGAGCTGCTTAAACTCTGCAAAGGAAAAACACATGTGTGGAATCATTTCCTAATAAAAAAAAAATCTAAAAAGGATGACTTTATAGCATCACACATTGCGGTATGTTGTTTATGCAAGGCTGAAGGCAAATATGCTGGCAGTACCACCAACCTTACATACAGCGGTGTAGTCCTACATCTTAAAGTACCGGAACGCCAAATATAATATTGATTTTTCTAACACAAATGATACAAATTCACGTTTAATTTGCACTTTGAACTTGAGGTAACATTTAATAGGTAATGCGTGTGACTTTTAAGCTACTCCCCCTTGATAAGTGCTACTATTTTTATCATACATGCTTTCTTCTTTTCCTTTCGATTATGAGGTCATCTCCAGCACAGAACTTCAATCACCACTATCCAATAAAATGACGTCACCGATTTAACTGTATCAGTGCAGTTCTGGACAATGTAATTTTACACTACATTTTGAATATCTTTTTTTCCCTGGCTCTGCCACATTTGATCTCAAATGTGAGATCAAAAAAACAGCAGTTCTGGTAGTGTAAGTTGTGAGAAAAAAGCAAGCAAATCAGATACAAAAATAAACCATTTATAACATTACTTAGCAGTGTTTTCCTTTTATTTTAAATAAATGAGTAGCACTTATTTATGCTTTTGTGTATATATTAAATCTTAAAAGCAAGGTCAGTCGTTTATTCCAAACCCCGGGTCTGCACTGACCGATATATAAAAAGCAGCTTTAAACCCGTGTTTATGCCCACAGTCATGGGCGGCACTTTTGAAAAACATGTTTAGTATAAAATTTAATTATTATTTATAATAAAAATATATATATATATTTTTTTATATATAGAATTTTAAATAGCTTTCAAACTGTGTTTTATTTTTCAAATTGGGAGCACATGCACGTACATCAGAGGATCCAACATACAGATAGATATTCAGACAGGATAACAGTATCCATATAATGAGATTATGATGCTCTGCATAATTTGTGCTAAAGAAGGTCTTAGCAAGTTGCTTCACAATTAGACAAGCAGTCCTTTACATAAGCAAAAATGTAAAGTGTGACGTACATACAGCCACCTACACTGTATCCCTGGTAGAGATATGCATCTACAGCAAGGATATTAAAAGAACAAAATGCACTTAACAAAATTACTGCACTTTGAGCAGACCCACACAGTTATAAAGGCCAAGTTAGAGTTCAAAATTGGTAAGCAGTTTGAAAAGGCACAAGCTCCATTACAGTAATACAAATATACAAAACTGCAGGTTGCAGCAAGGAACAAGATGCTTTTTCAGAGGCCCCACCTCCTGTCATGTTGGACTGCGCAGAAACAAGCACCCACAAAGGGAGCCTGAATCTGTACTCTAGTGTAGAGCGGCATCAAAAACAGAGCACTGAATCTGCACTCTAGTGTAGAGCGGCATCAGAAACAGAGCTCTGAATCTGTACTCTAGTGTAGAGCGGCATCAGAAACAGAGCTCTGAATCTGTACTCTAGTGTAGAGCGGCATCAGAAACAGAGCTCTGAATCTGCACTCTAGTGTAGAGCGGCATCAGAAACAGAGCTCTGAATCTGCACTCTAGTTGATCAGCAGGCTCTTGTGACTAGTAATCGTTACCACTGACAGCAAGACTCAAACGTGGTCATTTATTGGAAGTTACATGTGAAGCTGATGGGTCACTCTTAAGATTTTTCTTTTCTTTTTTTAATGATTATTCCCTTAACATATATAGAATCAGTACCATAACAAATTCAAAATATAAATAGCAGGCATGTCAGTAACATACATGGATATAAATTCAAAATTAGAGCTATCAGCATGACATACATCAGCAGCACAGAACAGTATACCATAAGAATGAACAACAAAATGTTTATTCCCAATTTGATAAGCAATTCTGAACATGTATGACATATAGTCAGATGGCTGTATGGACAAACAGCTAGCCCCATTTATTCCCAGAATCTAATATTCTCTAGTATATATTAAGCTTAATAATTTTATTACCAAGTTTCATGCCAATTGAATAAGCGGTTCTCCACATACGTACTGATTACACAGCGAGGGGAGGACAATCATTGGATCAGCACAGTGCTCATAGTGCTGAATAATGAAATAATAAAGGACGCTTAAATTCAATGACAAAAGTTTAGACTAGAAGTCTGTTTCAATGGTGTTCAGAACAGGGATGGTGGCAGGGGAAAGCAGCGAAACACAGGGACTGGCATTTTGTTCTTCTCCTTTATGCCCTCATAGTTTGGATGTGCCAGTGGAAAACCACCTGCACTGGGGCCCTCATGGCTCGGATGTGCCAGTGGAAAACCACCTGCACTGGGGCCCTCATGGCTCGGATGTGCTCGTGGAAAACCACCTGCACTGGGGCCCTCATGGCACGGACGTGCTTGTGCAAAACCACCTGCACTGGAGCCCTCATGGCTCAGATGTGCTCATGCAAAACCACCTGTACTGGGGCCCTCATGGCTCAGATGTGCTAGTGCAAAACCACCTGCACTAGGGCCCTCATGGCTCGGATGTGCTCGTGGAAAACCACCTGCACTGGGGCCCTCATGGCTCTGATGTGCTCGTGGAAAACCACCTGTACTGGGGCCCTCATGGCTCTGATGTGCTCGTGGAAAACCACCTGCACTGGGGCCCTCATGGCTCGGATGTGCTCGTGGAAAACCACCTGCACTGGGGCCCTCATGGCTCGGATGTGCTCATGGAAAACCACCTGCACTGGGGCCATGGCTCAGATGTGCCAGTGGAAAACCACCTGCACTGGGGCCCTCATTGCTCGGATGTGCCAGTGGAAAACCACCTGCACTGGGGCCCTCATGGCTCGGATGTGCTCAGTGGAAAACCACCTGCACTGGGGCCCTCATGGCTCGGACGTGCCAGTGCAAAACCACCTGCACTGGGGCCCTCATGGCTCGGATGTGCTCGTGGAAAACCACCTGCACTGGGGCCCTCATGGCTCGGATGTGCCAGTGGAAAACCACCTGCACTGGGGCCCTCATGGCTCGGATGTGCTCGTGGAAAACCACCTGCACTGGGGCCCTCATGGCTCTGATGTGCTCGTGGAAAACCACCTGCACTGGGGCCCTCATGGCTCAGATGTGCCAGTGGAAAACCACCTGCACTGGGGCCCTCATGGCTCGGATGTGCTCGTGGAAAACCACCTGCACTGGGGCCCTCATGGCTCGGATGTGCTCATGGAAAACCACCTGCACTGGGGCCATGGCTCAGATGTGCCAGTGGAAAACCACCTGCACTGGGGCCCTCATGGCTCGGATGTGCCAGTGGAAAACCACCTGCACTGGGGCCCTCATGGCTCGGATGTGCTCATGGAAAACCACCTGCACTGGGGCCATGGCTCAGATGTGCCAGTGGAAAACCACCTGCACTGGGGCCCTCATGGCTCGGATGTGCTCGTGGAAAACCACCTGCACTGGGGCCATGGCTCAGATGTGCTCAGTGGAAAACCACCTGCACTGGGGCCCTCATGGCTCGGATGTGCCAGTGGAAAACCACCTGCACTGGGGCCCTCATGGCTCGGATGTGCTCATGGAAAACCACCTGCACTGGGGCCATGGCTCAGATGTGCCAGTGGAAAACCACCTGCACTGGGGCCCTCATGGCTCGGATGTGCCAGTGGAAAACCACCTGCACTGGGGCCCTCATGGCTCGGATGTGCTCATGGAAAACCACCTGCACTGGGGCCATGGCTCAGATGTGCCAGTGGAAAACCACCTGCACTGGGGCCCTCATGGCTCAGATGTGCCAGTGGAAAACCACCTGCACTGGGGCCCTCATGGCTCGGATGTGCTCGTGGAAAACCACCTGCACTGGGGCCATGGCTCAGATGTGCTCGTGCAAAACCACCTGCACTGGGGCCATGGCTCAGATGTGCCAGTGGAAAAGGAGTATTCATCAAGTCCTTAAAGGCTGTTGATTGATCATCATCAAGAACAGGACTAGATAACCCATTCCATCCCCTCACCCCTCTCTGCATGAAGGTCACCTTCCCTCTGACCTAAGTCTCTCTACATTTCCAACTGTGTCCTCTGGTCCTGGTTTCTGCGATTAAAGTATTGGTTTGGGTTAACTAGGTCAACTCCTTTTAAGACATTAAAGACTTAAAATCAAGCTCCCCTAATTGTGAGTAAATTCAGTCCCTTCATAGTTTGCAGCTCATTCCTTTAAGCCCAGGGATTAGTGTGGTTGTGACTCTTAAAATGGCTCTTTTACAGGTGCAAGGCAAGCGATTCTCTCCACAGCTCTGTAAAGGGGAGTTGCTGTTGCTCAGCACTAGCACTTGCAGTATACTGAGCCATCCACTGAGACACAGCCCGCAGAATACTGCTCAGTGAAAAGGGAGTACATGACTGCAGTGGCACCATCATGGAGGTGAGCTAATCCATCCCCAAACAAACTATTCACAGCGCAGGAAGAACAGCTGGCATTGCAACTGGATGGCAACAATAAAATGTCAAAATATTTGTGAATCAGGTTTTAAAGCAATACCTTTGTTTTTTATAAATATATATTAAAATAAAGACACTAGTTTTTGAAGACCACAAAGGTGACTGACTGTCTTTCTTCTCATCTGAAGGAGTTTATGAGGTGACTGTGATATGGAACACACCAACATCCATAGGGGGCAGGCTGAGACACCAAACTCCTTTAATTTGTGACCTGAATAGCTGGATTTGAACCCAAGCCTCCAGAGGTGAAAACATGAGAGGTTTATGGATTAAACCCCTTTTCCAACGTGTCCCCCAAGGACTACAATACAATATACTTTAACTGTAAATATCCCCTTTACTCTATTCATTACAGTGTACCCCAATGACATCCCACACCTCGACCACGACCAGCGTTTTTCAGCGTCAGACAAAATACGATGCTGGGCTTTTTCCTAACAAACAAAGGTTGGACTACTTTAACAAGGTCACGTTTTATCAAATTCGATATGTGACCTCCGACATTTACTTGTGAGTGGGTGTACATCTCGCAGCGTACCAGAGCTAGCAAACAAATATTAAAACAAGGTTGAATTCTAGAGCTCTTATAATATAGTAGGTTAGAAATCATATTCTGTATGGCAGTCGTGGTTACATTATAACAATGTATTATGCACACGGTGTAAATTATGTTACATTAAAACTTACTGTATTTTGCTACACACGTCTGGATTTGCGTGATGTTATTTTTTACGTTTTATTTTAAAACGAAACAACGTATTATTATTATCATTATTAATTTTATACAGTAGATATTTTACCTAGTTATATAGTAAAGCCACGAAAATTATCATAATTCCTCTATTTTTACTTGGAAATAAGGACGAAATTATTACAACAAATAAAAGTAAAACACCGATATTAGCAGTTACTGTGTTTTTAAGAAAGTAAAAACGAAATGCTGAACAGAAGGCTCGATTTTCTGCAAAATGACATTCATACAATTAAAACATCATTTTTTTCAATGCGTTTGAAATGGTATTGCATGCTCACACTCAGCTCCATGTGAGTCGATGCCCTGTCTGTATCAAGGACTTACCGGATTTTGGAGGATATCTGTAGACCGAATTAGAAGGAATGTCAAGCTCCTCGACTCCTGCATTCTGTCTGCTTGTTAATGCTCCCATTTCAAGGCAAAAAAAAAGTAATAGTAATCCAACCGTGTACCGCAACTGCCAAGATATTTTCACTAATATAATAAAAGCCCCACCGTCATATTGCACAGTCCCGTTTGGTTGTGTGTCTTGTTATTTCCTAATTACAGCTATTGAATAGAACCGTTTTCTTCAGTTACTGCAAAGCCGGACAGCTAAATACGGTACAGGTTACAACTAATCAGCTATAAGACATGCAAAATTCTTCACTGCCCAAAATAAAGCTGATGCTCTAAAGTGTTGATCTCTCGAAGGTCTTTGGAACGTGATGTACGTACGCCGTTTGTTGCAGTAAGTAAGGCCCTCCATCCATTGAAAGCAACAGAACGCCACTTTGTAATTGTTAGCAATTGCAGCAGCCGAGTTTACAGTGCTGGGATCTCTCTGCTCTATTTACAAACGGAGCAGGAGAGGAGAGAGGGCAAATGGCTACCTCTGACGTCAATCATCGCTCCAGCGAGCCTCGATTTTGCAGCCAGATTGCTTGGCACAGCTCCGACACCAAAGCCAGTCCAGGTGTAATTCATTAAACAAAACACCAAGCCCAGTGGAATTGAAATTAGAAATCAAGCTTTTTCACGATTTCCTAGTAAAAAAGCAATACAGTGTATTATAGCTTTATACTGAAGCCATATTATAGTTCTATAAGTCGTAAAGGTGGTTTTACCTTACTTGATATAATGCATAGATTCATTCAGGTTTAATCGGGTGCTTTAATCCTGTGCAGTGTGTTTCTCAGTGTAGAAAAATGGTTCTATTGTTAGCTCTGCAACAAAGGAAGCAACAATCTACCCTTATAATGTGTAAACCTATCTGGATTTTAACAGTACTTGTATTAACAGTATGTGGCCAGTAAAGTGGGGGTGCTGAAAGCCATTGAACAAAACTGTAACCCCTATATATGATGGAAGCCATGCAAAGCCAGAGGGGTGCTGCCCCCCTCCCCCTTAGTTCCAGCGCACTTGTATATGCCACCTGCTGGAGAAATGAATTGCTGGCTTTTCTTTACATCCCCTTACTGTGGCGTGGTGTTTGCTATCATTTGGAGACGATCTGGATTCTGCTGCTCCAGTATTGAGCTATTATCGTTCTTCTCTAAATCTGCCTTTATCTGGCGTTGGTCTCCTCTGGAGAATCGTAAGTGCTGGGACTGAGCAGCCTTCATTGCATTCAAAGCATGACCTTTCAGAGACACAGGTCACATTGTCACAGGGTTTGACAGAGATGAGGAAGGCTGGTCAGTGCCAGTACATACGAATCTCCAGACAAGGTCAAGACAGATCAAATAGTTTGGAGCAACAGAACAGAACTTGGTGACAATAGAGGGAACTGGTAAACATATTTTTAAAAACTAGTTTGTGAAAAAAAAAATGCTTAAAAAATGTGACTGGGCCAACTAGTTATTATAGACACAGTAATGTGTACATTTATTAGAACACCTCAAGATTTGTCATTTATATCCTTTATACCTACCTGCATGAAAACCTCAGGACATGAGAATTTCCATTTTCTGCCAGTAAATAGAAAAATTAGGAATCTTAAACAACTTCTATCTTCCTCTTCAAATATATGCATTTGAGTTTAATGTAGCAAGCCCTCTCTCAAGAGCATTGCTATCCAACATTGGTATTGAGGAATGGCAAGATATTGAGAATACAAGAGGTTTGATGGTGCAATAAATACATTTTGAGGTAGCACAGCTCTTCTGACCAACACATGCTATACAGCTGTTCATTTTTGTAACGTAACGTCTCTGTAGATATGACATCTTGATAATGCATTGTTACATGTAGTGCTTTTCTATTATTAGTGAAATGTTTAGCCAGATTCAATTTAAACAAAGCCACCCATTCTGCTTATATTGTACCTTGACAGCACGTACCACCTACGAGCACACACTGCAGTAGTGACTGTACACGCCATTACATGTCTCTGTGGATGTAAGATCTGTCTTTCCACGATAGATGGCGCTATGGGAGTATGTATTTATTTCACTGCAGCCAGTAAGACAGCATTGATTGTGTATTGGCTATGACATTTAGCTTTTGTAATGCCTTGCCTCACCACGCACCAGAGCGCCTGCGTGTAAGCTGCGTTGTCTTCCGACGCTGTAGCTCTAAGGTGGCTGCATGGGGAGCCTTCAGTGTGTAAAGAAGCTGGCGGCTAACGGCGCACGCTTCGGAGGACAGCTGAGTCCCTCCCGAGTCAGCACAGGGGTGGTAGCGTTGTGCTGAGCCTAAAAATAAGTGGACATTCTAAATTGGAAGGAAATAATCAAAATAATTGGCGACGACTAAATTTAATTAATCTAATACAATATTTACAGATACTATTGTTTATATTCTGATAGTTAATAGTAATATGTGGATGGTAAGTAAGTTTACAATAATATTGCTTTAACAGCAATTGATAAAACTGTATGTGTGTGTTTGGTTCAATACCGGTAAATATTTGATTTTTTTTTTTTTTTTTTTTGTAGTCGTAGTAGTATTAGTATTGCATGGTAAAAACGTTTACTTAATTAAATAGTCTTTGTTATCCGCCTTCTAAATATTCAAGGCAAAACATACCATCACAACAATACCAGCAGAGAACAGTCGCTCCTCAGAAACGACTGGCAAAAACAAAATACTCTGCGGGCCTCTACAGACAGTAGTACAACTACGCATCGCCAATCAATGAACTCACTGAACGCCTCCCGAGCAAAACAAAACACACTGCAGCACCCAATCAAACCCCTCTGTACGGTAGCAGACCTTAATTAGTGCCTCCCGACCAATGAAAACGCAAACCTTTTTCATTTGTATCCAATTCCAACATTCAATGAACACAAGAAAACAAATGCTATGCAATCAGTGGTGGTGATGGGGGCTCGGTAAATGATTTGACAAATATAGAACTTCGAATGGCCACTATCCAATGATATTAACTCAAACAAAACTGTTGTCCAACCAGGTTTGGTATTTCCCCAAATATTACATCACTTCAGTACCCCTCGAATCTCCGTGGACGGCCAATAGGATCGCCTGAATCGAGTATAGAGAAGGTTGATACATTTCCTGGCAGCCAATCAGTGAGATCGTTCGGCTGTGTTATTGGTGGTGACGCATGAAAATATTTTTGTTGGTGCTAGAGAACAGGACGGAGTGTAGGTAGCGCTAGAGTGTAGTCGAAAGGTTATTTATTTGTTTATTTATTGCATTTTTTTTGTTTGTTCCACACGGAAGACCAGTCGCAGCTGCGTCTTTGTTTTATCACAGCAATAAAAAAATAGCCATGTCGGTGAATATGGACGAGCTCCGGCACCAAGTGATGATAAACCAGTTCGTTTTGACTGCGGGCTGTGCGGCGGACCAAGCGAAACAGCTACTGCAGGCGGCTCACTGGCAGTTTGAGGTGTGTGAGTGTGGGACCGGGGACCGGGGACCGGGGACCGGGGACCGGGGACCGGGGGACGGGGGACAGATGAGAGGTATACTGGTACTCGTGTTGGCAAATGTCTGATATGAAGTTGTTTATAATAATAATTTGAGCCGAAGGATTGGGGTGGGGGCAGGGTTAAGTTGTTCGAGTTGGACACAGGACGGTTGGGACACCGAGTTTGAATTTGTGTAATTTAATATGTAATGGTGTTGTAATACACGTTTAGTTCTGTAAACTGTCTGTTGCTGGTTTATTTTACTATATTACGGGATTTCTTCAGCATGTAATCTATTGGAAAACGAAAACAGTGAAAGTGAAACGCTTGTATAAATTGCTAACACGCATCAGTTATTGACGTGTCCTTAAAAAAATCTTAGTTCTGGGAGAGTTGGTGACATTTGCATAGCATTCGTTTAATCCTATTGGTTTTATGAAGTGAGTACTGTATTGTTGGCCACTGAGTCAATGAAACGTATATATATACAGATTCCCTTTCTGTGTTCCTACAGTTTAACGACATTGTTCTTTGTTTACAGTAGCTACAGTTCTCTCTACACAGAACGGTGCATTTCACATTTTTGAAGATTACGCAATCATACTCTTTCACTTTTCTAATTCTCAAATCTACACGAAAACAGATTAAAAGATACATTAAAAAAACATAATGCAAGTCTCCCACAAGTAAAACAAACAAAAAATGCCACTGTACATAACAACAGCAATTCTATTAAGATGCTATATATGTAGTATCTTAATAAAATATAAAGGTGTAGGTAGATATACAGTTGTGTTGAAAAGTTTGGAAACGACAAATGATTTGCAGCAAGATTATGGGTGGGGATTGTTTTCCCCATTTTTCCTCACTCAGACCCCTTACTTACTAAATACCCGGGTATCTCTTAATAGATCATCGTTTCCTCTTTAAAAATAGAGATTTAAATGAACAATCTCTCCCACAAGTGCCGTGGTACCCCAATGTGATCCACAATGCAGAATGTTTTCAAAAATGTAAAAATTAGCTTGTCATCTGTGTTGCATGAAAGTAGAACAAGGTGTTTCTGTAATAAATGTAGCCCATCTAAAAGGGACATTTTCATTTAAGTAAACAGCAGCAGGTCTAAATTCTTAACATGAAAATATCTTCAGTATGCAAAGGTGCCGGAGTCTCTTTGGCTGTATTTTTGTAGCTTGTAGACAGACACGCTAAAGCAGCTTCCTCTGAGAGACTCAATTCTACACATTCCAGCACGTTCAGGTTTGTAGTTGTGCATGGCTTCCCTCCTCTGTGGTGTTTGGAAATGGGTTTCTATTTGTGCAAATGTACACTCTCCCTAAAGTGAACGTCTGCACAGGTAGAACTGGTTGGTTCTCTCTTGTCTTGTTTGTTTTTCATTGTGAATGGGTTTAACGGAAAGCATCGTATTTCGATGGTAATCTGGCCATGTCTCACCCCCTACTGTCATCTCTCTCCCTATCTGTAAAGGAGATTATATTTCCTTCCTAGCATAGATCTCCTTTTCTAATGATGCAGGCATTTGAGGATTAAAATGAATAATGAATGCAGATGTGTGTCTTATTAATACAGAACCATTTTGAACAGTGAAGACATGCTGGCAATATACAGTGAGGTTGCACGGGTGGTCCACTTCTTGGGTCCATTATTATCTTCTGCTCTTTTTAAAAATAAAATGTTGTATTGTGCACCTAACTGTAACCCTGTTATAATGAACCAGATGCACAAACCATAACAAAGGGTGTAGACTTGCTCCCCAGCTCCTACCGTGTGGCATTTTGATCTTGGGTTTGTCATTATTTCACTATTACTGTTATATAATAGTCTGTAACTTAATGGAGGTACCTTTGGTGTTGCCTATGGAACATGGAATGCAAGATCCTATATTTAGAACTCTGCAAGATTAAAAAAAACTGCAGAAGCCATTCAGATTCTCCCCCAGCTTCTCTGTCTGGAATGCTGTAGGCTTCTCTGATCTCATGGAAGAAAGGGCTGTGTCAGAGTGTTTGTTATTGCAGCAAAGCATGGTGCCTTTACAAAGGATTCAGAAACATTTCGTTAAACAGTACAGGATGTAGGGTTTACAACATAACACGTTTGTTAACATTGTGTGTGGGATGAGTTCCCCTGTATCCTTTTCAGCATTATTCTGTTTGTGATTATTATATACGTGTCCTTTGTCATAAATCAGTTTGGACCTCTATTTTCCCCTTCCACAACTGATAAATCTTTAAAAAGCAAAATGAGTTGATAAAGCAGGTTCATGCAGGGTAGGCGCTGTCTCTCATTTCTATCAATTTAATATTCTGGTACTAAAAATTATTTATTAACAAAAAAATCAATTTAGTTCAGGTGGTATACAAACCAGTGAATAATAAACTAACCAATAATTCTACTCGCTAAGCCACCCAGCAGCATTTAGCCATTCTGCAGATTTCACCATGTATACAGTTTGTTGTGTGAAAATGTTGAATACTACTAGAGACACGGAAAACAGTTTTAGTAGCAAGCATCTGCATCAGTTGAATGATAACCCAGGACATGTGGATAAAAAACTGTAGTCTGGTATCGAGGGAATTATCCTCTTGCTAATCTTTCATTGAGAAACGTAGCAATAGGAAGACTGTTATGTGCCTCCAGGGATGCGGCATAGCTGTAATTACTGGCTGTTCTTGCTGATGTTGATCCAGTATCCAGATGGAATGTAACAGCATGGTGGCGGTTCAGCTGTATTGACATGAGTGTCTTACTATGCCAGTTTGGAAGGAAGAGGTGCCTTGTGTTTCCTGACTCCAGTGAACGGTGAGACTAGACCAACCAAAACAGGAGGAAGTCTGTTGCACTCAGAGAAAGCTTCTTAAAATGGATGTGAGAGGCAGGAGCTGTATGCATTGCATTTCACTCACAGTGACAACCCAGTTTCTCATTGGCTGGTTAACATGCCTATATCTATGTGTCTCTGGTTCATGCTGTAAACAAATTAACAGCAGATAGTTGGATAAAGTGACACAGTCTTTACAGTCTGGTAGTTTCTGTATTCTAGATTCTCTCCATGTGCAGGGGTGTCCAGTAATTTATTATTGTTATTATTATTATTATTATTATTATTATTATTATTATTATTATTATTATTATTATTATTATTATGTTAGACGCCTTTATCCAAGGCAACTTATAGAGACTAGGGTGTGTGAACTATGCATCAGCTGCAGAGTCACTTACAACAACAACTCACCCGAAATACGGAGCAGAAGGAGGTTAAATGACTTGCTCAAGGTCACAGAGTGAGTCAGTGAGTGAGACACGATTTGAACCGGGACCTCCTGGTTACAAGCCCTTTTGTTTAACCACTGGACCACACAGCCTGCTCCAGTAAAACATTGTCTGTCACATCATTTTACCCTCTGGGCTCATCAGTGACTTTTTTCATTTCCATTTTACATGCCATTCCCCTTACATTATGCCCATGGGCATGCTTTGTTTTTGTTTTGTTTGTTAAAACTCTCCGGGTCAATTGCAGCGTACCAGTGCTTTTAGCACATCAAGTGGACTAAAATGCGCGCTAGAAAATCCTGCACATTTTTTATAACTTAAATCTGATTGCAACATACCAAGCAGGTGATCCCAGTAATTGGTTTAACTGATTGGAACAAGTTAGACCAATAATGAGGACTAACCTACAGCGAGTGCCAAGCGTAATGCATCACCCTATAGAATTAACATATTTTGCATCAAGTTGAACGAAACCTGCTAAATAATGTTACGGTAATGTATTACAATACATACTGCTTTGTAGTTTTCCATATACTTAAAAAAAAATGACAAATTGAAAAATGTGACATTTTCGAAATCTAACATGAAACACTGTACTACTACTATTATGGCTTCAGGTAGACACTTGCAGTTTCTTTGCTTAAATGATGTTAAATAAAAGATCTAGTATGTTTATATTGTTTATTTATTTTATTCTAGGAGATGCAAAACATTTGACCGTAGCTGTATAAACCCTTCTTTACTAATCTGATAAAATTCATTGTCAGGTAAATATATAATGGGATACATCAAACATATTTAAGTAAAAATAAATGACATGTCTTTTTCCTGCACATTTCAAACTGGCGGATCATACTTGCATTTAAGTGCCGACACTGCTGCATAGGCACAGAAAGGTTTCATTGCGTGATAATGGACCGTTAGTTGTTTATAGTTAAAGCATATTTAACTGAAATTGCATTGCTTTAAACTGAAAGCGGTATCAAAAGTACATGATTAAAAAGTTTATTTTAAATGTAGGGCCTATATATATATATATATATTGTGCAAGACTTTATTTTCACGGATCTGACTACCCAAATGTAACGGACATAAGAAATGTACGGAATACATTTTTCAGATGTACTAGTCATTTCAGAGGAAAAATGCAGCTCTCTGCAAAAAAAAAAAAAAGAAATGTAAGCAATAAATGCTTAGGATGAGGAAGCGTACTAAGTTAGTCTTATCCTCCACAGTACTAAGTTAATCCACTTGAACAGGATCACCACAAATCTGATCTTGTTTAGTCTGATTTAGCAGGTGATCTACCTGTGATGATAAACTTCTGATAAGCTACAATCGGGATTAGGAGGTGTACTAACTTTAGTCCAATCAAGTGGACTAAACCTGCTTAATCCACTGGTTAGACACATCAAGTGGACTAAATTTTGTACAGTGCAATTGACCCTCTATTTCTAGTTTTAATGCTGTTTACGCTGGAAAATATATAGCAGAGAAAAGGTCAAGCAGGTGATCCATACCAACAAACAAACAAACCAAAAACTTGAGAGCATTTAAACTGGGAAATAAAAGTATATATTTGAAAATCAGAAAATGTTGGCAGGTTAAATAAAACTCTAGGGGAGTTCAGAATAAAACTAATTTCGTTTCCATGTGTAGCTCAGGATGTGATGGTCTCGGCTCTATTCAGACTGTATTCCTGACTGTCAACGTGAAATGTCTCTCCATTTCAAAGGGGCATTGTGTGCCTCGTGTTTTTACAGTGCGCTAATGCTTCAGTTTTTTGTCCTGTTGTCCCCTCCAAGTATTGGGACTGTTGATTTACTAGAGTAAATATCTACAGTAGTATTCATACATAATTTATTTTCAAGAGCATTCTTTCTTGGAGCAAAATATTATTCATTTAAATTCAGCACGACTGGGTGGGTAGGACATTTGTTTTTAATTTCATTCACCCCAACAAATTGATTTCTGCAGTGACTGCCAAGGCTGGTAGTGAGTGATAGACTGCATGCTTCTTGTGAGACTGCATGCTCATTAAAATTACATTTGCTTAAACGGACAACAAATTACCTGGTTTACTGAAATGTAATTCACATGTGTATATACGTAAAGTGTTAATCCTAATGTATGGTAAAGTGACAACAGTAAACATCAAGTGCAACTTTAATCACCTCTCTGTCTCTCTCTCCCCCCTCCCCCGACTCTACAGGCCACACCTTTCTTTTACTGTTTTACTGACAAAAACAATAACAAAGGAAGACGGGCCTCTGTGCTTTACAATGCAACACAGTTCAAGACTCCTTCAAAAAACATCCCCATATGTTCAAAGCTATTCAACTCTTCAGAGGGGCATTGTTTCCAGGACTGAACGCACACGTTTATTTTTAAATGAACACAACATGCATTGGCAGATACCAGTGACACTATTCTATATGTTACAATACACCCACACACTGAAACAAAGACAGGCCTTGTATGAGTTTGAAATGTAAAGCCAGCTGGTTTTTGTTTTTTTTTTTTTTTTTTCTCCTTTCCAGTAAGTCTGCAAGGTTTTTGATTACATTTGTCCCACCAAACAAAACCTTTCTTAATTTCACAATTGTGGATTTGACCTTTATTTGTTTTAATACAGTAGCCACATTCGATTTGTGGTTGGCCTTTAGGAACGGCATGCCTGTAGAATTGGGGCTGGATATATCTGGCTTCTGACTGGAACACTGTACACTGTAGAGCCTTCCATGCACTGGTGGATGTTTTATTTATAACCTGCTTTATGTTAATGACGTACTCGTTGATCATGAAGGAAGTGGTCCTGTGCACTATCTCTCCGTGATTGCATGTTGAAACTTGCATGTCCTTGAAACCTGGCGACGACGTGTTTTGTAAAAGAGCAATAAAAAGCACACTGCAAAAAAGAAAAACTCAGTGCTTAGACCAGCACAGCAGTTTATCTATTGCACAGAATTTAAAATTTATATCCTGACATAACATAAAAAAACAAGTGGCCCCAACGATTATCACTACAAAATAAGGGGCAGCCAGTATTGATGTATATGCAGCTCATACTGTGACTAAACATTAAAGCACTGGTAATGGAAATGTATGGGAATGTAGACTATTTGAAATGCCGCTTGGAGTGTCAACTCTCTGACTGAACCAAGCTGAGCTGTTGAATAAAATGAAGTAAAAAAAACAGTTGATTGCTGATGGAAATCAACTATTGCTAGGACAAATAATTAACATTTTAAATGTAGTGGTAAATATCGACATCTCACAAACATTTGTATTTACGTTATTTTTTATTTTATTTTAATTTCTTTGAAGCAGCCTGCCCTATTACCTGCCAAAATGGGCATTATCTGCAAGACTTCCACATTGTAAAACATAATCTAACTGCCAGAAATGTTAATCTTATTTCACTAGTACAGTATATAGACCCGAGAGTGTTTTAATATGCGAAAACAGCATTTTGAACAGACCTGTGCTGTTTTCATTAAGGGGGGGGTGAACCATAAACTAGAACACGAGTGAGTTTCTGATGACAATAAAGAGCAGTGTGTTACTTTTTTTATTCTAAAACAAATATTCTAAATATTTTTTATTCTAAAATTCTCTCTCTTTCTCTTTGAATCCAGACGGCATTAAGCACTTTCTTCCAGGAAGCCAATGTTCCCAGTCACCACCATCAAATGGTAAGATTGTTTTATTTCTGTCACCTGGTTGGTCTGTATGACAAGTACAATGGGTATTCCAATCGAGTCTTACTGTGAAGGAGTGTCCAAACACAGCTGCATCACAATTGAATGAGTAGTTCACACGATTAAAAATGAATACAAATGCAAGTTTGATATGTATGTCAAAACGAATATATCCCCATCATAATAATGTGCAGAGGGGGGAACTCCCATTGGATAATATTTTGAGCCATTCCAGATTTTACTGTAAAGTCAGATTTATTAACAGCTGAGATTTCCCACACCTTAGTGTTTTACTGTACCATGACTTGAGATCTATGTCTCCCATTGTTCTGCAACTTGGTAAAGACACTCCTTACTAGATCAAAGGTCATGGCTGTGCAAGAAGCAAACAAAACAGAAACGTCAGTACATGCCAGCCTTTCAGTTCAGTTCACAATGTCAGTATGAGCACCTGTACAACACCTAGTCAGCTTATTTCCACCAAGCACATTCTTGTGCTAAAAAGCAAGAGCTACAATTAATAGAAGATAGAAACAGTTATATGTAATAACAGCCTACTCTATGGGAATGGGTTTGAGCATGCACCTGATCCTAGTAAGGCAGAGCAGAGGAATCGCTGTATTGAAAGCTAACCTAGCAACCAAACGGAACACCTGAAAAAGTGTAGCTTGCATGGGGCTGCTATTCTACATTGCTTTGAAGTGAACAGCCACTTCATTTACATAAAATGGTTGCATAATTACAAGGTTCCCTTAATCAGAACCCATGTTGTAATTTTGTCTTTGAGATTTTGTACATTCAATTGTAGGAGAACGATTGCTTGCCTCAGTAATGAAAACCTGAGTAGAATAATAAGAGACTGTCATGGCTCTGCAAGGATGGAAATAAGACTCCCATTGCATAGCAGTTAGTTCCATTCCTGGTTTTACTATGAGTTTAATAAAAGTACACCTGAGCATGTTACCTGTACACTGTGGCTAATCAAACTCGCAGTAAAGAGGCTCTGTGTGTGTGACATGCAAAGAATATTCCCACATTGATTCGTTTTTGCAGATCCCCACATAGAGCCATCACGTAGCCTCTGCTTACTGTAAAGCAGACTTCGCTTGCTCTGTACTCTGTGTGTATTTTGCTTGCATTAGGTGAACGTGTTTATGTTCCTCTGTAGTTTTCAAGCCTTGGGGGGGGGGGGGGATGTAGTCCCGTTAGTGTGGCGTTGGAGTCACGAGTGCATGCATGTGCTTGCCTTCTGCAGGCTGTGTACAGCAGGGTGTGTCTCTACCTGCATTATGAGAGCTTTCATGAACGCATGTTTGTTTGTGTAAATGGAAACTTTTTTTTTACTAGCTTTGTGGGATTGGAAGCATCTTGTATGTAGTGAGAGGTCGGGTGGATCCACCTGTTATTAAAGGGCACATAAGAACCTTTTTATTTTATTGTGTTACATAATCCCATGTGTTGCTACAACTGTTTACGTAAAATGTGTGTATTGTTTAAATTCTTTTTTTTAACAATTATTTGATCACTTTTTTAAACTTTTAAATTACATTCCCTGTCAAGATGGCTTCCCATGTACCCACATGGACCTCTCAGAACTACAATTCCCATCGTCATCCTCCTGCTCACATATGTAACAGAGATGGATTTACCAGTGAGCAGGAGGATGATGTGTATATGCCGTGGTTTAACTGTGAACTTTGCATGTGCATGTGTTTTTAGTTCTGTGTTGTTGCAACTCCTTCTGTAGTGTATCATACAGTAGGTGAATTGTTCTTTGTTTTCAAGCTGGCCATTGCTACTGTAGCTCTGTGTGTTCTTGTGTGTGCATGTTGATTTATTTTTATTCTCCTCTTTGTTTCTTTGTTGGTTTTGTTGTTCCTTTCTCACTAGGTGCTGCATCTCTTCTTCCTCTGTGCTTTATGATCGCTGGTTGTGTGTGTCTGTCTGTCTGTCTGTGTCTGTGTCTGTGTGTGTTCCTCTCAGTGTATCGGCAGCAGCAACCCAGCTTGTTTTTATTTTGGCAGCAGCCATTACATCATACTGCTAGAGCTTGTATTCTGGGGGGATGGGCAAAGGAACACTGTATGCGTTCAGCTACTTAAAAACACAACATAAGATTTAGTGAGCCATGTTCATGTTACACTGCAACTGGAGACTGGATGGAGAGAGAGAGAGAAACAGAGGGGGCGGGTGGAGGGAGTTTAAGAAAGACCTACAAAAATAGATGGAGGGGGTACTGTTCTGTTTAGAAAATCTGTCCCTAATAATTGAGATACTACGCTTTAAGCGGAAAATGCAAATGCAAGCGCAGAGCACATGCGAGTTGGTTTAATAAGACTGAGACTGTGTTGGTGTGCATGTGCAAGCCTTGTGATTAATCCCCAGAGTAAATAATGAATAAATACTTGTCAGTATGATTACCAGGGACCAGGTTTTATCTCGAATGTAACTGATGGCTTAAATAAAGAAGACCTGTTCTTCTGTGTGGGAGTCGTTCCCTCTCTCTAGGATAATTTTGTGGAGTACAGCGTTTATTTTACACCTGACGTGTGTTTTTTTTTCTGTTAAATGAATGAATGATTGTCCGTGGTACTATCATTCAGTATTCTGTTTATACCACAGCAGGGTTACGAATTAACGTTCGCCGATGCAAAACTGATGAGGACCAGTTGGTGTCTGTGTGCCTCTAGTCCTGTGGGAAAGTGTAGAGATACTCTCACATTCACATGCTTGCATTTAAATAATGCAGGAAACGTACATTTTCACACAGAACTGAAACCTCCTGTCATCTCCCCTTGTCATGCTGAGTTTTGCATGATTTTTAGATATGCGATTGCGTCGGCGTTTCATTGAATTTTGTCCAGGTGATTACTTACGCTGTTGATTAATTCATCACCGTGGTTTAACTTTGAACTTTCGGTATACACAAAATGTACTTTTTAGACATCAAAACAGTATATAAACGACCATTTCCTCACATTACGTTTCACTTTTCAATGATGTATTTGTTGTTTGAAAAAGCCCAATTGTACAACGCACTTATTTGGTAGGTTGATCTTTAATCAGTGTAAAATATTAAAGTATTTAAAACTATATAGATTTAAGGGATGATTGCTTAACTATGTGTGCTGTCACGCGATAAAAAAAAAATGTGATTGGTTAATTTATGGGCATTAGTTGATTAATCGGTAGATTAATCAGTGCACATTTTTAATAAAGGTAATGATCGTTAAGCGGCTATCCTGCATAGTAATACTTAAATCAAAATCTAAAAAAAAAATGTCCAATGGGAATTTGGGCTTTTTAAAACATTTTTTATTATTATTTAAATTTTAGTAAATGTAACAAATGTTCCCTTTCCGTCCTTTTACCCTAATAAAACTATTTAGGGGCCTGATAACTCATGCCTCTTTTTCACTGTACAACCGAGCTTCATCGGGTCCGTACCGAGCCCCCATAGTTTATTTAGCAATAGCAACGTAATGATGAAAATCCCTAACCCCGCCACTGGCTCGGCTCAGCTAGCAGCCGGATTCAGATGTCTTGAGGCCACAGTTTCACGGTTTGGTTCTCGCTCGGCTCGACAATAGCCGGTAGAGAACCACCCATATCGTACCGTACCGAGCCCTCACGGGTCGGATGTGCCAGTGGAGAAGGGGTATCAGTCACACAAGTGTACTGTTTAACCACTCTGGGGTAGCCCCATAACAGCAAAATTATTAGCAATGCACAAACACGGAAATCAAAAAGCACTCGGAGGTTTATAACTAAATCAACAGTTTATTTATGATGTTGGTCAGGATAAATGCGCCACACTGGATTTTACCACAGAGCGCAACAGCTCTGATTACAATGCACACAAGTAACTTTGCAGACACATATTTGTCAATCATTTAAATCAACACAGGTAAACATTCCAGTTCCAAATACATATGTCCATCGGTAGCACACTATCAGCAATCCTTGTACAAAACAAGACAACAATTATAATTTTTACACAACTTTAACCCCTTTTTATACAAGCTTAAAACCACAGTGTCCTACCACTTCCCGGGAGAGAGAGTGCGCTTCAAATCAGCACTTCCCTAAATAGAAGCACACATTTCTATCTCTACCCAGATTTAAATTTAAATTGTAAAAAAAAAAAAAATAAATAATAATCTGCAACCAAATCTTTAGTTGATTAATCGGTCTGATTTAATCTGTTAATCTGTAAAATATTAGAACAGCATTTCATATGGTCCGTAAACGTAATGTGAGGAAATGGGTTTGCACTTGAGCTAAGTGTGTTGACAAACTTTTAGATTTAGTTGATAATACCGAAAGTTTACATTTAAACCAATGACTAGCGTATTGCATCTTTTGAAGTAAGTGTAAAGTAATTTTACAAAAATGTAGAGTTTTGTACCGGGTTGCGACCCCCCACCACAAAAGAAAAAAAAGACGATGATTCACAAAAACAAGCAAAATAACAGAGAAAAGAGGCAATAAGTCTACACCTTCAGAAAATAAGATGCATTGCAAGGCTTGTGTCCAGCATAACACATTTGTGACCTTTAAGAGAGAGATTTTTTTCTACCTTTTTAAGAGAGTCCATTTTAAAGCGCATGAAGAATCAAGTAATCATTATAACTGTGTGAAACTGATGAAGGCAAAGACTGCCAAACAAGGCACATCAAAAGCATAACAGTTACTACACACCATAAACACCTCTGTGGTTTTAAAGCTAAACATGCTTTTCAGAACAGCTCACGCCCTTGCAAAGCATCCACAACTGTATTCAGATTTTGAATGGATGTGTGACCTGGATGAGACAAAAGGATTCAATGTGGAGAAAACCTCTCAACATTATGAACAGGCACAGGAGTGTATACACGCTATTGTGAGGACCCAGCATCCAGCCTAGTTAACCAGAATGGCAGCTGCTAAATATTTGTGGGTTATGTTGGATGGTTCAGATAGTTCCATTACTGAGGCAGTGATATGCTACATGAAGTATGCTGTCAACGGTGTCCACACAGACTTTATTGGGGTTCGGAATGTGGGGAAGGCAGATGCAGAAACCCAGTCAATGTGGGAAGGAGCATTAATGTTTATTGTATCTGTGTGGTGTTTTTTTTTTTTTAATTTCTAAATTTATAAGTTAATTTTTTAGGAAAATCTAATTTAAGCCTAATATTTTAGGGACCCCTACAGCTGTTGTTGATACCGACTCGGTAGCTTCACATAAGGACTAGTAAGTTTTTCAAAAGGTACGTCCTTAGGACCAGTACCACAATTGTGTTAGTTTCTAACCTTGCACAGGTATATATTTAAAATAAATAGCATTACATGTGTACATTTTTGTATTAAATCGATTTAATTAAGGCAGGGGTGTGCTGCCTGGGTTCTCTGTTGAGCTGCATTAGGCACTGCGGCACACTAATAGCACTCCTTGGAAAAATGTCAAATTAAAAACATTTTATATGTTTAAACCTGTAACATTATAAATAAGCCTAATCTAAGCTGTCCTTTATTCATTTGAATAATATTGTGAAATATGGAAATCACATTGAATATGCACTGAGTGAAAAAAAAAGTGAAACACTTAAATTTTAATAAATAAAATAAATTGCAAAAACTAAACAGACGTTTTTATCAAACCTTTAAATTAGGTACCTTTTGTGTACTTGAAAATGTTAGAAATGCAGTTATTTTTGAACGCTTTGTAACTAAAACGTCCAGCAGTTACCTCTCACGCTGAACTGTCATGCACAAAAAAGACAAATGCGAACAATGCAGAAGGAAACGAGAGCCTTGCATAAGTTACTTTTTTTGCCACTACTCTGTACAACCAAATAGAACTTGCAAAATCACATTCAGTTGACTTGCAACAACCCCCGCCCCCTCACTTAACCAAAGAAAATAAATCCATCTGCAGCGAAATTTGAATCAGTCAAAAAAGTTTTTTTTTTAATTTATTATTTTCCAACAAAACATATTCTAGCGTTATTTAAGACGACTGTGAACGAGCCAGTAATCAATAAAATAGCAGTATATCCAAACATTTTAATAAATCAATTACCGGTATGTATCAAGATTTATTAGTTTGATTAATAACTTGATTTAGTTAGTATTGAAACATACTGTACATCAAAGTACTCTATTTTAAATGTTAATAGTTAATTGGTCACAAAAACATATACATCATAGGCATCAATTGAATTTTTAAATGAATGTTAACCAAAGATAGTATGAAAACGTTTAAGAAAAAACCCATTCCAGCACCTCAGTTTGGGAACCCCTTAATTAAGGGATTATTGGTGGATCTTTACTTTCATTGTCAACAGACTTGCTCTGACACAGATTAATTTGACCCCTGTTTAGATCGAACCTTGAGCTCAGTCTGTCAATTTGCAGCCTCTCCGTTGTTTCCTACTGTTACCGTGTTAATGAAGTCAGGTGCAGGCAGATCGGTAACTGGCATTTCTTGACTTTACTGGTTCTCAAGGAAATCGGAGTCCAAATCAAACAACAATAGAAATGAGACATTTTAAAGTTTTATAAAACGTATCGGTGGCAGTATTGGTTGAAGCACCGAAGCGCAGCTCCATCCTGAATTTCAGCAGCACTCCACTGGATTGGAATGGAAGCAAACGCATTCGTAACCCATGTTATCGCACTCTTATTATCACACTCGAGTGGGATAGCCCAAATGTATCCCGCACTAGATATACAATGCTTGTGATATAAAGCTAATCCAAAACAAAAAAATGAAAGCATTTTCTAATGTCGACGTGAGAATTTGAGCAACAAGAATCTGTGTTTGTCCCAGAAGAATTGTGAAAGTATAGATTTTTTTTCTTCTGACTTTGTTTTGCGTGATTTGATTTCGCTTGTTAGGGAATTGAAGAAGTCCTTTGGGAATAATCAGTCCCTTCCTTCATCGTGTGAGACTTTTCCTAGTGACAGGAAGATGGATGATTTCCTAATCGAATGTCCGTACATCTCTCTCTCTCTCTCTCTCTCTCTCACTCACTCCTTCTCTGGTGGCACAGGGACTTTGTGCCGCATGGCTTTGAAAAGCAGAATACAATCCTTGAGCAGCTGCAGGAAATGATTTAATATACGAATTGTGACCTTTTAAAATCACCAGCCACTTTAATCCGCTAAAGGCTGTAAAGTTTTGAACATTTAAACGGTAAACGGAAATACAGATCTTCAACGGCATTGTGTTTCAGTGAACATTTAACCAAGAAAGTTGCGTTCTAGGTGCTGTAGGTCTTGTATTGACGAGCCAGTAATCAATAAATGAACATTGTGTCATGTTTGATGCATTCTAAACCACTGCAATAGAAAATCCATGTAAAATTGAAAATGTACACAAAAGTAAAATATAAATATGGCAATATACCAAATCAAGGCTAAAGTTTCATTGACAATGTATCTGATGGTTTAAATCGTAAACAAATGTTTACACTGAAGGTTTAAACGTTTTCTCTATAAAACTTAGGTTACAGTATGTAATACAGTACCAGATTAAAAAGAACAAGATGAAATAGACTGCTGCTTTTAATAGGTCACAGTTCAGAAATGTGCAGGTTCTGTAATTTGTGTTTTACAAATAACCAAACTGATATGAAATCAAATTATTGATATCCACAGTTCTCAGAAAACCAGACCCCTGTTGAAATTCTCCAAAAGATTTCCTTTCAATTTTTGTAACACGGATACCAGAACAAAAAAAGCCAAAGGAATTCCAATCATTGAGTTGAAGAAAATCCAATCTTTTGAGTATTGCAAACGTCGAAAGGTGAAGAAAACATTTGAAGCTCTGTTCAAATAAATCAAACTTCTTATAAATAACTAGGATCTGTAACACATATTGCATTATCTTTAAAAAGGGGAGTTTTGGTGATAGAAGTGAGGGGTGCGAGAATGCTTAGATAACGCGTAGAAGGCACCTGCAGTGGGGGAAGCAGCGTCCCTCTGTGGCAGGCAGCTGGGGACACCGAATCTCTGCAGGTAGAATCCCTGCGTTACTATTACTGAACTCCTGATTGGAGTGGGAGGAGAAAGAACATCTGTAATTCTACAGGTGTTTGTCAGTAGAAAGAATACATTGGTCAATTGGCACCACTGTAGTTTCCCCTGCTCAGATTTTCCAGGGCAGCCCCTCCTGTTTATAAACGGCACGGCCTCCCCACTCACAGCATGCAAGCTCGTTTGAAGATGGGCCGAGGGTTTCCCCTGGCTGTATTGTAATGTTAGTGTGTAATTGTAATCCGTATCAGTAGGGGTACAGCAGTAGTAGTAACTGGATTGTGTCACATGAGAACCATGCTTTGTACAATACTAACCTGGAAACAAATGTAATCAAAACTGGATTTATAACTTTTGCTGTGCTACATTTTGCAACCAAAAAAAACTAATGTTTTGGGACCACAGCTGTTCCTGTTGCCCACCTACAGTACAGTAAAGTGCTTACAAGAAGGTGGCGTATACTGAAGATCTACACAGACGCATACACTTCATCCACAAAGCCTTTGAGGCAGCAGCAACCTTTCCTGTGCTATTTATAGTGCCGGCCGTGGCTAAGCCTCTGATACTGCTTGAAAAATGAGCCCCTTCCTTCCTGAACAGCTGCCGTCCCACAGCGCTGTTATTGAGCTGGTGCTGCTAGGACACACGCCTCCAAATCACGGGCTGTGGAAACCAAATTCTACAAAACAAACTTTACTCAGTAAGGAAGTGACTGATTGCCGTGTTATTTCTCCCTTTTAGCCCCCTTACATCAGAAATAGGCATCTGTTTCACACGCTGCAATACACTGGTCCCCTTGTAACCCCTGTATGCAAAGCTTCATTAACATGCACCACATGTTGCAGGCTTTGCTGATCGATGATATCTTGCAGTTTTTATTCGTTGGTTTTTCTGCTGGGTTCTGGACAGCAGTCATGACTTAAGTCCTATCATGGGAAGATCAATTGTACATGTTTTTAATTATGGTTTGGCCCAAAATAAAAAACATAAGTGTTTAAACAGTTGGTGTACAACATGAAAGCCCAACAGTGGTATAATAGTTTACTCAGTGGCTGTGCTTCAGCACTCCAGGGTGCACATAATGAGCAGACTATCAGTCTTAAATGAGATAACTAATGTTGCATTAAAGGTCTTCTTTTTTTCAGTCTTTTAATTTGAGAGATGCAGATATTTTAAGTATCTCTACAGATGAAAAGTTGCTGCTGATAATCGTAGGTTGTGCTACAGTATCCACAGATTTCAGTCTCCTACAGTAGCTGCGATCAGACCTATAAACCATTTGTCTGTAGCAATATATCGGAAATATTTGCATAGCCTTATTTTAAAATGAGAAACAAGATTCTTGGGCACGATGCAAGTAATAATGTTAATATGCGATGTATTTTAAAGCTGAATTGCATAGATCTGTGTACAGTCTCTTGTTACATCTGTTTTCTAATATGATTCAGTAACCCTGCATTTCTTCTCCTTTTTAGATGTGTACCCCACGCAACACCCCGGCTACCCCTCCCAACTTCCCGGACGCCATCACCATGTTCTCCAAGCTGCGTGCCTCGGAGAGCATGCACAGCAACAACAGCCCGGTCCCAGGCTCCATGGCTTGCTCCCCGCCGGGAAACTTCAGCCCCTTCTGGGCCTCCTCGTCCCCGCCACCAGCCTGCCTGGCTGCCCCGTCCTCCCCACCGCCACCACCTCCACTTGCAGCACCACCTCCACCAGCCCATGTGGCCCCCAGTCTCTCAGCCCGGCAGCGCACAGCAGAAAAGTGTGACCGCCATCCATGGCCAGAGATGAGACTCACAAACTCCAAGAGCAGACTGGCCTGCTGTGGGGAGGGAGGGATGGGCAGAGGGTGCAATAACCCTTTTTCTTTTTTTTTTTTTTTTAATAATATTAATAATAGTGAACTGTCAATTTTTTTGTGTGTGTATGCATATGCGTATGTGCAGTATAATGATCATCACTAAAACAGGGGAGAGAACCACTAATCACAATCGGATACAAACGTTATTTCTGAGAACTACTACTATATCACGTGGACTTGAAAGCACTGGAAAATGTGTTGGTGTAGCAGCAAGAGTGGCACCCCCTACTGGGCTGGCATAGACACAGATTTTTTTACATTTTTCTGTGTTTTTGTTCCCCTCCCCAACATGACATCAACAAGATACTCTTCATTCAAATTGAAAAGCGTCTTCACTGTTCAGGAGCACATTAATTACGTAGAGCATGGATGGTACTGCTTACTAGGTGAGAGGAACAGTCGACACTTTTTACCTAATCGTCTTTGCACAACTATTCTTAACACCAGCCTCAAGAACAAGATTTTTAACTCTACAAACCTCTATAGCACAGCCCTGGACAGATGTTATTGACATGATGATAATGCACTGCTTATTTCTACAGCAAACCCTGAGCGTTTCTCAGTTCTGTTTAGATTATTTTTTTTTTAGTTGATACCAGCAATTTAGAAAAACTCTTCAGTTTCTTTTTTTCTTTCCTTCCTTCCTTCCATCAATCTGGTGTCTGACTTCTCCCTACACCACCAGATATGTTGGCTACATCTCCAACTGAACTGTGCATGGTCCCCATAACGAAAGATATATCCAGATAACCATCAACATTTCCTGCCACTTCCAGACCTACCATGTGACGGCAGGATGAATGGGAGAAGGCAATTTTGCCTAAACCTCAGAATACAACAATCTTGTCCGACATCCTAACTTGCAGAAAACGTCAGGGTTTATTTACACAATGCAAAGACCACCCCAATACTGCATTGCCTTACCGCAGGGTTCCTCAGCTCCTCTGAGCCCCCTGTCCATGCAGTGGGAGAGCGAAGCTACACCGCACACCTTTCCTGAAGCTAGGTATTCACCGTGGTTAGAAACACACCACAGCCAGGCTGTGTTCTTCAGGGACTACTTTCTCACCTTCTCTTTTATATTGAATCTATACTACACACGTGTCTATATAAGAAGTTATGGATTTTGATTACTGATTGCTTAGTTGGATAATTGCCAGTTACCAACTGTTGTGCTTTAGCTGTAATATATCAACGTTTTGAAATTCCTGACAAAAGCCTGTACATTTTCCACTCGATACATCAAAGAAACATGGACTGCCCATGGATGGTTGTATACCAAGGTTGTCTATAAGCTAGCTTTGTATAACCATGGCAGCTGAATGAAAACGCAGGGTCAGCGCATCTCTCAGTAATATTTTACAGAGAACACTACAACAGCATAACCTCTCGTCTGCTGCTCCGCTCTGCCTTCAGTACAATTACATTTAGAAAGACTGTAAAATAATGGCAGCAAGTGTATGAACATCCATCTTAATTTCATAGGAACAAATCCCAGCGACTTTCCTAATGTTGTTAATGAATGCACATGGGTTTAAATGCAATAACAAATGAATAAGAGGGATTGGAATGTAAAGTAATGGGTAATCCATTGCAGTTCATTTGGATTTGCAGCCCTTACTCTGAACTGTTGTATTAGTAGTAATGCAGAACTGGGATCTTGCAACTTACCTGCATGGGCAAAGAGCTAGCTAGAGGCTCCGTTCATTCACTCTCTCACACTCCCTGCTGACTGAAAGAGTTGTAGACATATGTGGAGCACCTTTAAACTATAACAAACAAGGCTGAGCGGACAAACAGTCCAACAAACTCCTTCAGCAGAACAGTTTGATTTGAAACGACTGCAGATGATGGATTGAGTTTGGGCACAACCTCCCCACTGGACTTCCCAACGCTACACTGCACCAAGGTGGGATTTTGGGAATTTCAGGATTTCCTTGTTTGGATTTGCATGCTTTAGCCCCCCTGGCTATTTTAAGTTCTGCGATTTATGGAACACACCATGCAATTTGGGATTATTGAACTCGGCCCATTAAATACAGACATCATAGGAACCTTTTACTTTTGTTCACATCTCTTCAGTAAACAGAACTACTGTGTCATAGAAACTATGAATTGTGGCAGTAATTTTTTTAAAGATCTGTAAAGTGTTCTGGGATTTATTATTATTATTATTATTATTATTATTATTATTATTATTATTATTATTATTATTATTGTTTTCACTTTTATTTTTGGACACTGAAAAATGTTTTTCCTCTTCTCTCCTTGAAGTTTTTTAATGCAACAAAAAAAGAAATGATGTTGGAACAGGGGTTTACTGTGCTTTTAAAAGTGTTTGTGGGTTATGAACTCTTGTCTTGTTTTTACTAAGGGGTTTGAATTGGATGGTCAGTTTACAGCATTGCCTGAACATAATGCACTGCCCAGCCATAAGTATATGGGGTATACTCTGCTAACAATCCAGGGCACACTGAGTGACTGACTGATCGCACTTTCACCTGTCATCCCAAAAAACAAGTCCTGCAAGGGTTTTCTTCATGCCGCACATTTCTCTAGTGTTTGTCTGGTGCCGGAACCGCTGCTTAGAAAGGGGGTGTTTAGCATTCTAGTAACTTGTCTAGTATGATTTCCAGCAGGTGTTTGTGTGGGATGATTTATTGGCTGAAATTGAATGGTAATCATGCAGAGAGAGGGAGAGAAAAAATCCCTGAAATCATATGTATGCACAGGGCATGTTGTCCAAACCTGCATTCAGAATGATACTCTGTGAGCTTGATCGAAGCTGTGTCAGCAACACGGTTTTATTCGGGTCTATGCTACAAATTGCATTTTGTATTTTCATTTCAATTCTATTTTTATGTTTTTGATTTTTAATCTGCCAGCAGCGGTTTGGCTGAACAAAATGGTTAGTGAGTCTTTAGCTTTTGTGCTGTGTCACCATAGTAGGCAGTTTACATGTCATGCAGCAGCTTGTGCAGCAAGTCTTAATTGAATGAAGCCCCTGTTGTGGTAGATAGCACACCCTGCTGTATATTGCAATATAAATCTCAGTTGTATGGAACACACTGGGAGCACATCGAGGTACATTTGAAAGCGCAGTGCTGTACACTCATCACTGTTCAAGCGCTAGGACTTTTCATATTTGATCTGTGGTATGATTTATAAAGATCAAATCAGGAGGAGAAGGTACTTTCTTTTTAATGCGGTGGATGAAATCACATAGGAGTAATAGTCCAGGAGTCAATAGTTCCCTGGATATCCGCTATCCATGGAAACCTCTGCATTGTATAATGTGCACCAGTCTCATAACAAAGTGCCTGGAGTCTAGTGAAACTCTGCAGTCGGAGAGAAGGTGACCTGTACTGGCGCTCCAAGTCAGCCGACGCAGAACACAAATGAATCCTCTCTCTCTCTCTTTTTTTAAGTTGGAGACCTACGGAATTGTCTGTTTACAATAACTCTGGTGTGACCTCCTGCATTGTGGATTTTCTGTTTTAAAGAAAACTGTTATTTTTCTACACAAACCCTGATATAGAAAGCTTTGCAGATTGATGGCATAGGAGTTGATTTCAGTGATGTAAACAGAAGGGGATCTTAATACATTTAATTAGATACGATGATGTGTGAAGGGGGCAGTCCTTCCCAAGCCCAAAACGCCATTAACAGTACAGTGAAAATAGTTCTGCATTAGAGCAGGGTTACGTGGTATTGAGATTCGCTGCGGGTTACATCATTGAAATAGACCCATTTATTGTTGCTTAGTTCTGTTGCCTAGTGACAGTGGATTGCTCGTCTATTCAGAAGGGCCCCTCTGTGACAATAGAAAAGTGCACTTCAATGTGTGCTGTATTGGTAACATACACCACAGTACAGAATGGCATTCTGCCATCCAAGGCATTTCTCTCACTAATGGGGGCTCCAAATGGTTTAAAACAAACAACTTTATATCAGTCTAGTTGGATCATGTTTTATAGACAGACTTTCAACTTTTGCCATGGACCTCTGGACTATAGATAATTTGTGCATGCCCTAGTTAGTAGCCTGACATTTAGGTGACTCTTCTGTTGTATGATATAAACTGCAGGAAAAAAAAAAAAAAAGTTTAATCAAAAGCCCAAATTTTCTTTTGTATATATGTAAAAAAAAAAAAAAAAAAATGAAAAAAGTACCATCTTTCCTGTTTTATTTTCCCCGTTTGAAATTTGTATTTATATATTTAAAAAAAATAAAGTATTATTTGCTACCATCCTAATGTGTCCGTGTTTGTTTTTAAAGTTTGAGTCCTGTTATCACATTTTATTTGTTTCTGGGGTTAATGATATGAGATGGGGATAGAAATAAGACTCCAATTGCACTGCTTGATTTAAGGGTCGTATTTAGGAACAAGTGCAAAGATAAAAGCAATTTTCTTAAAGGAATAAAAGTTCATTACTAGCAAGAAACAAATGAGTTTCATGCAGTACCAGTTGCACTAGCTTCAAAATAGAGCCCAAATAGTGTATTTGATCATTCATTTCTCAACCTGGATTAATGGGAATAAAAACAATTATATATGTGTTTCACATATAGAATTGTTTTGCAACATGTTTCCACTTGGCACTGGCACTGGGACTGAGTTGACTGAACTCAAAACTCTTGTCTCTTCAGTTATCGAGCTACATGAGCCATGTGAATGACGCTAGAGGCGGGTCTTAAACCTGACTAGAAAAAAAGGGATGCTAATGAAATTTACCAGGCTGGGATGTGGTGTGGAACAGGCGAGGAGTGCAGGGCGCATGGGTGGGCTACCACATCAATGTCCTCGAACTGCAAACAGTGTTTTTGGCCTTGCAGCATTTTTCTCGGGAGGTTCAAGGCAGGCATGTGTTGACATGGACGGACAACACTACAGTGGTGGTTTATGTAAATCACCAATGTGGCCTGCGGTCACCCCACCTCCTTCAAGTAGCCAGCAAACTACTGTTTTGGGCACACAACAACATTCTATCTGTCAGAGCAGTTAATCTGCCAGGAGTTATGAATGGGGCAATGGACCCCCTATCAAGGAAGGTTCCTTGCGGATCGGAATGGAGACTTCACCCCGACGTGGTGAACATGATTTGGGACAGATTTGGGAGAGCAGAGATGGACTTTTTTGCCTCACTGAAATCCATTTAGGAAATCTAGGCTCCGCTAGGTGTAGACGCTATGGCCCACAAGTGGCCAAAGGCTCTATTGTACGCCTTCCCGCCGATAGCAGTGCTACCAATGTGCCTGGATAAGATCAGGCGAGACCGGGCCACGGTGCTCTTAGTATTATTATTATTTGTTTTATTTAGCAGACGCCTTTATCCAAGGCGACTTACAGAGACTAGGGTGTGTGAACTATGCATCAGCTGCAGAGTCACTTACAACTACGTCTCACCCGAAAGACGGCGCACAAGGAGGTTAAGTGACTTGCTCAGGGTCACACAATGAGTGGCTGAGGTGGGATTTGAACCGGGGACCTCCTGGTTACAAGCCCTTTTCTCTAACCACTGGAACACACAGCCTCCTTAGTAGCCCCATTCTGGCCCAGGAGGACTTGGTTTTTGGCGCTGTCGCAATTACTGTGTGACCATCCCCGGCAACTGCCTCTCTGCTGCGACCTGCTCAGTCAGGAGCGAGGGACCCTGTGGCACCCTGACCCCTCAAGCCTACAGCTCTGGGTCTGACCCCTGAACGGCTGCATTTTAGACAGCTAGGCCTGTGTTCGAGACCTGGTGTCTGACATGACACTTCAACCCCACTACATGTCCCATGCCAGTCATTCTGCAGTACTTGCAAGACCTCTTTGATGAGGGGAAATCACCCTCAACATTAAAGGTGTACTTGGCAGCGATTTCTGCTTGCCATGTTTAAATCAACTCGGGTCTCCCTTCCTGGCAGGGCAATTTTTGAAAGGGGCTCGCAGGCTGCGCCCTCCCCTTAAGGACAAGGATAAAAGAAAATATAAAAATAATCTATACTGTGGCAGCCTTGCCGTCTGACCCTCTGATTTAAGTCATTCTGCAAGTAATGGACTTTGCGAAGGCTTCGATATAATTACCCATTATGTAATGGATACATTTCATACTTGAAAGGGAGCGTTAGGCTATTATCATAACCCTGGTTCCCTGAAATAGAAAATATATGGAGGACATTTTTAATAATCAAAGTTGCAGCGTCAAATATTAATGAATGCAGATCAACTGGGTTGGGGCATTTGTTGCCTATTTTGCCCTACTAAGACCCTTGGTTTACTAAATCTATTTGTATCACTGCAGGAATAATCTTCCCACCATCAAATACGCAAAAATAGAAATCTGTGCTGTGCGGTGCCACCCCAATAATCATCCCCATCACAATCACAACCTTTCTAACCAATCAGATTCAGCAATACAAGTATTTCTTCATTTAGTGACGGGGTGGGGCACTTGTTCTACTAGAAAAAATGTGTTTCAGCAATGGTGAATGCCAAGACAACATTCAATGAGTCTGAATACAAGGGGTCTGAGTGGTGACACGGACAATATCCTCCCTCGGCTGCTCTGCATTTATAAACCCTTACCTGCACTTGGTGTAACTGTGTGCTTGAATGGTGTTGAGGACTTTGAGATACTGTAGTGGGCTTGTAGGCCTGATGTGTCCTACAATGACCTTTTGAATTATTTCAATTGCTCTCAGGATTTGTGTTTCACATGCTTTAAGATTATATCCAACTGGTTTGCGTGCGAACGTGAAAAACAAACAAAAGCGTTTGTGCTAGCCAAGCCTGACCGCACTGGACTGGTATCTCTCCAAGTCTTTATTTGATGGTATGCTCTGGCGATAAGGTCTGTACTCCTAGCTGCATGTAAACAGTTGCAAAATAATGAAGGGATAATGACACGGCTGTGACGTGTTACATGGTAATAATGGAACTTCAAAGTCAATAAAAGACTGACAGTCGCTTATTTACCTCTGTCTGAAATAATCCCTATATTTAAGAGTTCACTTTGAGAGCACAGCTTGTGCATCCCTGTGTAGCGTTTCATCAGAAACCAATGGATTTAGAACAGGTTTCATTAATTAGTGTCATGTTTTCCGTTATTGAGCAATAACAGAATGGTTGACCTCCATAGAAAACAATGGGAGAGCAGTGGGTGCTTGTTGTATAATATGATAATACACTACCCTCCCAGAACAGGGCAGGGGAATAAATGCAGAAAGCAGACGGGCTGGGTGGAATATCTGTTCTTCATTCTTCCCCAAAAATTGGTTTCTGGATGTCTGCTCACCTCTTTTGAATGGAAAATAGCAAATCCATGTCATTATTCTTTTCTATAGGACAAACCACAGAGGTTTTGGTTCATATCTGGCATATAGGGGCAATTTTTTAATTATCTTCAGGACAAGAAAAATGCAAAATAACAACTCTGGTCCAACCTATTCCATGCCATAGGTGTTCTCTAAAGGGCTAGGTAGACCAAATTGAAATACTAACATTGAAGTGTTAAAGTGATTGTAGCAAACAAAACAGCCGAGGTACAAAAACATGAATAGTTCCTATTCAGAGTATTCATGTCTTCCACAGAGGACTTGCTTCATAATTGTGTCTTGTGTTGTGAAACCTCGTGCTCCAGAGCAGACCCACAGCAAGGTCAAGTTCCAGTTATTTTGTCTAACAGTCTGGCTGTCTGGCGGCTCTATGAATCAACCACTCCCCAGCTTGCCTGGGAGACACCATTCTGCAGATCTGTAGCAAGTCTGCCTAGGTAATAGCAAGGACCCGGAAATATCTTTACAATCAGAACAATATACTGAAAGATTCAGGAATTAATCAGTTTAGGGGTGTGTAATTCTTATACCTGTTTTGTTAGAGGACCAAAAAAAGTTATTTGTATTTAAGAGAAATATGCTGAATTCTATTTTAAAAGTGCAGGACCTTTAAATAATGTATCGATCAAACTACTTTTTTTTAACCTTCATTTTGCATTTCTTTGCATTTATTCTTCCAGAAGCACTGTAAACTAGTTTTCATCTGATCTGAATTGATCCTCTGTAAAACAATCTAATCACAAATGGCTTGATTATGATGATGTGAGCACTTTCATATCGACATTACAAGCTGATAAAATACATACATAGATCATTCCAATCAGCATGACTATTTGAGAACCAGCACCAAGATAAAACTATTAAGAACGTTAAGAGACTTTCAACCAGAAGTCTTTATCAATGTCCATTTAGTAAACTGTGGATTGTGGTACACTTGCATAAGAATGGGCCTACTTTTGACATATAGGGACGTCACAAAGGCTTCCATTGACAGCACAGCAGAGAAACGACATGACTGACTCAAAATAGAATCTTGAAAAACAAAAGACATGTAAACTTAATGAAAACACTGTCTAGCTGCTGTGATTTGCAGGCTGTTGATCTGGGCAGTGAGGTGGCATAAAAATAGGTGAGAGGTGAAACTCTAAATAAGCTCAGTACTGAGAGAAGAATAATAATGGCTGGAAGTGTGCACCCACTCTGAACAATAATAAGCATTGCTGTCCAACAGTTCTATTGAGTCACCACTGGTTTCTGTCAACTCATTAACTTCACTGCATACATCCACGATTCTAATCTAACAGAATGTTACCATTGTGGAGGAATGCGTCATGTGTAGCTCCTAGGTGTGCCTGTATTAGATGCTGACTTGCCAATCGATTAGAGACTGGATAAGTAAAAATCAGAACCACCCCTAGTCTGTAATGTAAGTGATTATCAAAACTGAACTGGGTGCCAAGCGGCCTGAATTAATAATAATACACTTGCATAGTACCTGCCCTGCTTTGACAGAACCATCTCAACATAAAATGTATTCTCGCTTGTTATCTTATATATTTAATTTTACTTTTTAGATTTTGTGGCTTAAAATGTTAGCTGTATTTTAGCAGCTTTGGTCTTTTTTATATTATAGTGTGGTTTCATCGACCACAATCAGCACAAATCTGTCAAAATAGCACATGAATGAATATAAACACCACTGTCCAGAAAGACAGGCAGAAAGCTGGGAAATAATATACAAATATGGATGAGTTTTCAAATGGAGATATTGCTGAACGATGGTGGTAGACTTTTTCATAACAACACCTTCTTTTTTGTTTAGAATGTGTCTGCTTTTTTATATTTCATTATATGGGTCTCAAATGTGCAGTTTGGAAAGAAACACATGTTATATTAAACATGTTTTTTTTTTTTTTTTTACCATACATGGTACTACACTAGGTTAAGGAAATCTCTCTTTTTTTATTTAGTAGTTGCCAATTGATTTTACCCCATTTTTCTCCCAATTTGAAATATCCAGTTGTATTTTTAGGCTTAGCTCACCGCTACTGGGAACTCCCGTCCACGGTTGGCAGTGGAATAGCCTGGACTCGAACTGGTGACCTCCAGGCCATAGGGCGCATCCTGCACTCCACACGGAGCGCCTTTACCGGATACGCCACTCTGGAGCCAGGAAATCTCTGTTCTAAAACCATGCTTTCAGTTAGTGTTTCACTTACTTGGTGAAATTATCCCAACCCCTTTAATGGGTAAACCAATCAGCTCCTTCCTCTATTGACTGATATGCTTCGACCCAGAAGACACTGCTTCTGTGCTGAGGTAGGAAAGGGGGTTTGTGCTCCGACATGCCTTACAGAGGGCGTTGCAATGAGATCACTCAGAATTCCATTGCTACTCATCAGAGGCAGAGCGAGAATGGAATGGATGCACATCAAAGACAGAGGCAACCTTCTATCGAGTGGAGGGGGGGGTTGAATCTGTGCACCTCCAGCACAGCACATGAAATAGGATCCAGGTGTAGAAGCTTTCCCTGTTTATGTCACAAGGTTCTGTTTTAGTTTTATTTCTACTAATTCAGGCCACTTCTACTGATGGTTGTTGTTAAAATAATGGTCAGTGTATTATTTACTGTGGCCTGTCCTGGGATTCTGGGATTCCATGAGCCGGGGATATGAGGAGGCATCTGGCTCTGTTTAAAACAGCATATTTAACTTGAACTCTCTGCCTAGTTGCTGTGGTTGGAATTCCCACTAAGAGGGACTCTAGGCTGCTTTGCCTGTGGGAGTCACACCAGACTGCATCCCTCCTGCCTACCAAGACCCTGCCTCCAGCACCCACAACAATCCAGGCTTGTTTACAGCCATGGTGCTCCCCAGTACATCTGTACAGCACAGCCACCCCTAAATAGAAAATGACATGTTGATTGAATGATGCAGAATTCTGTAAATGCTGTGTATTTCTTTTGATGTTGTTTCTTAGTATAAAGGATAATTGCCAGAAAAACTAAAACGGAAAGTCACTGAAAGTGCCAGGTCACCAGATGGCGGTGGCTTTTTCTTCTATAAAGATAACCAAGAACTGAAGACTCCTGAAAGCTTCTTAACATAGACTTATCAAAAATAAAACGAAAAAACGATATTTGCACTAGAGACCACTCTGAATGATTATGTACAGTAAGGATCCTCAAAAGCTAAACAGATAACACAGGAGCTCAGCTGCACCATGTGAGTTCTGTTTCCCTGCTTGTTATTCATCAGCCTGGATTTATTTATTTGTTTATTTAGCAGACGCCTTTATCCAAGGCGACTTACAGAGACTAGGGTGTGTGAACTATGCATCAGCTGCAGAGTCACTTACAACAACGTCTCACCCGAAAAACGGAGCACAAGGGGGTTAAGTGACTTGCTCAGGGTCACACAATGAGTCAGTGGCTGAGGTGGGATTTGAACCGAGGACTTCCTGGTTACAAGGCCTTTTCTTTAACCACTGGATCCTCTCCTGAATCCTCTCCTGACGACAGACCGTACCTGAGCTAGCTCCCAGAGAATTAGATAACTGATCATTGTCTGATTTCTGTTTATAACTAGGTGCCACGTTTGTTGTGTCTAACGATAAATGTTTATGCTGTAGGTGTGTAACTTTTGAATATTGGAATCAATAAATGGAAACTTACTAACTTAGCCATTGGTATTGTGTGCACTCATTTGCAGACACCAAATTAAATGTGTTTCCTTACAATTACAAACATCATAAAAGGTACAGTAAAGCAAGTTATTTCACAGTCTGCATACGGGTTTACCAGTGGTGTCGTAGTGCAGATCTCAAAAGGGGCCCTTCCTTTCATTTTTAAAAAGAAGTTTCTAGTTATTATACATGATAAGTCGATCAAGCATATCTGATAACTCATACAAGCTGCTACATATCTCGTCTGTTCCATGTTAAGAACCTGTCACCTGTTGCCATGGTGCAATCTGAGCTGCGTTTGATTGTGGTAATGCAGGTTCACATTCCACAGCCGTTCAGAGTTGGGTGCAGTCAAACAGAAGGCCAGACAGAGGACAAGCTGTCTCGGAAGAAATATAGTTTGATTTTTTTTATGTGAATAATTTGTTAATAATTTTGCATTGAACCCACTATGAAAACAAGTCAGCCCCAGGGTAGCTTCAAGGGTGGAGGTGGAAGAATTGAACACAAAAGGAGGAGGTCATTTGTCTGTCTAATTAGATTAGTAACATGTGTCGGAGGGTGACTGAACCTGGTTCAGTTCTCTGTAACTTCCTCTATAGAGTCCGTGGACTTAGTTTTCAGGCTTGGCTGGTTCAGGAATAGGCCCTTCTAAACTAGTCCTTGTCTACATTCTGTTACTGGATTGTTTTCACTGAGATAGAGAGCTGTGCTCCAGCAAACTGCTTTAGGTTAAGTTAGGGCAGTTTATTCCTCAGTGTAAAGCTCCTGTGCAAGTTAAATAAATCCTGATAATTCCCTGTCCAGATTATTAGGACTGAACCCCTGTCTTAAAGTGTTCGCATAAAAGGCCTCCTGACAAAGTGAACCCCCACCCCACTAGTTATATTTTATGTTAAGGACCTCTGCGGTTACAAAGCGAAGCAGTTAAATGGTTGTTTTGAGAGTCAGAGGTAGGCAGGCAGGCAGGGAGAGAGGGAGGTAGGCCGGGGGGCCAGAGTGGGTTTTATTTATGTTTTGTTCAATGTGAGACTGTTCTGGAGTTGTTATTATCAGCAGTTAATCTGCCATGTTTGGCTCCTGTAGGAAAGTGTTTAGCCAGGTTCATGTGTGTAATCATTCTGCTCGTGGGGGGTGAGGGGGTGGGGGTACTTGTAAACACTGGCAGGCTGTGCACTATGAAGAGGTGTCTTTGTTTGGACAGACCTTCACAACTGAGATTTGAAAAATACTGTGGTGTGTAAGTGCTCCTGAGAGGCAGGGTGATCTGTACATAATCTGAACTGCCCAAATAAATCTTCTCTGAATGAGGGGGTCAGCATGTCTCTAGAAGAGGAATGGGTTGAACTCTGTGATCAGGAGGAGGGCAGGGGGTCACAACCTGTGAACTCAAAGTTTGCAAGGTTGGCAGTGTGATCTACACAGCGACAGGTGCCCTGGCTGTTAGTGTAAAAACTAAGAGCAAAGAGGTTACTGTGTCTCTCAACCTTATGTGTTCCCTCTCAGCAGTCTGCACCTTCTTCAACATTACACTGATGTGTATAATTGACTACCTCTCTGCATGGCCATTGTAGTGCCACTGTCTGTCTCCATTGCCATTGTAGTGTCGCTGTCTGTTTGAATTGCCATTGCAGTGCTACTGTCTGTTTGCATTGCCACTGTAGCGCCCTTGTCTGTCCATTGCAGATCATTTGATTCCCCTGTCACATCATACAGTGACTTCCTGAAGTATGGCTGGTTTGGACGTGCTCAGTTTTCATATCTCTGCTGTAATTGAATGTGAGAGCTGATCGATGGCATGGGGTTTCTGTCTGACTGAATTGTGTCTCCTACAACCTTCAACACCCAGAGGTGAAGCACAGCATTAACTGCACAATTCCACAGCAGAATACAGGAACACACATGCATACTAGCTAATGTATTGGTGCCCAATATATTTTAGTTTTGTTTTGTTTTTTTACTGGTGAAACCAGATAAATTAATGAAGACCCATTTGTCAAATGTCATTCTCTCAGGGAATGCACCAAATCTATTATAACGAATAAAATACGCCCAAACTGCACTAGAAGGTTGTAATTCAAAAGGTTTGCTCTTGTGGTTTTATGTACCAAGAACCCCTTGATGGGGATTACAGCCTTATCTGCCATCTGAATGTATTTTTATGATTATTATCATCAGTTTGATAATCATTGTTTCTGGTGAAAACCACAGCTAAGGGAATTGTGTAAAGTTTTTGTTCTGTGGGGTTTTTGTTCTTTTTTTATCTGAATGGGTAGAGTGACACACCTTTCCTGCTTAGCAGTTCTCAGAAACTGTATCGTTTTCTGTTTCTCGTAAAGAGGAAACAAAACTGCCTTAAACCTAAAAGGAGTTTGAACTTGTCAGGCATGAGAGTGTGATTCTCTCGCATAACCAATTCAGAAAGTAAATATGACTTTGGTATGCAAATAATTTAGCCCCAGCTGTGCCATAGATAGTTATTTCATGTGGTTTGGTTCTCTGTGCCCACAATTCTCTTCCCAGGTGATTTTCATTGGTAATGTAGTGAGTCTGTACAAGGGGTAACAGAAGGGCAGCTACAAGGGTGTACCAGCACCATAGAGGGGACATACACCCAACAGAAATCCTGCATGCCAAATTAGTCCACTACCCACTGATTCTTATTACCCACTGACTCTTCAGCCCAGAGAAGGGTCCCTTCAGCCAGCTGGCCATGAAGCTCATTGTACTGAATGACGCTGACATAAGTCAGCTTCTGGACAGCAATGCCAAAACAATGCCCACTGTTACCTAGCTCCTCATTTCTGATCATCTTTCTGTAAACACCAAGTTACTTAATTAATGACATATAAGAATTCTATATTTCTGTAGAAACTGTCACAACGTCACCAATTATAAAACAAACAGGAGGACTATTGGAATATATGTTTTGCAATGGTTGTGATTGAAATTTTTTTTTAAAAATCCATGTTAAAGAAGGTTGTTGCCTAACAAACACTTAAAAATGAGTAAAACCGACTCTGCACTTGGAAAAATCTTTTTAAAATTGTCTTTAGCTATAACAGAGCTGGTATTCATAACCTCCTACTGCTGCAATCGCTAGGAGTAAGCAGAGAAGACTATGGAGGACAGTAGTAAACAGTATTACACTGAAGAGGGTCACAGGACAGTCCAGTTTGAAATAGCCTCAACTTTACTGTTGGTTATTTGAAGTTTACACCATTAATTTAATTGTGTTTTGGAACCTGTCAGTCTGTGATTAAATAATTTACTCTACATTGTATGGGTTAAAAGAACAAGCATTTACACAGAACATAAGCTACACATTAAACAAGACATAGTGAAAACAAGCCAAGCTAAGCACACAGTACCTCACACTGTTTAGATATTACATCATTCTGTGACTGGTAAAATGATAGCAGGAGTTACAATATACTGTACAGTAATTCAACAATTCAACTCATAAATAAAACAGTACCATAACTAGGCTGGTGGGCTGATTCTTGGGTACTGTTTTTAGTTACTTCTATGCCGCTTGTCTCCCAGTATAAGCACACCACAGCTGAGACAGGTTTGAATGCAAGACGCGGGAGTAAAGATGTTTATGAATCTCTGTATTAATATAGAAAACTATACAACTGGAGAGCTGTTCCTGAGCTCAGATGAAAGCATCTTAACATACTGTAGACTTATCAAAAATAAAACCAAAAAAACAATATTTGTACTAGAGACCACTCTGAATGATTATGCAAGGATCCTGGAAGGCTAAGCAGATAACACTGGAGCTAAGCTGCATCGTGGGAGTCTGTTATCCTGCTGTGGTTAAAGCCTTCATCACTGGCTGTTTATTTACTTATATTTCTACCTCACAAGAAGAATAGTTTGTGGTAGGATACTTAACTAAATATTTATAACTGTAAAAAATGTATAGGCGGCAAATAACATTAGAATGGATAACCATTTTGGTGAAAAAGCTTTGTCTGTGAATTTGGAATGAATTAAAAAAAAAAAAAAAATTATCCTGACCTCAAACTGAAAGCAGAAAGTCTTCACTATTACTGTCCTGCCCATAATGTTTAACTGGGCTGTTTGACAGATGACCCACTTGTGTTTACCCCACTCTCTTACCCAACATCCTGGCAGCCACGTCATGTTGAAAGCCTGTGGTTTTCTCCTGTGTCAGTAAGAACACAGCATGTGATTGCACCACAGCAGCGAGAGCCAATCACAGCCCAGCCGCAATCAGGCAGGGCAGGCCTATCTCCATTGAGGCTTTCTGTTTATTACTCTTAGAAAGGAATGAGTCAGGAAAGAGCGATATTAGTAAACAAACAAAGCCACCGATGCTATGATAGTGTCCTGCTTTGTAAACCAGGATTATGAAAATCAAACGTTGAACCCCATGAGTCTCTTTGGTGTATTTCTGTCTTTTAAAATACATATACATTGAAGTTGCTGTTGTTGTTGTAAAACTCCTAGGTAACTCTTGTGTCTCTAATTCCTGTGTATTTACATAGCAGTTACTTAGTAAATACATGTGTACTTACACATAATTACAATGTCATTATGCATAGTTACAATGTACTTAACATGTATATGTAATTACACAATTGTATCAGAAAACAGTTAGGGTTAGGGTTAGTCTGCATTATAACATTGTAATTATGTGTAAATGCACAGACACTTAATGTAAAATGTTACCAACCTCTGTCTTAATTTGGGGGTCAGGGTACTATAAATGCTATTGTTTTAATTAGGGTATATCTGTCCGTAAAAATAAAAAAAAATCTACATGCTGCATGAAGATTAATGGTCCTAAACATGTTTTAATGAAAGTACAGTATGGTGACATCAACAGTGATTCACAAACCTGGCAGCTGCATGGAACACTGCTGTGGTGTCGGGTTACCAGACATCCTGGGATAACTGGCATTGTCCTCGTTTTCAGCCTTAGTAAAACCGTGAGATCGTCCCGGTTTTGCTGTTGTATTCAATTTTTTTTAAAAGTACAAAACTGTGTCAGTGTGCTCAGCCAGTTAACAGCAAAGTAATTAATTAGCACCATTGAAAAATAAAATCAACAATCTTACAGATTTTTTGTTTAATAATTCAGATTATGTGTATATAACATGTTTAAATCTTGATATCTGATCTATGTTTTCTAATCTGGCTTTTTGTATATTTAACATGTTTTGATTAAATGAGAATAGAAAGAAAACAATGAGTTGTTATGATCTGCAACCAATACACCCGATGCTTCATTTTAAAATTATGATTGTGTTATTCTACACTGTGATGTTCAGCTTCAGGGTTGCCAGTGAATTGAAGAACAAAAAAGTGAGTTTTGCACTCTGGAAATCTGGTAACCCTACTGTAGTGTGACCACTTTGGCTTGTCTGGAAGTCTTTAGATGGACGGTCTCTGCATTAGCCTTGACTTGCACACCGGAATACCAAGTCCACACATTCATCAACGCTGTGTGCGTTTCCGTCGGCTATCCCTGTTTGGTTTTGAATCATCCTGTGCATACATTTCTGTAAAAACTATTGAGTTGCTTTGTGATGTGACTAGTCATTTTAAAGTACTGCGTATGTATTACTACTCAGGGTTGCTTACACATGCATTTTTTGTGGAATAAGAGGTATATTTAGTTCCGTAAAAAGAACATAGTAGCAAATTGAGTAATAACAGAGCTTCTTGTACAATGTGTTCTTGCGGTACTCACAAGAACATTGTTTTTGGTAGAAGAGGAAACTGTGGCTAAACTGAAGAGATAGCAGCGGGACACTGTAGCCTTCTCAACCCCAGATTAGCATATTTCTAATAACACAACCACAGAACCTCCTTGCACACATATACAAAGTAGCTTCTTCTATCCTGTTAGATTAGTACACTCAGCTCAATCTGGGACAGACTACGTGTGCCTACATGTTTTAAGAAGCCATTTTATTCAAGGCATGACTCCTTTACAGCTTCACAGTGCTGCTCTATATTAGTTGTTTGTTATCGTAATTCAGTATGTGTGTTTTCTATCATTCTTTCTTTTTTGCTTAGGCCATTGTTTACCGTGCCTACTAATTCCTCTTTCAGCTACTGAAAAGACAGTGAGCTGGTTTGAAAAGTGACCACATGTCCTCTTTGCAACTGTCAGTATAGACATACATCCCCTACCATGGCTGAAATACTCAGTTAGAGCTCTCAGTACCAGGGAGTGCTGCGCTAAGCGGTTCAGTTACTGTATGCAATATAAACATGTCTGTAAGGGTGCTTCTGGGGATAAGAAGTTAACGTTGCTTGTTTTTAGAAATATTAATGGTGGAGGTCGGATGTAATGGCGTTGGATTGGCACACACTTTGGTGTATTAGAGAGACGCTCATTCAGTTTTGTTATTTATTAAACTTTCATCCTGGTTTGGAGTTTATTCTTCCTGTTTCAGCACTCTCTCCCATCAACACTTTTTAAACTGCTTGTCCTGAAGTACTCTTTTTACTTTCACAAACTAAAAATGAAAAAAAACAAAAAACAAATGTACTGTGTGCTGTGTTAAATTCTGATTGGCACTGAGAGAGGCAGGAAGGCAGTTTGACTGCAAACCCCCCCAGGCGAGGCTGATCATGAGGTGCAGGTTGGGGAGGAGGAGGTAAACTCAATAGCACGGTGCAGACTGCAAAGAGAGGTGGGTTTAAATGTACTTGGCTTGAATACCACTGATTGAAGGGTGTCTAATGTGGGAGTCACCTCCTTCGTCCGAAGTCTGCTTCACTCTTCGTGGTGGTTGGAAAGAATTTTCTGTAGAACTATCACATTAGGAGTGTATTTTGAGTTTCCATAGCTTTACGTTCAGAAAGGCATTTTGAAATGTGGGTTTAGTATAGAAAGGAGTTTGTATAGAAATGATGCTCTCATTTAGTATAGAAATGATGCTCTGATGACTTGTTGGTAAATACACGGTAATGATTATATGATAAGTCAAATTAACCCTTTGCGCCTCTCCTGGTCTAAACTAAAGAGAAAGCTGGCACACAGTTTTAAAATGTGAGTTTAAAAGTTCTGCATGCAGGACTCTACATTAAAAGAAAACACAGCACACACACACATGACATAATTGGGTAAAATATTTATTTTTAAGCAAATAAATAAATTAAATTAAAGTGCAGCAAAATCTTTTTTTTGTTTTTTTTTGTCAGAAAGCAAAGTGCAATCCAAACAAACCCGAACTACAGCATGTTCGTTGTTTTACTCCCACGACTTTGAATGCATTCTGCTAAGGCAGGATTTCAAGTGTTCAAGACAGAGGGTGTAATACACACATATCACAACAACCCACACTGACACGGCTGATTAGGTGAAACTTTACTATCCCCTGGGAGAGATATCATGTGTACGGTGTTGTCTCTTCAAATTGTTTAAAGTACCTGGGGGTGAAGAGAACAGTTTAAAACAAAGGCTAAAGTGTGGACCAGATTGTGTATCAGATTCACTGCTAGCTGCTATAGTGTATAAATGTGAAGTGTGCACAGTTTGCAGTATCAAGATTACCCATCTTCCCCTTTGCAGATTAAAGGAGTGCTACGTTTTTAAATGTATTTTTCGTACCTCTTTTTTTTTTTGCATTAACAGCAGTATCGATGATCCCCCTTTTCTTGTGTTTAAGATCTTTTGGTCGGTTGCTTGTTTTTATATTTCATACCAGGAAGCAGCAGCAACTTTTCCTTCTACAGCATTGATATAGCAAACTGAAGTATGAAATACATGTAAAAAGAACCAAATGATCTTCAACAGCAGAAAAAGGGACGCAGTGATAATAATGACAAGATTAGAGAAACTGATCTTAAAACTATGGTTAGCACTCCTTTGAATGAGTGTACAAATGCCCAAAGCCAAACTGACTAACCCCGGAAGGAAGTCTGTGTTGTGAAAATGTAAACTGCTCTAACCCCTAAACCTTTAATTAGTGGAGCAAAGTCTCCCACTGGTCTCCGTGCTGCCATGGTGTCGCAGTATAAACTGTAGGGGCTGTTGGATATTTAAGAAAAAAATTAAAAAATAATAAATAATAAATGTAAGCAGTCTTACCACAAAGTATTAATTTATTAATGTTTGAAAATGATTTTAAGTTAGCATTCAGAGGAGGTTTAGGGGTTTATTTTAAACAGTTACGGATCTAAATACAGCCTCTTTCACTTTGTAACAGGGTGTGTATTCTGAGCCAATCAGATCTGCTCAGAATATACTCTGCAGAAACGCCCCCTTCATCCTGCAGACTGGGGGATTGACTGACTCCTTGTATTTTAATTGAATATGACATTACTGTGAAGCAAGGTCTGTAAATAGCAGGGTAATGAGTTTTAGAGCAGTGGCATTCGGATCTGCCGCGGTTTCTATTATTAAAACCGAACCCGATTGAGATTAATGTGTATTGCAAGTAGAACATTCCCAATCACTGCAGCCCTGGCTGGGGTAACAGAAGGCTGCCGTGAAACACATTGAATGTGCTGTATGTCACAAGTACACACGTCCTTCTCTGCTCTCTGGCCGTGTGAAGTTTTTCACTCTTGCTATTGCAGTGGCATGTTTGGCAGTGTCCGCCTACATCCAGGTAGGTTGATTAAATAGCACCATTATAAAGCATAAAGCAGTTCTGTATTATCTGATTGAATCTAATGTTAATACGTTAATGGGATTTCTATTTAGATGACCGCAGAGCTTCCAAATCACAACCAAATATAACTGCTTTAAATTAGTAAAATGGAGCCAGCCATTCCTCCCTTGTCGAGACAGCACTAGAAACTGCAGAGTGATGGCATCCTTCAAATCATGAGGAATCAATTTACCTTCTCTATTATTAACACAAGCAACCTGCCAGCCCCCCTGTGAAAGCTGTGCTACCAAGTTTTAAAAAGCATGTCTTCCCACTTATTAGCACTAGCAGCGTTAGCATTGGGCCCCCTTGTGTTGGTTTTTTTCAAGATACACACGTTTCCTCTCCCTTCTCTGGCACCATTGTTCTATGTTTTAAATGATGGTTTGGACTCTATTGCTATTGCGGTGTTGTGTGTAGGAGTGTCCTTCTATATCCAGGCAGATACAGCAGGGAAATAAAGCAGAAAGCATTGCTGTATTATTTGATGGAATTTGTGTTAATATGAGGTAAGACCAATCACCTTCTTAAAAGCCTTACTGTGTATGATCTAGAAATTAAATTCACAACAAAGGACACAGGGAGTGATGTGGTCCTGGAGATCCAGAGAATGTAAATGTACTATAGCGCCTGATCTAATCCTCTCCTCTCTGATTCCCCTCCAGAGGTACACAGCTGACTCACTTTGGACAGCTACTACAGGTTTGTTATTACCAGAGTGTCAATGCTGTCATGATAGATTGCGTCCTGACGTCCTCAGTTAGGACCGGGATGAGATTCTGTTCTGATTTCAGACTGCTTTGAGTAAATGAGGTCAACATGTCCTAATAGACTCCAGAAACTCCCGCACCCCCTCACTATACACTGCTTTCACATCTGTCCTTGTAGAAGTCTGTACCTCCCATTCATCAATGCTTCCCTGATTGTTTTATAAAGCCCTGTTAAGAGGAAAAGGGCTAAAAATATACAGGTTTGTAAAGATGTGGGGTAAATTAAGGAACTATTGAGCAAATGAATACCCACTCTAAATACTAGACAACCTAAATTTCTCTTGTGCTGGAAATTATTAACGAATAATAATAATAATAATAATAATAATAATAATAATAATAATAATAATAATAATAATAATAATAATAGTGAAATCATGTGCATCCCACATCCAATTTCTTTTTCGCTTGGGGAGATATTTGTGAGTGCTTGTTGCTATGGAGACCCACTCTACCTGTAAGACATGGCCGCTATAGATTCATTAACTAATAAGCTTATACAATGTTGCTCTTTGTCTCATATGATCCCATTCCAGTCCAGGTCTTTATTCCAAGGATGTCGCTCCAAGAGTCAGATAACTCATTTAGGACATGATTGGAATGGAGACATTTTGCCTGTCTGAGTTTAAAGTTTCAGTTCACTACAGTTCTGAAGCAGTATGCTGCTGGTCTTCAAGCTGAACTGTTGTACTAACACAGTCGGCAGTTTGCACGCCTTCTCAATATCCTTGCGTTCTAGGAGTTCAGAAATGAAGGAATGAGTGTGGTTCCTCTCATGGCAGCGTGAGTTTATTATAAACTGGGATTGTGTGTGTGCTGCAGTGTGTGTTGATTGTGCACAGTGAGCTGTGGGGAGTGCAGTATCACAGCGTCGTCACCGGCTCCTCCTGCCCTGACTGATTCATGTCGATCCTGAGCTGCAGGGTCTCCAGACCGCGAGGATGCTCGTCGACACCCACCAGTGGGGACGTAGGCGGCGTGGGCGTGGAGGGTGTGGCCTGGGGGGGGCCATCAGGCATCCAGCCCAGCGATGACACGGGGCGCTCCCTCAATAAGCGAACTGAGGCTAGGAGACAGGAGAGAGCAGACAGACTAACATGCTGAGGGCTGTCCAAGAGCCTGCTGTTAACACTGAAGTGATGGTAGATAGCAAAATCATTCTATACATCTTACTGGTTTTGTAGTTCTGCTAGCCACATAGGTCGCGAGTGTGCAGCGTTGAAAGAAACACATGTTTTTCATTTTAAAACATGATATCTGGAACTATTTTAAGTTAATGTAAGTTCTCAGTTTCTATGCCATATTCTTAGACATCTGTTACAGCACGTCGTACGTTGGTTCACCTCAGCAGTGCCTTCTGGGTCATGCTACTGGCTGAAAAAATGTCACTCATAAGGGGAAGCAGCTAGTAATTAATGACACCAAGTGAATGAAATGACCAAGCAAGCGCATCACTAACTGAAAGCATGGCTTGTAAACAGAGATTTATTTAAGCAAGTGTAGTACTATACACCTTATTTTAAAATAAATACATGTTTACTATAACATGTTTCTTTCAAAACTGCACATTTGAGAGCTTTATAACAAATTGAAGTGTACAACAGGTAAGATTCATGGGATTATTTTGTTAGCTACAATCAAGGAGTGCTAAACAAGCTTTTAAAATCCACTGTTTTTACCTCTTATTAGACCTTTTAGGCTCTTTCCTTGTATTTTACAATTTTCAAACCGTAAATGGCTTAAAGCATTGGCTAGCCATGTACAGATGTACAATTGGCGAAGTTAAACAAGACAATTGGGACAAACTTGAACCCCCAAGTTTTAATTGCAGTAGGAATTAGCAGCCCCAATTGTGACTACAGTGCTATAGTTCAAACAAGGAGAATAAAAAGAGCAGTAACAAGGTTTTGTGCACTTTTTCACTGTCTCTCCTCATATATCCACTAATTGTATGTGATGTCAGAGTTTATAGTTGTCCAGAAAAGAATATTTGAATGGGCAAAAAAACCGGGCTAGCTGAGGCAATACCCTAGTAGTTTTCCTCCATACTTTATTCTAACTATGCCGAAGTAACTATTGTCATTACCAATGTGGACAAGAGGAATAGTGTCATTCTCAGCTGGATTGCAATGATAGAGGTGCAAAAGGAGATGCATTTATTTGCATGGTTCTTCATTTCAAAAGATCCCAGTACGGTAATAATAAGCCATGTGAAAAGCTTGCATATGAGTGTAGTCTGCCTGTCTGGAGAAAGGAGGGTAAAAAGCACTGCACAGACTCAGCACATTTCTCTACAGTTAGCTAACCCCGAGCAGAGAGCAGGGAGCAGGAAGGTGGCTGCCAAAATAAATTAGACTTCATTTATTTAATTCAATTCTTTATATAGGAGATGACTCACTGAGACTAAACATTTCGTTTGCAAGAGTGACGCACTGCCTCAACACCACAATGGAGCCATTAATGAAGCCTAACACAGACAAAACAGCTTAGTCTCCTAGAGAAATGTGCTGACAGATGTGGCATTGGATACAGGTGAGCGCCCATTGCTGTGTAGACTCACTTCACCTATAAGGAGGATCTCATTGGATGAAAAGCAGCTGCTTTATATTTATAGGTTAATAAACTGCACTGGAATGTGGCTGGTAGAGTTACTGCATGAAGAGCTTCCTCCACTTTATCACAACTTCCACTGTTGCCAGTAGGGCGTGCTGCTTCCCCTTATCCAAAGCTTTCAATCTCTATGCTGTTCAACAGAGTTTCCATCTGCTTCATGTTATAAACAACATCATTGCAAAGGCCTCAAGAGTTTTTGCATTGCATTGTTGGCATAATAAAGGTAAACAAGGCTCTTTCTCATGTTTTGTGTGCTGGAAACAACCAACCTATTAGCTTGAGGCAATCTGATCAGATGCTAAGGAATGCTAGTGGAGCCAGAGACAGTGTGGCGTGCATCACCGGTGTCAGTGCTCTCTTTTTCTGACTAGCACCCTTTCTCCACCATTACTGTTAGAGACTTTATACAACCCTTCTTTGTGTTTAAAGAGGCACTGGGCTGGAACCAGGTGTTGATGGTTTCTGTCATTTGAGCCACCTCCCTGAGATCCTTCTGCTTTCCCATGATTGTTGCTGAATAGTTGCACACCACTCTCGCGCAGCTTATTTAGGTCTAGTGGATCACATGACACTGTAAATTTGCACACATTGAATTTTACTTACAACTGATAAAGTCTCCATCTAGCTCATAACTGTATGCATAGCAGAGATGCTGTTGCACTTGATGTGTATTGGGACCTACTGGGAAAGTTTGAGCACAATGAACTAAACACAGGCATTGTTTTGTGTGTTCTGGTTTTCCAACCAAAGTCCCCTGAGGCACAGATCCTTTTAGCATGAACATGCATTGCACCATGACTCAGAATCCTTCACTCCGTCACACTTTAATAAAAGGACAGCTTGTTTTCATTACTTTTGAGAGAAAGAAAGAAATGTATGCTGACCACAGCTTGATTTTAAGGTGTGGCTTGAGTAGAGGGAAACACTAAAGCACTAAATTAGCGTGAGCAACCTTATCACTGGTCCCAATCACACTGTGTTGAAAACCTGTTGTTTTGTGGCTTGTGCTTTATTACTTTTGTTCAGGATATACATAAATGAAATAAAGAGCACATTGGTATGGGTGAGAGATGTGTTAACTAATTCTTCTTGTTTAGATTCACTTTGAATCATGTCTCTGTTTCAGTCATCACATCCTGGTGAAGTTTTAAAACTCAGAAGACCTCATGTCTCACCTCCAAGTGCATCAGAATGTGATGCATGAACCAGAAAAGAAGATACATGAGTTCAGCTACTCTAGCCTGCTCTTTAGGTACATATTCATAGTCCAAGTTCCAGTTTAGAAAACAAAACAAGCAAAGAACTAAAAGATCACTGATACTGGGAGGGGATTTGAAACCCCTGGTTATCGCTCCTTTAAATTCTGAACATCAATCTGAATGGATTCATGCAAAAGTCATCCTTACTAAATGCAAATGATTAGGGAGGTAGCTGGCACCAGCATAGCACAGGGAGGTATGCAGTTCACCGTGCTTGTTTAAAGCGTTGACTGTGTTTTACCATGTTTCCTTCTTTGATTTGCTTCAGAGCGCTGCCGTCACTAACCTGATCGGCTGCGTGGTACTCTGGCGCTCTGTGGGCGGACAGGAGCCCCAACCATGGACTCGTAGCCGGTCAGATTTTGGCATGTGGCCCGGTTCAGTTTATGTTGGTTGGCTGCAGAGAAAATTAACAAGAGAAGAATTAGGAAATAATTCATTTTATAGTCTTAATTTAAAAATACCATTACCAGCAAGGTACAAAAAAACAACATTATATTACAAAATGTACCAGCACTTCAGTTGTTGATATATAGAGAATAATGCATGGGGTAGCGTGTGCTATGATAATTTAATGCCCAACCTTGGGGTGAGATACTACATAAATCCCGAGGGCGAAGCATCCCACCCTGAGGGTGGGTATTCAATTCTCATTTATCACACCCTGCAGTGTTTTTATTATAATCTCTGGTGAGCAATATTGTCCTGACAGAGTTCTAAAGTTCTGTTGCTTGTTGTGGAATTCCTTTCCATTTGACAGCTCGGGCTGGGGTCGAACTCTGTTGCTGGTGTTAATGAGTGTGTGTTTGAGTAATAACCGACTGGTTAATACAGGAAATATCAACTGGATGAGCCCATTGAAACAACTGATTACCAGTTATTATATGAGAAGTAAATCACATCCAGCTGTATAGAGGTTTCGTAGGGTAGTAGGTTCCTGGAGCAGGATGTTCCTTTTAGTGGGACTAGCGCTCGCCTTGTGTGGCAAACTTTTATTTTGAGCTTTGTTTCGTTTTGTTTTCTTTAGTAAATGTGACACCAGGGCTACCATTGCTGGTACCCTAGTGTCAGCACTTGTGTTGAATTAAATCTGCGTGCCTGTGTGACGTGTCAACACCCACTGCTCTGTGTCTGCCTCACTATTATCCAGTGACAACCCATGTATGTAACATCACCCTCTTACAGCATAATAAGGCTGTAATTCCTTCAAGGGCTAGCTTGGGTCACCTGAATCCTGAGGCTGTATGTACAGCAGGATGTACTTTATTTGATACAATCAGATGTAAATGATTTGATGAACTTCTCTAGTTTCTCCGTTCCCTCTTGCATTAAATTGGTACACCACTCAAAGTTATTTAATTGGTGCAGCATTTTCTTTAGTTCGAATACATTCTTACATCCTTCTCACAAATCATTGTGATCTTCATATTTGTGATCGTTTGGTTTGTACAGCTGAGGCGAAGTCAGTAAAAGCTTTTGTTTATTAACTTCAGGTGGCACAGTCTTATGATCCTACAGGGGTTGCCCACAACTGGAAATAAGAAGACTCTAAACTCCTGAGTCTGTACTAGTGTAAGTATTCGATGGCTGACTCTAATCAAGTTGAGAGTGCATTTCTTGTGCACGCTTTGCTGTGGCAGGTCCACAAGCAAACAAAGAGAGTAAGAGAAAGGGTGTTCTTGTACTGTATATCCCTTGGCTAGTTACAGTACTCATTCAAAACCTGAATTAACAGCCAAGCATAAACACTGAGTCATACTGGAAAAAGTCAGCTTGCTTTGTTTTAAACCTCTCCCACCACCCCATCTTATCTATCTAACAGCAGGCCATTTGATTAGCTTGTTTACATAAGAAGATGAAAAACCCTTGCAATGCTCTTCCCTGAAGGGTATTCCAATCCATGTGTTAAGAACAAGCTCAAGGGCACAGAGATAGCACTTACGATCATACAAAGAGCACTGCAAAATAAAATGAGCAGCCTCTGATGAAGCAAGGCACTGATCTGACTCAAGCAATAGCACAATAAATAACAGACAGCCCATTGGGACTTGAGAAAATAACACGGCTGGACCAGAAAGCGTTTACCAGTTTCTGTCAGTTTATCTAAATTCGACTCTATTGAGTGTTTATTGATTGGTTAGTAATAATCTACTGCATTTCTAAACTCGACACACAACACAGCAAATGAACAATGTAAGTTCACTGACCGTATTTTGAAATCTGAAGTGGCTTTTCAAGGCTGTAGGGCGTGGCCAGTGAACTTATAAATAGACTAAAAATCGTTGGTTTGTTTAAGAGTCAAGGGTCCCTATTTATCAAATGTGAATACGTAACTGTCCCGTTCAGAAGCATGCGTACTGTACAGTACTTATAAACAGAGAAAGCTGTTCTGGGATTCCCGCACACTCATGATCATTAGGGTTAGCCAACTGGCACTGCCAGATGAACTTACATTCTTTCTTTTGTTAGGGATCTGCAACGGCTAAACTTCTTTGAAATATAAGATGATGTACTTCCATTATTTTATTAATACCACTGTTGCTGAAATGCTATTAGTCATTGTGGCAGGGTGACTGAACGGTGACGTCACGGCAGAAGCAGGAAGGAAAAGAAACTGATACCAGGTACTGCAGTTCAAGCGGCGTTGCCGTTTTTATTATTTAATAACCAAAAATAAATCAAAAGTTTAAACAAAAAGAAAACACTGCTCACAGAGCAAAATAAAAGAGTAAATGAAAACAAATCTCGAACACAAAAATACAAACACAGGTCAGGCTGGGCAGATTGCCTTCACTGTTCCTATGTTCTTTCACGTTGCTCTCGCCCTCGCTCTCACAACAACCACCACCACCGCGAGCTAGAGAGCTGCAGCCTTTTTATATTGTGGCCGAGGGGTTTAACTAACTTGCAATTAATTATTCTATTACCCCTCGGCCACAATCTGCACGAGTTTATTAATTACTACGTGGATGGGGCTTCCCATCCACGTAACTAAACAAAACATAAACAAACAAACGGCAACGCCGTCACTAAACAAATTATCACGGCGCCGTCATCTAAAATAATACAATAAAAATAAATAAACAATACAAAATAAACACAGGGCGGAGGAGGAGACCCCGATCTAAAATAAATAAACAAAACAATGTACAGGGCACCTCGCCCTGTTACATATCCCCTTGTGCAACGCACACATGGCCTAACGGCCACCTCCCCTCAGTCTCAAAGTCCCGGAAGAGGGGAAGCAAGTTGTTTCTGGGGGTGGCCATGGTGGAATCTCTGGCACCCCCAACTCTTCGTGGCGGCAGCTCCCTCTTCCGGGGCTCCTGCCACACATTATCCTGCCGCGAAGTGCGGCTGGGGAGCTGGTCTCCTGACCTTCCCCCTTCCTCATGGCCGGCAGCTCCCTCCGTGGGGCTCCGGCCACCCACTTCCGGCAGCGAAACTGCTGCGGGGAGCTGGTCTCCTGACCTCCCCTCCTTTGTGGCCGGCAGCTCCTCTCCGTGGGGCTCTGGCCACAGCGTTCCTGCCACGGAAATGCGGCTGGGGAGCTGGTCTCCTGACCTCCCCTTTCTTCATGGCCGGCAGCTCCCCTTCGTGGGGCTCCGACCACACGATTTCGGCAGCGAAACTGCTGCGAGGGAGCTGGTCTCCTGACCTTCCTCCTTTGTGGCCGGCAGCTCCTCTCCGTGGGGCTCCGGCCACAGTGTAGCGACCCCAGGCGGAGCAGAGCGCCGGCGATCCCAGGCGGCAGGACCCTCGGCGACCCCAGGCGGCAGGATCCCTGGCGACCCCAGGCGGCAGGATCCCTGGCGACCCCAGGCGGCAGGATCCCTGGCGACCCCGGCGACGGCGGCAGCGGCAGCGGACCCTCGGGAGGCGACGGCGACGGCGGCAGCGGCAGCGACCCTCGGAGGCGATGGCGGCGGCGGCAGCGGACCCTCGGGAGGCGACGGCGGCGGCGGCAGCGGACCCTCGGGAGGCGACGGCGGCGGCAGCGGACCCTCGGGAGGCGGCGGCGGCAGCGGACCCTCGGAGGCGGCGGCGGCGGCAGCGGACCCTCGGGAGGCGGCGGCGGCAGCGACCCTCGGGAGGCGGCGGCGGCAGCAGCGACCCTCGGGAGGCGGCGGCGGCAGCAGCGGACCCTCGGGAGGCGACGGCGGCAGCAGCGGACCCTCGGGAGGCGACGGCGGCAGCAGCGGACCCTCGGGAGGCGAACTCGGGAGGGGAGCCCCTGGCCATAGAGGCGGCAGCGGGAGCTCCACTTCTCCCTCGTACCCTGTATCCTGTATGGAGCAAAAGGCAGCCCCAGGCGACGCGGAGCAGCAGGCAGCCCCAGGCGACGCGGAGCAGCAGGCAGCCCCAGGCGACGCGGAGCAGCAGGCAGCCCCAGGCGACGCGGAGCAGCAGGCAGCCCCAGGCGACGCGGAGCCGCAGGCAGCCCCAGGCGACGCGGAGCCGCAGGCAGCCCCAGGCGATCCAGGCGTGGCATCCCTGAGTGGAGCGGGCGTAGCATCCCTGGGCGGTGCGAGGCTGGCATCCTTGGGCGGTGCGAGGCTGGCATCCTTGGGCGGTGCGAGGCTGGCATCCTTGGGCGGTGCGAGGCTGGCATCCTTGGGCGGTGCGAGGCTGGCATCCTTGGGCGGTGCGAGGCTGGCATCCTTGGGCGGTGGTGGAGGCAGAGGCAGCTCCTGCTCCTCTCCCTCGGGTGATGGTGGTGGAGGCAGAGGCAGCTCCTGCTCCTCTCCCTCGGGTGATAGTGGTGGAGGCAGAGGCAGCTCCTCCCCTTCTGGCGGCCAAGGCGGCAGGGGCTCCTCCCTTCAGGCTGCGAGGCAGGGGCTCCTCCCTTCAGGCTGCGGCGGGCTCCTCCCTTCAGGCTGCGGCGGCAGGGCTCCTCCCCTTCAGGCTGCGCGGCAGGGGCTCCTCCCCTTCAGGCTGCGGGCGGCAGGGGCTCCTCCCTTCAGGCTGCGGGCGGCAGGGGCTCCTCCCCTTCAGGCTGCGGCGGCAGGGGCTCCTCCCCTTCAGGCTGCGGCGGCAGGGGCTCCTCCCCTTCAGGCTGCGGCGGCAGGGGCTCCTCCCTTCAGGCTGCGGCGGCAGGGGCTCCTCCCCTTCAGGCTGCGAAGGCGGCAGGGGCTCCTCCCCTTCAGGCTGCAGCCGTGAAACCAGCAGGCATGCTCCCTCTGCTGGTGGCGGCGACGGAGGCGGAACCAGCAGGCATGCTCCCTCTGCTGGTGGAGGTGGGAGCGACACGTCGTCCTCCCATGGAGGTGGAGGTGACACCAGCAGGAACTCACCCTCTGCTGGCGGAGGTGGGAGCGACACACAGTCCTCCCAGGGCGGTGGAGGTGGAACCAGCAGGCATGCTCCCTCTGCTGGTGGTGGTGGGAGCGACACGTCGTCCTCCCAAGGCGGTGGAGGTGGCACCAGCAGGAACTCTCCCTCTGCTGGCGGAGGTGGGAGCGACACCCAGTCCTCCCAGGGCGGTGGAGGTGGAACCAGCAGGCATGCTCCCTCTGCTGGTGGTGGTGGGAGCGACACGTCGTCCTCCCAAGGCGGTGGAGGTGGAACCAGCAGGAACTCACCTCCTGCTGGCGGAGGTGGGAGCGACACACAGTCCTCCCAGGGCGGTGGAGGTGGAACCAGCAGGAACTCTCCCTCTGCTGGCGGAGGTGGGAGCGACACACAGTCCTCCCAGGGCAGTGGAGGTGGAACCAGCAGAAACTCTCCCTCTGCTGGCGGAGGTGGGAGCGACACCCAGTCCTCCCAGGGCAGTGGAGGTGGAACCAGCAGGAACTCTCCCTCTGCTGGCGGAGGTGGGAGCGACACGCAGTCCTCCCACGGAGGTGGAGGTGGAACCAGCAGGTATTCACACTCTGCTGGCAGGTACCTGGGCTGTGGATGTTCGGCCTTCCCCTTTTGGGCTGTGGACGCACTGGCTCCTCCCTCTTGGGCTGTGGACATTCGGCCTCCCCTCTTGGGCTGTGGGCGCACGGCTCCTCCCTCTTGGGCTGTGGACGCTCGGCCTCCTCCCTCTTGGGCTGTGGACGCACCGACTCCTCCCTCTTGGGCTGTGGACGCTCAGTCTCCTCCCTCTTGGGCTGTGGACGCACCGACTTCCTCTCCAGGTCCGTGTTCCCTTTCTGCCTCCTTCTCACCTTCTGCTCTCTCCCTCTCGCTCCTGGTAGACCCAGTTAATCATCTGGGTCATCCACTCCAAGGCCTCTATGAGCCCTGGATATCCTCTGGCAATGGCCTTTTCTTGCACATCTGGCTCCAGCCTGACGAAGTCCAAGAGGATATCCAGGTTGCTGTCCCCAGCAGATGTCTCCCCTCTGTTTTGAGCCACAGCGGGGTGCTGGGGTCCCTCAGCCAGCTCTCATACCTCTCCATCCTTCTCTGGAGAGGTGGCCTCTGTGGAGCACTTTCCCTCTTGTAGTGCCTCACCTCTGCGAAGTGCAGGCACCACGAAGCTTCCTCCATACGCTATAAACGGAAAAAAAAAAAAACTGAAAAACTGCAGTACCCTCTTCTGCCTGCGTCTAGGAGGTGCTGGTGATCCCACTTCTGACACCACGTGTGGCAGGGTGACTGAACGGTGACGTCACGGCAGAAGCAGGAAGGAAAAGAAACTGATACCAGGTACTGCAGTTCAAGCGGCGTTGCCGTTTTTATTATTTAATAACCAAAAATAAATCAAAAGTTTAAACAAAAAGAAAACACTGCTCACAGAGCAAAATAAAAGAGTAAATGAAAACAAATCTCGAACACAAAAATACAAACACAGGTCAGGCTGGGCAGATTGCCTTCACTGTTCCTATGTTCTTTCACGTTGCTCTCGCTCTCGCTCTCGCTCTCGCTCTCACAACAACCACAACCACCTCGAGCTAGAGAGCTGCAGCCTTTTTATATTGTGGCCGAGGGGTTTAACTAACTTGCAATTAATTATTCTATTACCCCTCGGCCACAATCTGCACGAAGTTTATTAATTACTACGTGGATGGGGCTTCCCATCCACGTAACTAAACAAAACATAAACAAACAAACGGCAACGCCGTCACTAAACAAATTATACGGCGCTCGCCGTCATCTAAAATAATACAATAAAAATAAATAAACAATACAAAATAAACACAGGGGCGGAGGAGGAGACCCCGATCTAAAATAAATAAACAAAACAATGTACAGGGCACCTCGCCCTGTTACAGTCATGTTATTGTTTCTTTGAAGGGCAGATTTGTTTTTAACCTAAGGAATATGTATATATCTACAGCATCTCTAGATCGCTCAGAAAACGCTATTTTTTGCTTATTTTGCTGTTCACTTCACGTGCTACTGTCATTTTCAACATTGACAAACATGCTTCAAAGACAGCTTATGTAGGGTAAAACACAATATGGGTATTAATGGGAGGGAGTTGGAGGGTTCGAATTCAAACTCAGATTTAGAAACATAGAGATTTATTTACTAACACCAATTCATTTAAACCGGTTTGTTGCAACACTGTTCTAAATGACTAAAACACATTCAATTGTAGACCAGGTCCTAAAGCACTTCCTAATTCAATTATAATGCTGTTATAGAGCAGCTAGTCAATTCATTTAAACCGGTTTGTTGCAACACTGTTCTAAATGACTAAAACACATTCAATTGTAGACCAGGTCCTAAAGCACTTCCTAATTCAATTATAATGCTGTTATAGAGCAGCTAGTCAGGACTGCTCTACTGCACCCCTTCGACACCCAAAATATCACCAGTAACAAGGGGGAAAAATAAGAAAGCTGTGCTACTGTCTTTCACCACTTGGGGGAGCTGCCAGTCTGGGTTTGCTCAGTAACTGTAAAGCCATGAATATCTGCCAATACATTTTTGGCCCGAATATCAAATTCCACTAACAATACATACTTTGTATATTGCAACAGGTCGCCAACATTTCCGAATCAAAATAGGTTTTATGGCTGTGATTCTCCAAATATTTTGGCCGCAAATATTTATGGTTTTACAGTATCCCCAGATTCTGATACACAAAGAATGCCCAAAACAGGTTCTCCCTGTAGTTGTGTCTTATGAACCCCCTGTTCTGAAGAACTGCTTACCGTCAGCCTCTGCGATGTCAGGCAGCCTGGATTCCAGTTGTGAGTCCTGCCTGGGTTCCAGCATTGAGGCTTTCTGACGCTGGTCCAGCCTGCCCTTGTAGATGACTCCGTCCAGCCCCAGGATGTCAATCTCTTCCTGGGAAAGCAATGCCACTGTAAATGTGCTCACACGCTGCTCTACCATATTATACTCTTCACCATCCCTCCAGATAAGAAAAAAAACTCAATGTGATTCTTTTGTGTTGGAAAGCCTGTGAAACAAAGCTGCAAAACTGGAAGGCTGTTTCCAACCTTATACTGCAAAAGTTTCCTATAATGAAAGCAGCATAGCAAAGTGTAACAAAACGTAGTGAAAGCACTGCAAAGCACAGAGGTGAAGCAAACAGGTAAACGATAGTGAACGCATAGCAGAATACTGAAGTAGAAGCGGTAGCATGGCAAACCACACCAATATGCTCTCAAATGATTCTGCTCACACATCTGCTGCTAGTCAGCTGAGTGGGGCCTTGGGCTGCTTTGGGAAAACCTTTGTTACTGTAATGTGTGCCAGTTTTGTTCCCCCATCATAACTTCCAGATCAACCCAAAAGGCGTTCAGACGTGAAATGGCTCCCAAGCTATCATTGAATCTACCTTGGATTGGATGGGTAATTCTGGCATCTCCTCCTCAGGTAGAATGATCTCTGGGAACGGCTGCATCCGGGGTAACGGCGCTGGGGAAGGTCATGGTGTGGCTCCCCACAGCTCCAAGACAGGGCCCAGGTAGCTGAGGTCAGACAGCTCCCTGATCCGGTCACTTCAGAAGAACAAAGTGGTGATTTTACGTTAATATAGTGCTTTTCACACACACTGAACCTCACACTGCTTTACATATTGAAAGTTATCCATTAGTGGCCAATTCTGTAAAACTCCAGAAAGCCTGTCATATTTTTCGCCAGCATCCTAATCTCTGTAAATTCTTGGTAAGACCTGAATTAAAACAGCCCATCATAGATCCTGGATCTCACCACTGCACCTCAAACAGATGCACTACCTGTGATAATCTTGAAGAAACTGTCACTGTCAATAGTACCACAACATGTAGAGCCTACAGTATAAAACACACTATCTCCTGTAGATCTACCAAAGTCGTCTATATTATACAGTGCAAACGTCCTGACTGCAAAAAACAATATGTGGGTAAAACTACCTGCGTACTCGTCTCAGAAACCATAAGTCACCTATAATTACCAGTGAGCTGGATCCACCTGCTGCACAGCACTTCATCTCTCAAAACTACAGCCTTGTTCAAATGAAGATTCTTATGAAAGTGTACAATCCTAACATGTCAGATAAAAAGGAAAACGTCTGGATTCACAGACTGAAGACTTTATTTCCCCATGGACTGAACCTGGAAGACAATGCATGCTTTTAGGATTGGAACTCCCCCTCAGAACTGTCTGTGTCGCAGTGTTCTTAGAACATTCACCTGTAACCACTGTGCAGCTTTCAAACTTAAACATCAGTCTAACCAGCTATTTCTACCATGCTATCTGAAGAAGATGGAAGCCACAATAGTGTAGCTTATTATTACAATAACGGGTTTTAACTTTAGCAATTACTATTCTTCTTCTACTTTATCCACCAACATTGATTTAGACATTCAGACTGATTGATACTGTGTTTCTATACAACAATAATGTGTTCATTCAAAATAGCAGATAGTGGATTTAATGAAATGTTACTGACAGTGGTATTATTGATCCGCCACATGTGTGCAGAATAGTGTTGCAATACCACACTGTTGTGTATTTTGGCTTTTTATCTATTTAGTTATTTAATTATTTTTTATGATGGACATATGAATTTATGGAGAAAAGTGTAAGGTACTGCACACAGGCAATACAAATGTGCATTACAAATATCATATGGGAGATACTGAAATTGAAGAAGCAATCTATGAAAAAGACCTAGGAGTTTATGTTGACTCAGAAATGTCTTCATCTAGACAATGTGGGGAAGCTATAAAAAAGGCCAACAAGATGCTCGGATATATTGTGAGAAGTGTTGAATTTAAATCAAGTGAAGTAATGTTAAAACTTTACAATGCATTTCTAGGACCTCATCTAGAATACTGTGTTCAGTTCTCGTCACCTTGTTACAATCTGCTAAATTACTTATCTGCTCCCTATTTTACTGCATTTAATCCTGTACTTTAGAGTACTATAATCTGTCACAAGTGTTATTTAATCTGTAGTATTTTGTATTTAATTATATCCTGATGTAACTATCACTGACGCTGTTATCTGCTCTGTTATTGAATCGTAATTTGTCATATACTTGTACTTGCTAGAATAAAGTCATTGTATTTTATCTTGCTCTTAATTGTATTAATACTTGTACTGTGATTCTTGAAATGTATTTTTGTTTACAACTGTAAATCGCCCTGGATAAGGGCGTCTGCTAAGAAATAAATAAATAAATAAATAAATAAATAAATAAATAAATAAATAATAATAATAATAATAATAATAATAATAATAATAATAATAATAATAATAGCAGACAGGCTAAAAGAATTGAATCTATTCAGTCTTGAACAAAGAAGACTACGCTCAGATCTGTTTCAAGCATTCAAAATTCTAAAAGGTATAGACAATGTCAACCCAGGGGACTTTTTCGACCTGAAAAAAGAAACAAGGACCAGGGGTCACAAATGGAGATTAGATAAAGGGGCATTCAGAACAGAAAATAGGAGGCACTTTTTACACAGAGAATTGTGTCTGGAGCCAACTCCCCAGTAATGTTGTTGAAGCTGACACCCTGGGATCCTTCAAGAAGCTGCTTGATGAGATTCTGGGATCAATAAGCTACTAACAACCAAACGAGCAAGATGGGCCGAATGGCCTCCTCTCGTTTGTAAACTTTCTTTTGTTCTTATGTTCAATTTTTTTTGTTTTGTTATATAAAGTAGGTGCCATAGCTTGTCCTTTGATGATGAGGTCAATGTGCAGTACCAAACTCAGCCTTTAGGTTTGTTGTGTGGTGAAAGTAACAACGCCAACTGTGCATGCTTTGCTGTCCTGCAAAATCAACTACAACAGACCTGTTTGCTGTACTGTCTGCTGCCAAATCAGCCATCAACTACAGTACAATAAGAACCACAGGGGCCAGAGAGGATTGGATTGTGAAGCATGGCATGGTTGTATTTCTGTTTTGATAGATTTCCTTTTTAAAAGCAAGTAGTCGGAGACAGTCTATCATTCTACCAAGTAATGAAGTGGAATAGTTGTATCCCTTTGCCTCATGTAGGTATTCACTTTAAGACCACTAAGATTTCAGTTGACAAAAGCTTCCTTATTTTGAAAAGACAGGCATGCTACAATATTGTAGAAGAAATGAATGGCATTTACTCAGATATAATCCACAGCTCTGGCCAAAGGTTAGAATGTTAGGATTGAGACATATGATATAGTCTTTACTGTGGTGTATTTAATATTGGAAATAACAGGACGAATCACTGAAATGTAAACTTGTTCTTTACAGAAACAATAAATGGTTACATGTACAGTAAAACCTCACTATACTCTCTGCCTCCACCTTACTCACTGTCTAGGGCTGTCTCCAATTCTGTCCATGTAGCCCTGTCTGCTGCCCCTCTCGAAGTGGACCTGCACCCTCTCTATCTGATTACTCATCACACTGTAGATACGGCGCATGTTGGCTATGCGTCTTTCCGTCGAGGCCACCTCAGAGTTTTCCTGGTTGGTCACTGGCTTCAGGCTAACACAGCAGCAAGGGCATCTGGTGTTACTACTTATGCTGTTATACATCAATGTACAATACGTTATCAATGTACAGCAGTCTAAGGCACGGCTGTTTGCATTGACTCCTGATGAGATTATCCTTTCTTCTGATCATAAATAAGCATTATCTATAGCAGTGTATCACACCAACGCTGTTTGAAAGCAAAACCAACTGCTAGCCGTTTCAGTTGCACAACTGGACACACTGGGCAGGGCAGGGTTCTACTCTCAAGTGATCAGCTCAAATAGCTTGTACAGCTGTGGCCAAAAGTGTTGCATCACCTAGAATATTAGGATTGAGACATAATTTTTAAAAAAAACCCATTTAATCAAAGAAATCACTAAATCATATTGCAAAAGTCTACCGGAAGCCTTAATAGTAATACAGTACTTCATGTTAGATTTTGAAATTTTTCAGTTTTTGACAATTTTTCTTTAAGTATATGGAAAACTACAAAGTGGTATGTAATTCAACATGTTAACATAATATTACTCCAGCAGGTTTCATTCGACTTTATGAAGCAAAATGTGTTAATTCTATAGGGTGATGCTAAAAGTTTGGCCATAGCTGCACATGCCCCTTTCCTGACTGGCTTAGGCAGTGCTCACCAGCGTGTGTGCTTCCGGATGTTGTCCAGCTCATAGACAGTGTAGGGCCGGTGGGTCTTGTTTCCATGAAACCCAGTGGATATGCTCACTAAGTGTCTGCAAAGGAACAGAGAGGGAGAACGGGGTAGAAACATTTCTGAGACCAACCAGATTAACAATAACAGGAAAGAAAACTAATGACGGAGCAGCTCTCAACCGTCTTTCCTTGCTAATCCCTTGACTACAGTAGAAGAATCTATATTTACTGTAGATCAGAAACCTCAGAGTTTTAATCCAACAGACAGGAAGCTCCATTCACAACACTACCACATAGCAAATAGATTACCCAGGTCTAAAGAACAGAATGTACAGAAAGCAAAGCAGCACACTGAAAAGGTCAATCAAACTGTGATTTAAAATGTTTAAAATAACAATTAAGACACTGTTTACGTGTTTCTAATTGCACAAAAACATGGCTGTCGGGCAGTTCCTTGTTTGTACAATACCTTCCCATTAGGATTCTTTTGCTTTAGTAGCTACATGTGTCATGACAGTGCTGGTGTCTCTTGAAATGCATTGTCGAAACCCCTTGACTAGCCATGCAGAGTGAGGGAGCAGCTGTGTACTCACGGGGGAGGAACCATCATGTCCACGGGCCTGGCACACGAGATACAGTTGAACCGAGTCACCAGCTGTCTGAGAACACAAGCAGAGTAATTAATGTCGCAATTTTCAGGTTATTCTTTGTTTCTGACCACTGGCAAACACTGGTACCTGACTCAATGGTTTGAGGTTACAAGACAGATGCCTTGTCTGGCTGAGTTATATTGAAATCAGAAAGATCCACAGCAGCCCTTCTTCTGATTCGCTGTAACCTAGTAAAGTTAAAGCATGAGCTACACAGGTCCCTATTGTCAAAGGTTACCAATAAGGCTGATGGCAATACACAGTAGTTGAGCACTTGTAATACTAAACTTGAGGCGTTTTTATATTCTACATAAAAGATATCTGTTACTAATATAATAATTACAATGAAAAAATAGGGGGTCAAAAGTGGCAGCTGTGATTTGTGTGTAACTCATCTGTTTTCCTGCTGTATTTGTGTGTAACTCATCTGTTTTCCTGCTGTATTTGTGTGTAACTCCTCTGCTTTCCTGTTGTATTTTATAATATGATAGCTCCACCCCACAGAGTCACGCACCAGTGTTTCAGCTGGCCAGAAGCAAAGAAGTCAGCATCATTCCCAGTGAAAGGGAAATGGACGTACCTGAAGCCTTTCCATTGGAAAGGGGGTTGTAGCCACTGTCTGATTATATTTTAAAAAAGCAAATTTAGAGCATAATGGGACATTTTGTAACATAGTAAAGATATAACAAAATAATTGTATTTAGTTTGCAGTAGAAAGCGTTGATCTCTTCTGTTAAAAAGGACCACATGCAATTGCAGCACTGAGCCACAGGGTGGTGCTGTCTCCTTACTTTCTGATGCCTGCAGCGTCGCCGAGCTTAACCTGTGGGGCTTCCTGCAGCTGCTTGCGGACGCTCTTCCACCGGTCCTCCAGCTGCTTCTTCAGAGGATCCAGCTCCATTCGGTTCAGCTAGAAGATACAAGGGTAGAGAATCAGAAGGGGCTGCTCCCTGAGTGGCTCACCTGGTAAAGGCACAGCCATGTGGTGTACAGGGTGAGTCATACAGTCTGGGGATTCTGGAGGGAGTGCTGAATTTGCTCTGGCGCTCCCGCGGGTTAGGTATCATCAGGGACTGTTTCTACTTATTGCGCTACAGTGGACCCTGCTGGCCAGGTGCCTGGTGACCTCTGACGGACACCTGCAGGGCTTTGTCCACAAGCAGGTGGTAACTCGTCGACATCCACTCTCGAGTTCCTGGTAGGCGACTGGCCAATGACCTTCAGTTCTCCTGAGCTGTTTGGGGAATTGCTTAGGGTGCAATCTATTATTGTCACAATGTTTAATGTTTACTTTGGCACTGCTCAAGTTTAATCAAACGTGTTACTTCAGCACAGTGTGTCCACATCAATGCTCCCTCCTGCATATAATAATGCTATTGGCTTATTTACTCACTCACTCACTCATCACAGCTTCAGGCTTGCGTCATTCTCGTTCTGTATGCGTGTCGAAACATGTCAAACAGCCCATTAACCCTTCCTTGACCACCCCTGAGCTGTACCTTCAGCTCCATCTCCATGGAGATCTTCTCGATGACTTTATTCCAGTCGCTCTCCTGGCCGGACATCTTGTTGAGAAGCTCCTGGAACATCTTGTTCAGCTGCTCCGTGGTGGCATCGAACCGCATGCGGCTGACCTTTGACTCCAGATCTAGCTTGTCTGCTTTCTGAGAACCAAGAAGGACAGACGGGCATCTGGGCTTGTTACTTGATGTTTCACCACAGAACACAGCATTCCCATGATCAAACCACAACAACAACAGAAGTGTTTCACAAATATAGCCCCTCTCAAAGTATGTCAGTAACATACACACCCCACCACGGCTGTAAACCTACAATTACAGCTAGCAGTATGACGAAAAATACATCAACAGCTTGTACAGAATACTATAGAATAAGGAATGGCAATTAATAGTCTAATGCAAATTGGGTAAGTGGTACAATCTGAGTTTTGTGTGACATACGTACTCACTACCTCCACTCTATAGGGGAATAACAAAAACAATGAATGCTTTTCAAAACAAGTATCCCCTTCTGGTTTTACTTAAAGGTCTTCATTAGGACACACAGCCCTGTATTGGGTGTTTTGGTTCTTTAGTCTAGAGAAGAGCCTTTAATGTAATACCAGTCTTAACAGTCACCACTGCAGAGAATATTTTTGTTGGGCTACAATTACCAAAATGTAACTGTGCATTGGCAGCAAGGGGATACTAATCTGTGGCAACTATTTCTGTGAAATTCTTCTCTAGAATGGAGAGTTAGGAGGTTGCCCATGCAAAGTGTTCAAAATGTAGTTCCTGAATCTCTTTCGGTAACTCACAACATCGATCTCCATTTCCACGAGTTCTTTGTCAGCCTTCTTTTTATCCAGGCTGTCCACAGATTCGTACAAATGCTGAAAATACATTCAAACCGCAAATTTAAAGGGCAATTTACAGACCTTCAAACAGTCAATCCCACATTTAGAGTTAATAATATTAAGAGTGTTTACTCCAATCTTTTTGAAAACAGAACATGCTAGTGTTAGAAAATTAGAAACAAACTTCTAAGTGCTTACAGATCTTGAATTATGTTTGTTATTTGGTTCTAGTTTTTGGTCGAGGGTGTCCCATTACTACCACCATGGGTGAAACCCTTAAAACTCTCTTGTATTTGCATTCCATTCATTTTAGCTCATTAATGCTTGGACTCTCAAAATTGACTTTTGACACATCCACTACAGATGCCTGTGACTGGGATAATAAAAAAAAAAAGTGTAATTACCCAAAACATTTTGGTAAAATATTGTAATAAGCACAACTGAGCGCAAAGGCAGTTATCAAAAATAAATCTGCACATTGTAAATGTTTCCAGTATAAATGCACCCTTGAAAACAATGTTTACCCTGTAATGTTTGCCCTCTCATTTAAGACTCTATCAGAATATTGTACTTTATGCTACTTAACATTTGAAATCAGCACATTAACCTGATTGAACTTCAGGAGAACAGCTTACACTGTGGGGCTGAGCTACCTATATACATACAGTGAACATGCAGGGATTGCTTGTGATAATAAACCCATGGGACTGACAGACTCACAGCTGCTCATTACAGCCCCCACTCACGTCAATGTGCTTCTGTTTCTTGCTGTGGTCCTCCACCAGCTCACTGGCTGTGATGTTCAGATTCTGACACTCGGCCTGCAGCTGCAGAATGGTGTTCTGGATCACAGTCAACGCCTCTCCTCCCTGAAACATCCACAGCGGGATTAACACACACCATCATCCAGCAAGGGAGACCCAATCAGCAGCGAGGCACGACATCCAGCAGGGGAGACCCAATCAGCAGCTAGGCATGACATCCCCTCTGGAATGGACTGGGTAACACCACTTAGGACAACAATACCGACACTCCTTCATTGTAATGTTAATTCTGATTGCGTCTTTCCCCTAGGGAAATCGCCCTTAATAACATTGCTAAGTAAAACACAAAATAAAGTGGAAAGTGGTTTATGAATTATAGTGTGGCAGTACTCAGAGTATTAAAATGTAATCTCCTAGGCATCTCTGCCTGACTACTGCTGCACTATGTGCCTAATTCTAAAGTATTCTGTGACAAGATACTCCAGTCTCGCTTCAGACTTACATTATACCAATTCTACATTTGGCATATAGCCTACGCCCACTGAACAATTCCCTTCCTCTTTATAGCTATCAGAAACGTCCTAGTAAGAACCAATGCAGTAGCAGGCTGGCAGAAATGTTACTTAAAGCAGCCTCCCTAAGGACGGCTCTCCATGGAGTGTTTCAGAATCTTACCAGCTAATATTCCAAGTGCACCTGGTAGACACAGCTTTGCTTAGGACTCAGCCAGGCCAGAACCGCACTGACCTGGGATGCATCCATGACCAGCCCTAGCCTTCCCTCGAAGATGTTGAAAGGATCACTAAGTAGACAGCACTTCCTATGGCACCCTCACAACATGCTGAGATACTGGTTGAACTCATAGGGAACAGCGCCCTCTACTGAGATACCAACAGCACTTTCTGCAGCACCAGATTGTGCACGGAGGTCACCCATCCAAGTACTAACCATACTCAAGCTTGCTTACTGTAGCTACTGAGAACTGACCAGATCAGGAGTCATGGCTGCAGACCACACACACACCAGTCATCAAAATCACTCCCACCTCCGAAAACAGTATGAACTGGACTAAGTGCTTTACCTATGCTTGATTTTCATTTTCTAAGCAGCTTTGTGACACAATTTATACTACCAATGTACTGTAGATTAGGACATACCACAATAATCTGCCCAGTAAGCCCTCCCAGTTTATAATAAGTTTGAATGTTTGTTTCTATCAGTTTAACAAGGTTTGTAACAATACCAATTGAATAGTGCAGATGCAAGATATTTTTAGGTTGTGCTGATTTCTGCTATGCTTTACCTGAGGCACTGGCGTTTTCATAAACCTGTTAACTAACTCCTGCAGCTGCTCATAGCGCTGGAACAGCTGGCTAACTTGCTGGCTGACATCCAAGGAGTTGGAGGGGCAGACATCTTTCATGCTTTCCTCCAGTAACACAGAGGAGGAGGTCATGGTGCTCTCGAGCAGGGCTCTGAGCTTGTCTAACTGAATACACAACACAGGGATGGGGATGGGGGTTATACATTTCAATAAAGGAAATATATACAAAATGACAAATGCAATACATATATACAGCAGTGTGCAACTCAAGATGTGTCATTTATATCCTTTATATACCTACCTGTGTGAAAACATCTGGGTGTGAGAATTTCACCCAGTGATATAGAAAATGTGTGAAAATGTTAGCCCACATTGTGCTTTAATTAGGCATCTTAAACAACTTCAAAGTCCCATGCATTTTACCATTTGTGGATGTGTGTTCTTTCTCTCGTACTATTTTAAATTAATTGCATGTGAGGCCTATTAAAGCCATCAATTAAATTAGACAATCGCTAATTTGCCTAATTTGACAATTTTGCAGATTTTCAGTTAAAGTGGTTTGATTTCATACACACAACAAATCCAAATTACAGAAGCCATGGGGTGTTTTAACACATTTGCACACGACTGTAGGTACAGTATATACAGTCGCAGACAAAAATATTTGGGCAGTTACAAAAAAAAAAGAGAAAAACAAGAAAGAAAATAATTTCTATAATTTGTAATTGTTCTATTGATATAAATTAAAGTATAGAGAGACTCAGCTTTATAATAAAACAACAAATTATTACATAACATGCACAAAATGAAAAATAACATGCACAAATTAATTTCATACTTTGACAAAAGTATTTGGGCACCCTTTCAATAGTATTTTGTGTGCCCACCCTTTACAGCTTGCAGTCTTTCTTTGTATTTTGAAACCAGTTCCTTTCCGGAGATATTTTTGCCCATTCTTCAACACATACAGCTTTGAGTTCTGCAATTGACTTTGGTTTCCTTTTTTCAACAGCAGCCTTAAAGTCAATCCACAACATCTTGATGGGATTCAAGTCTGGGGACTGAGCTGGCCAATCCATAATTGTAATTGTCCTTTATTTCAGAAATTCCTTTGTAGACTAATACTAATCCTTTAATACTGGGCATGGTGAACTTTAAATTCTTCTCTCGTCCTCCAAACATATTGTTGCTTTCTTGCTGAAAAAAGTTATATTTTTGATTCGTCTGACCATAAAATTTGGTTGAAGAAATCAGCCTTCTTCAAGTATTCAATGGAAAACTCCAATCGCTTTCTTTTGTTTTATCGTTTTTAACAAAGGTTTGCATCTTGGTTTTCGCTCATCGGCATTCATTTTGTTAAGATATCGTTGAATTGTTTGCTCATGAATTTCTTAACCATCTTCTCTCAATTCTTGTGTCAAATCTTTTGCAGTAATCCGAGGATTTTGCTGGGCTGCTCAAACGATTCTTCTTCCAGATTTTTCAGAAATCTTTCTTGGTCTTCCACACCTGGAGCTAGTTGCAATAGTTCCTGTTCTCCTGTGTTTGTCAATAATAGCCCACACAGTGCTTTTTTGCTAAACCGAGTCTTTCTGTTATTTTTCTAGTAGTTTCTCCTTTTTCGTTTAGTTGTGCCACTGCCATTTTGAGATCGTTGCTGTACTCTTTAGTTTTAACAATTTGTGTTGCTTTTTTGAATCACAAATTTCTAATTTATTTTTCAGCACTTGATGATTATTTATTTATTTATTCTATAATTATCATCAGGTATTGGTTTTCAATCATGATAATTGTTAATAATTAGCAACAAATGGGTTTCATACGAAATATGTTGATTGCCCAGATATTGTATTAAATTAGTTTGTGCATGTTATTTTTCATTTTATGCATGTTATGTAATAATGTGTTGTTTTATTATAAAACTGAATCTCTACTTTAATTTATATCTTTCAATAGAACAATTACAAATTATAGAAATCTTTTTCTTTGTGGTTTTTCCATTTTTTTAACTGCCCAAATACTTTTGTCTGTGACTATATATATATATTCAAAAATGGCAGTTAAAATATTTCAATTTAATTGAGACACGTATTTTAAAAAATGCCAAATATATATTTTTAATTAAATGGAGATATTTTTGTAAAAAGATATGAAGTACATATTGCAATAAATTCGGATTAAATTCCGAGTTTTACATGCTGAAATTTATGAAACATATTTTGTATCCTTGAAGGAATGTACTGATGCATTCTGCCAGAATACACTGTACTATTTAACATATATATTGGAAAAGGAATATAATTCATTGGACCTCTTTGAAATACATTGTGAGCAAATGGAACAAAATGTGAGAGTGTCTTAATTTATCCATTGATCTATTGCCTTCTGTTTAAAGGTGGCTTTTGTAGAAATGCATTTAAACACAGCACTAGGTATGCCACAATCATACAGCATATAGATTAAGCATATTGTAGATATTCATTTTTAAATAGATGCACATGATAAAGGGCCCTCATTCATTTTACGATACGCATAATGCAGAAGAATAACACAAAAATAGTGACTGAAATAGTCTCAGGATCTTATACGACAGGGTAATTAGTCACGTGGAGGGTGTCCCATGCTGAAGACACCCTGATATCGCATCTCATGCAATTTGGTTACACTGTTCACTGTGATGCAAACACTAGCTTTCAAAACCTCAAAATCCAGGGCCAAGCGGAAATAATAAACTGTGATACAAACACTAGCTTTCAAAACCAGGCGGAAATATACCTGCAGTGAGCAAGATGAAATATTTGCAATTGTGATATATGGTCCTATCATGGTATTTATTGTACTGATTACTGCATGGTGCAACTTTAATGCTGTGGCATCCCTGTATGGCATATTAAAAAGTTTCATTTGAATAAATCTTATTGTATCTGTCCCTCATACACAGTAGAGTGTCCCTGCCTGACCTCGCTTTGCAGGTGCACCCCTGTCTCACTCATGGTCTGCTCCACCACCGCTCTCAGCTTCTGGGACTCCTTCTCCATGGCCTCCACTTTTCTCCTGAGCGCCAGGCAGAGGGAGAAGAGAAGTCAGCAACAGCACAGACTCCAATCTCCTTGGATCTTGTCAGTTTAGGTTTCAAGTAGATGCTAAGAGAGTATTTTACCACAATCCTGTCCTAATCTTACCTGCATCATAGCTAAATCTTACTCCTTTCTTGCATTGGCACAAGGATACTTTCAACCTATTTCCCTAAGTACTCATTTGAACTTTGAAAGAGGTGAAAGTCAATGTAACCTTTCACTGACTCTATTACGTTTCTTTTAGTATTTTCTATATAGTAGTAATGAATATATGCATGAATTTTTAAAGTGAAATTTGGGAGCAATGCATCTCTGGTTCTTTGATTAAACACACAGTTCCTATGCCACAGCCAACGAAGGACACATCTCTGAGCTGCAGGAGCTGCCGTTAATGAATGAGTTGTTTAAAGTCATTTCCGGTTTGTAATAGAGATGGAACTGTCCATCCCTAGTCTCAGAGATTGCTTTGCTTTCTAATCTCAGAGATTGCTTTGCTTTCTAATCTTGGTAGAAGGTCACGATTACCTAAGGTACCCTAGCTGTAAAGTTGATCTAGACAGACATCATTTCCTGACCTTAGTTCTTCCATGGAATCCATAAAGTTCTGCATCAAGTCCAGCTAAAACCACAAGAGCAGAACAGAGTTACACTACATAAGAGCTAAACTAGGCTATGTCCCCTACATGTGTCTCTTCCCCTACTTCCCTAGCCTGAATGGATACTGTGTTCTATACTGTTCCGTTTCTATAAAAACAACTGCACTGTACTCTCTGGGAATCAAGAGAGACAGAGTTACAAGGCAAAAACTACATTTCCTACAGTTCCATCTGTATTACAGATTTCATGTATTGCTCTTACTACTCTTGTAAAAGTTTACCATAGTAAAAGCAAAGCAAAGTGTAATAAAGCACCGTGAAAGCAAGGTAAAGCATAGGTAAGCATTGTAAAGACCAGGGAGATATGATAAGACATATTAATAAATACGGTACACCAGGGTAAACTATGGTAAAGGTATAGTATAATCAGGGGGAAAAACAAGGTAAAACAGCAAAAATACTGTGTTAAACTAAACCAAATATAATACATACTATAGTGGAAAAGGCTCCTCAGTTTTGGACAGCTGTATTAAATAGATACCATCTACATTGTCATTTAATTTCTTTTTTTAGGTGACCTGTTTTATATCCCATTGTGGTCTGTATAATTCCCTAATGCCGTTTCCACTTACAGTACATTATTTTTTTCCCCGGAATGTAATTCTTCCTCCATTGCAATTGCAGTAACTATGAGTCAGTAAAGACCTATACAAAATCCCAGTTAGAGAGGGGACAGAATTTATAACGTTACTAGTCAGAAATCCTGCATTTAGGAGTCTTTTCAGATGCAGATGCAGACCCATTAGTTGAAAATGACATGTGGACAACTGGTAAATAATGACTGAATCAGACACAACAAGCAGGTACCTTCTATGTTGTTTCACAGTTACACTGTCTAGTCACCAACTGGGGCAACATAGGACTCTACATTTCTGAGGTTTCATTGGGCTGCGTCAATGTTTGTGCCCGAGCCTGGATGCAGAACCTAAGATCAGACTCTTACCTTCTCTCTGTCAGCCATGCATTTCTCCATGCTTTCCTTCAGATTGGCAAGCTGCAGCTGGAGGTCATCAGGAATGGACACAGGTTCTGCAGAGAAACAAATCATTCAATCATAGAATTGTTCAATGGAACTGGGACTGTACTAAAATTCTTTTTAAAGCTACAGTGTCCCGCAATTCCTGTACGTTCAATTGTTTACTGCAACATGAACCCTGTATGAATGTTTACTGCATTCAAAGCAATGATATCGGGGCTTAACAAAAGCAATCAGTTTGCATGCCTGACTGTTACACTTGCACTTGCTAGATCATTTCACATGGGGAGTGAGATTCTTACCCTTCAATGCCTTCTTTCCCGTAATTACCCAGCTGCTTCACATACTGACTGCCATGCTTGAGGTGAAGTAACAGACTTCCCAAAAGTCAGGCAAACAACCTGAGAGATTTCTTAAACCTAGCAACTTTACATCAAAACTGTACCCCAGTGAGACCTACATAGCAAATGTAAGATTCATTATTTCATTAGCTATAACTCCCTTTAAAAGTGACTGACAAAGGTTTACCATAGTAAAAGCATACCAGTGTGTTATAAGGTATAGTGAAAGCATGGTAAAGCATAGGTAAGCATTTTCTAAGGGTTTAAATACAGGCGTCGCAGGGTAGAGTCAGAGAGACGTACTCTTTTGTAAGAGTTTAAACACAGGCGTCGCAGTGTATAGAAGCTTTAGAGTCAGAGAGACGTACTTTTTTCTAGGGATTTAAACACAGGCGTCGCAGTGTAGAGTCAGAGAGACGTACTCTTTTCTAAGGGTTTAAACACAGGCGTCGCAGTGTATAGAAGCTTTAGAGTCAGAGAGATGTACTCTTTTCTAGGGATTTAAACACAGGCATCGCAGTGTAGAGTCAGAGAGACGTACTCTTTTCTAAGGGTTTAAACACAGGCGTCGCAGTGTATAGAAGCTTTAGAGTCAGAGAGACGACTCTTTTCTAAGGGTTTAAACACAGGCGTCGCAGTGTATAGAAGCTTTAGAGTCAGAGAGACGTACTCTTTTCTAGGGGTTTAAACACAGGCGTCGCAGTGTAGAGTCAGAGAGACGTACTCTTTTCTAGGGGTTTAAACACAGGCGTCGCAGTGTAGAGTCAGAGAGACATACTCTTTTCTAAGGGTTTACACACAGGCGTCGCAGTGTAGAGTCAGAGAGACATACTCTTTTCTAAGGGTTTACACACAGGCGTCGCAGTGTAGAGTCAGAGAGACGTACTCTTTTCTTGGGGTTTAAACACAGGCGTCGCAGTGTAGAGTCAGAGAGACGTACTCTTTTCTAAGGGTTTAAACACAGGCGTCGCAGTGTAGAGTCAGAGAGACGTACTCTTTTCTAAGGGTTTAAACACAGGCGTTGCAGTGTAGAGTCAGAGAGACGTACTCTTTTCTAGGGGTTTAAACACAGGCGTCGCAGTGTAGAGTCAGAGAGACATACTCTTTTCTAAGGGTTTACACACAGGCGTCGCAGTGTAGAGCCAGAGAGACGTACACTTTTCTAAGGGTTTAAACACAGGCGTCGCAGTGTAGAGTCAGAGAGACGTACTCTTTTCTAAGGGTTTACACACAGGCGTCGCAGTGTAGAGTCAGAGAGACGTACTCTTTTCTAAGGGTTTACACACAGGCGTCGCAGTGTAGAGTCAGAGAGACGTACTCTTTTCTAGGGGTTTACACACAGGCATCGCAGTGTAGAGTCAGAGAGACGTACTCTTTTCTGTGCGGAGCTGATCCAGGTCAGCGAGGTCAGCCTTTATTTTCTCCAGTCTTGCGATTCGCTCCTCCAGGGCCTTGTGTCTCTCTGTCAGCTGGCCCACATGCTGCAGAGCTTCCACCGTCTCGGGGTAGCGGTCCTTTCCACTGCTGGCCCGGGAGGAGGAGCGTGAAGACAGATGGGGGCTCTGGGGCTTGGAGGAGGAGGAAGGGGGTGGAGTTTGGGGATTAGGAGAAGGTTGAAGCTCAGGGCTGGGTGATGGTGAGGCTTGTGCCTGGAATACAGTTTGGTGTTGAGGATCCATTACTTCCTGGAAATTGAAATAAAACATTAAATTAAAAACAAAAACGGATACTGGAATGTCCAGCTTGTCATTCTCAGACACCAGTAGCAGTCAGAGAATACTCCGAGCACAGTCAGTCGCTGATAGGGCAATCTAGAGTCTACACTCCTTAAGGTATTGATGAGAAATTGAATTGCAAAGCTGGAATGCTGCGAAGATGTATAATGACAGGGTTAGAAACTCACCCTAGTCCTGCACCAAATTCAAGGGTTTCAGAGTTTCCTTAATAACCTGTTCCTCCCTTTAACTCTACAGACTCAGGTGAGCTTTTTCATGCTGTGATAGGTGTGTTAATTTCAGAGCTGATTTAGCAGGGGCCTGATCAAACCTGGGACCTGGTCATTAAGAATATACCTAAACGAAGGGGATTCTGAAAACCAGGACTGGCTGCAAGGCTGGCGTGTAATGTTGCCTATCCTGTTGTGATCTCAACACAGCTACTGAACAAACTCAACATTTTGAACACATGCATGTTTTCTGTCACACCAATGCTGCTCATGGCTGATGATAGCAGCTGTTTTGCTTATTTCTTTGCCCTCAGGTCAATCAGGTCAGTGTCACTTGTGCTGACCTCAGCTTTACATCAGAAGCCTGGCTTCAGTCATCACCTGATCTGGGGCTACAGCTGTGTCTGTGTTCATATACAACAAAACTGTTCAATTAAAGTGACTGGAACTCACAAACGAATACCATTAACTAACCACACCATGTACAACCATTATATAGGTCTCAAATGTCAGTTTTGAGAGAAGCCTATGTTTTTAGCAAACATGTATTTTCTTTTTAAAACAGCTGGTACTGCACTAGGTTAAATAAATCTCTGTGTTGGCCTTGATTTCAGCTAGTCTTGGACTTTCTTGGTCACCTGAAGAGTGAAACTGTCCCCACCCCTTGAGGGCCTTCTTTCCTATCAATAACCAACCAGCTGCTTCTCCTAATGACTGACAAGCTTTGCAGCCAATAAGATGCTTTGACCGTGAAAAGACTGCTGAGTTGAAATGACCTAGGAAGTGAAGCAGTAACAGGAAGGCAAGCTAACTGAAAACGGTCTTTAACCGAGTGTAGTACTAGATGTCATGTTTTAAAAATAGAAAATACTGCACATCTGAGACTTATCTAGTGAACGGAAGTGCATGGCAGGTCAAATGAAATTAGTTACTACAAGCACTTTCGGGACTCCCACACGCCCCAGGTGTTTTGTGCTGTCAATGAAGCCCTGAGGAGTGAGTCATCGATAAGGCCCTCCTGCAGGGTGACCTACCTGCTCCAGTCGCACTTTCTCCTTCATCAGGCTTTCCTGAAGCTCTCCCCAGCTGACCAGGTTACCCAGGTCTTCTGGGCTGGGGTACAGAGACATTCTCTCCTGCTGAGCATGCTGAAGAGCAAGCAAAACAACAGGTTAGTAAGGTAATAAAAGTGCTTTGAATAAAAATGGTTGTCAATTTTGTCTGGGAGCCCACAAAGAGCCTAGAATAGGGTTTTGGAGTTCAACTCTTCACTCTTCAGCAACACCTAGTGGTCATGTTCCTGACTAGCTAGGACGGAATTTGATTTTCATGCCTCCTGATGATCAGTAATTGGGTTGCAGCAGTGGTGCGACATTCAGATTGGGCCTTTCAAATCGGATAGAAAAACCGGGCAGAAATTGGTTTGGAAAATAAAAAAACTGATAAACTCACCAGTAATTTATCCAGATTGTCCAGTTTGGCCATCAGCTCATTCATATTTATCTGAAAAATGGAAAGATTCTGAAGGACATTTCTGAAATATAACGGTACCCCTTTCCAACAGCAGCCCTTTATATACCATAACATCACCTGCAAAAATGATATGAATCATTTACTAACAACCTAATAACTTCTACTAGAGGACAGAAGAAAGCTAACTCGCTTTGTCAAAATGTGGAAACCATTGATCACTTATTTAATTAAAAAAGTGACAAACAATTGTAAAAACATGTCATTTAGGCTATATAGCATGACATTCTTTGGAGGGAAATATGTAAGTATGCTAACTATACTATATATGTATTTATTTATGTGAAAATGAATGTGTTGTGATACATTAATACTGAGGGAAAATATATAAGTTTAAAGACTATCAAGGTCTATTTTTCCGGACAGGGGTTTTTAAAATTGCAATTACAATTACCTGTCCACCAGATGTCACTGTTTGGTTACAGTATCTGGGTTTAACAATGTAAGTCTTTAATTAGAGGTAATGATTGCATGATTGCTGAGTTGCAATTAACTCATTAACTAATTACCCAGATGTGTAAATAGCCCTGTTTGTTTCAACTCCATGTGGAGTGTAAGGAGCAGGTGAACTAGGAGGTGAACTAGCGGTAGTTACTTGTGTGGAATTGGTGTGCTAGTTATAATCACAGTACTTATGTTTTGTTTTGTCAGGGAAACGGCTTACCTGTCCTGAACTTAGTTAGCGAAACCAACAAAGTCTGTACAGATAGGATCTCCATTAAACTGTGTTGTTGAAATGACAAAACAAGTCTCTGAAACAATTACTGCACATGCACACTCAGCCTACCTACCACAGTGTATGTATCTATATAGTATGGGCCCTATGCATCATAGTGCTTCCTGTGATTCTGTTCAATGCAATACCAGCAGGAAGGAACTATTATTAACATTCAATTGTGCAGGTGAAATATTTATGGATTTGCGTAACGAATTGCAACCAGAGTTTCAACCCACAGAACGTAAATCCTGTGCTGATATGTGACCTGGGAGGAACCCTGTGCCTCTGTAGACAGCTGCTTAAAGGAGTGACAACACATGACTTATTTTGTGTTGAGGAATTTAATAAAGTCTGACGTTCATGAAAGTGCCAAAAAAAACAAGATTTATTTGGGTTCTCACACTTTGTAGGGGGTCCCACTTTAAAAACAAATGCTTTGAAATAGGGATTGGGGGGACTGAGCAAGGATGTCTCTGTTGATTTAACTCAGGATGAATTTGATAAAGCCCTGCTCCGTCACAAACTGGTGGTTATCTTGGGATTACCTTTAAAAATAAGAGGTTGATGAAATCCAGATGCATTCCCTGGTCCTGTACTATCCGGCTGGGGCTTATCCATATGGGATGATGAAACTGATCCCATATTACACATGTCCAGTGGAACCTCAGTTGCAAACACCTTGGAATGGTGGTTGTTGGTAAGTCTGAATTGTTTTGATCAGTGCAATAGTCCAGTAGAAGGGACTATGCATACAGAGGCGCCCTAGTGCATGGAACAATCCTTTGTTTTGAGTTCCATTGTCGGTATAACAAATGGAGTGATGTCACTGGCCCATGCCTTTCTGTCTTGGAAGCTTAGTGGTTTCCAGCACAAATGAAGATCCCTTCAAATGGGGGGGTGAGACTGTACTGAAAATTATTTTGCAATGCAAATATTTTAATTATTACCACAGTCATTTTCAATCTGTACCTGCAATGAATGGGCATTTTCAACACTACTTAATTATGGGTAGTAAAAAAATCCAGCCAGCCACTATCAAGACTGTGCTAATTAAACTTACTAGAGTCAAAAATCTGTCAAGCAATTTAAAAGGGAGGTTTCTGGCATGTATTAGCAATGGACAGTAACTATCCTGTACACTGCAGCCAGAAGAGGTAGTCATTCTTAATGCAGAAGCAAGGGAGGCTACAGCTCGAGAGGGAAACGTGGTTTCTACACATTAGCATCCAGTTACAATACACTGTATACAACTATGGATCTCACAACAGGGAGGAACTGTGTGAATCTGTGTGTGAGAGAGAGAGAGCAATCCTGACCTGAACAATCCCTGTCTGCCTGCTATTCACTACTGGGCCTCTCTCAAGCAGAGACTGACAATAGTGCCTGGTTGCGTGGTGTTAGTTTGAAACATGGATTTCCACTGGGGGCAAGGCTGAGACCTAAGCCGGATTTGAACCCAGGCCTACAGAGGTGAAAGGCATGGCTAGTGAATTATCCTGCTGTGCCCTGCTGTGGTTTTAAATACCCTGCTGTCTACTCAGCTGCTATATTAAAAGCCATTTATTTTTGAGTAAAGCTGTGTCTAATCAGTATCGTACCTCATGCATGACTGCAGGTCACTATGGTGATCAGCCACTAAGCCTATAATAAACATTTGAATAAAGCAGTTTAGCTTTCCCTGTCCTTTTCCAGGTTTTGAATCAGAAAGAAGAATCTAGCTCCAACCTCCAGTTTGAATGAATGTCAGAGATAAGAAATCATAGTATTGCATCGATATCCGTGCCAGAGAGTCTTATACTGGGATTGTTGATACCACCTGCAGGTAAGGATGTGAATACGGAGATTAGACCCAGCACAGGGGCCCCTGGCTGAGATTAGACCCAGCGCAGGGGCACCAGGGTCCCTGGCTGAGATTAGACCCAGCGCCAGGGTCTCTGGCTGAGATTAGACCCTGCGAGGGGCACCGGGTCCCTGTCTGAGATTAGACCCAGCCAGGGTCTCTGGCTGAGATTAGACCCCAGCGAGGGCACCGGGGTCCCTGTCTGAGATTAGACCCAGCGCCGGGGTCTCTGGCTGAGATTAGACCCAGCGCTGGGGTCCCTGGCTGAGATTAGACCCAGAGGCGGGGTCTCTGGCTGAGATTAGACCCAAGCGAGGGGCACCGGGGTCCCTGGCTGAGATTAGACCCAGCGCAGGGGTCCCTGGCTGAGATTAGACCCAGCGCCGGGGTCCCTGGCTGAGATTAGACCCAGCGCCGGGGTCCCTGTCTGAGATTAGACCCAGAGGCGGGGTCCCTGGCTGAGATTAGACTCCAGCCGGGCCCCTGGCTGAGATTAGACCCAGCACCGGGGTCTCTGGCTGAGATTAGACCCAGCAGCGGGGTCCCTGGCTGAGATTAGACCCAGCAGCGGGGTCCCTGGCTGAGATTAGACCCAGAGGCGGGGTCCCTGGCTGAGATTAGACCCAGCACCGGGTCTCTGGCTGAGATTAGACCCAGCGGCGGGTCCCTGGCTGAGATTAGACCCAGCACCGGGTCTCTGGCTGAGATTAGACCCAGCGGGCGGGGTCCCTGGCTGAGATTAGACCCAGCGCGGGTCCCGGCTGAGATTAGACCCAGCGCTGGCGTCCCTGGCTGAGATTAGACCCAGAGGCGGGGTCCCTGGCTGAGATTAGACCCAGCGGCGGGGTCCCTGGCTGAGATTAGACCCAGCGGCGGGGTCCCTGGCTGAGATTAGACCCAGCGCGGGCGTCCCTGGCTGAGATTAGACCCAGAGGCGGGGTCCCTGGCTGAGATTAGACCCAGCGCTGGCGTCCCTGGCTGAGATTAGACCCTGCACCGGGGTCTCTGGCTGAGATTAGACCCAGCGGCGGGGTCCCTGGCTGAGATTAGACCCAGCGCCGGCGTCCCTGGCTGAGATTAGACCCAGCACCGGGGTCTCTGGCTGAGATACTCACAGTGGAAAGCTTCTCGTTGGCTTTGCGCATGTCGACCTGCAGCTCGTCCCTGGATTTCTTCAGCTCGTTGATCTCCTTCATTAGCTCATGCATCAGTGCCATGGCCTGCAGCACAGAATTGGCACAGTCAAATACAGGATCTTCTTACTCTTTTGGTTAAATATTGACATGAATGAATATACAACAGCATGGTAAGAGGTAGTGCTGGGACTGACACAGCTTGAAATGCATTCAGTGGCAAACATGACAGTTTTCCAAATCCATTCAAATAACAGAATTTATAAACGACAGTATTAAAAAGATGTCATGTACAGAAAACCAATGCATACGTGAGGTGCCAACAGGCTGTTTTTTACACTAACATAATAGAATGCATACTTTTGTTTTCCCGCTAATTCAAAATTAGATGAGCGTTTCATGTAAAAAATATATACTTTGAAAATGTAAACGAATATTGGAACATGACAAACCTGTGTTCATCCCACTACTAGTAAGTTGCATTAATAAAATTTATAAAAGACCACATCAACTGTGGAGACAGTGAAGCCAGACTTCAGCTCAATAAAGTCAATTATCTACAGGTAGTGAATGCCATTGCAAAGCAAAGCAGTTAGGTTAGGTTGCTAGGTTATATTTTGTACTAGAACTCTGTAGGGTGTTTGAAAGTGAGTGAGGGCAGCTACTGTAGGATACTAGGACCCCGACAGAATGAGACCAAGGGGTTTACAATAGATCTGAATTTGCCACAACCTTTTAGCTTTTGAATATATGACAGTGTGTGAAGTTCTGCATGAGATGTACTGGTTAGTAGAAGGATTACACCTGTTAAACTCACAGCTCCCTTTGTTAAATCGCCCAAGGGTACACAGCATATTGTGAAAGACTCTTTAAACATGAGAGATCCAAGCTGGGAGTGGAACAGAGTGTGTGGTACAGTAAGAGTTAAACTGGAGGATTAGGATTCCCTACACTGCAATTACCCTCAGAAACACAAATAACCAGGGGCTGGAGGGACGAGAGAAGCTTCACTAAAATCAGACTGCTGTTTACACACAAGCACACACCAGTGTTACCATGCATAGGGTTGCCTATAGAGTCAAGCAACATGACATCGTGTGTGTCACTGTGAGACACTGGACTTTTAGCCATTAAACAGTATTTGAGTTAGATATCCTCAAATCTAACCATGTATTACTATTGTTTACTTTATTATTCAATCCCAGCCTCTTGTATTCATTTCAGATTGCATTTGACTATAATCTTACTGTGCGTTTTTTACGCAATCACTCTCTGTATGTGTCTGCCCTGGTTTTCATATAATGGCTGCAGATAGCACAAAACATGATTCTAGTTTATATTAAATATGCTGTAGTTTTCTGTCCACACTGTAATGTACTGTACAGGCTTCCCAAGCTGGGATACCAGCATTAGCACAGCAAATATGCTGTTTGCTTTCTCCATGGCAATCGCCAGCCTTTAAGGAAGTCAAGTGGGCGGAAAAATAGCAGCACAGGCAGAAGCAGGTACATAAGTGTTTACTGGGCACCCCAGTGTCCATCTGGAACAGTCGGAGGAGCCAGGACCCGGTGGCAGGTGGCGAGTTTGGCTGGGTTGCCAGGAGACAATTCAGTTGTCTTCGGTTTTCATTTACTCAGAGCCCAGATAACCTTCTGTTATTTACTGTCGCCGGCTAAGCCAGGGCTTCCTGCAACACTTGTTTGTATTTCCACATTTTTATGTGTAATGATAGTGTAAGGATTTTTTGCCCACATTGTCAAACAGGTAACAGATAATAACGATCCATGATGTGGTATGGAAAATAAAAGCCAGAGCATGTGTTATGTTTTTTAACTGCAGTGATTTAGAGGACAGATCTCAAGTGCACTAGAGACCCCCAGTGCACCCCAGTGCACTAGAGTGGGCATTTTGGAAAGAGCTTTGAAACAGACTTTAAAGTTATAAGTGTAAAAAAGTCAGGGTGTTAACAATGAAAACAGAAATGACAGGTATATTATTTAACAGTTGTAGCAACACGTGGGGACCTATAGCGCTATATTTTTCGGAACCCAACTACTTACTCTTTAACACATAAAAGGGATGTATTTTCAAAGTCTGTTTTTTTAATGAACTACTATAAAAGCAGGAAAATAGAACTAAACAAGTAAGAAATATATTGCCAGGTGCCCTAAGCGCCCGGTGATTTTCTATTATAATCAGTATGTTCAGTTGACCCTGTCTGTTATGGTATACAAGGGTCTTCTCATAAGCACTTATAACTGCACAAAACCATGCCAAGGTGTGTATATAGAACGTGAGAAACACTTGCCATTACACTGTAAATGAGATGTAGGGAACTATGTTCAGAAGCACCTCAGTAAGGACAGCCTGGGTTTTATAACACTGTCAATGAGGGGTTCAGAGCACCTCAGTAAGGACAGCCTGGGTTTTATAACACTGTCAATGAGGGGTTCAGAGCACCTCAGTAAGGACAGCCTGGGTTTTATAACACTGTCAATGAGGGGTTCAGAGCACCTCAGTAAGTTCAGCCTGGGTTTTATAACACAGTCAATGAGGGGTTCAGAGCACCTCAGTAAGGACAGCCTGGGTTTTATAACACTGTCAATGAGGGGTTCAGAGCACCTCAGTAAGGACAGCCTGGGTTTTATAACACTGTCAATGAGGGGTTCAGCGCACCTCAGTAAGTTCAGCCTGGGTTTTATAACACTGTCAATGAGGGGTTCAGAGCACCTCAGTAAGTTCAGCCTGGGTTTTATAACACTGTCAATGAGGGGTTCAGAGTACCTCAGTAAGTTCAGCCTGTATCTTCCATAGCACCCTTTACTATATTTATTTTTATAATATATCATTAAATAACAATCATTTAACAGCATAGCTCATTTTAAAATTTGAAAATGTTAAAATTTGAATGCAACAGTGAAAATATACACGATTTTTTTACAAATTCATGCAAGGACATTATTGGAGGACAGTGGAGAGTGTGGTACCTGCGACTGCAGCTGGCATCTCAACATTCAGAGAAACACACAAAGGTGCCCGTGGCCATGAGGACCACTGCTACAGGATAGGCTGGTTTCTCATTTTAAAAGACATCTCATCATTAAGAACATAAGAAAGGTTACAAACCAGAGGAGGCCATTCGGCCCATCTTGCTCGTTTGGTTGTTAGTAGCTTATTGACCCCAGAATCTCATCAAGCAGCTTCTTGAAGGATCCCAGGGTGTCAGCTTCAACAACATTACTGGGGAGTTGGTTCCAGACCCTCACAATTCTCTGTCTAAAAAAGTGCCTCCTATTTCTGTTCTGAATGCCCCTTTATCTAATCTCCATTTGTGACCCCTGGTCCTTGTTTCTTTTTTTAGGTCGAAAAAGTCCCTTGGGTTGACATTGTCAATACCTTTTAGAATTTTGAATGCTTGAATCAGATCGCCGCATAGTCTTCTTTGTTCAAAACTGAATAGATTCAATCTTTAAGCCTGTCTGCATATGACCCGGCTGTGCTCCCCAGCAACAAAGTGCAACGTGGCAACATGTTATCTGGCATCAGAAGCAGGTAAGAGATGGGGAAATGGTCGGGAGGGCCTTGTATTGTTAATGTGGTTGTCGGTAATGTGAGTACCCATACATAAGTGGACTCGGTGTGAGCAGACCTTAATTCATGCCTTTTAAACCTGGAATAATCCTGGTCGCTCTTCTTTGCACTCTTTCTAGAGTAGCAATATCCTTTTTGTAGCGAGGTGACCAGAACTGAACACAATATTCTAGATGAGGTCTTACTAATGCATTGTAAAGCTTTAACATTACTTCCCTTGATTTAAATTCAACACTTTTCACTATATATCCCAGCATCTTGTTGGCCTTTTTTATAGCTTCCCCACATTGTCTAGATGAAAGCATTTCTGAGTTAACATAAACTCCTAGGTCTTTTTCATAGATTCCTTCTTCAATTTCAGAATCTCCCATATGAAATTTAGAATGCACATTTTTATTGCCTGCGTGCAATACCTTACACTTTTCTCTATTAAATGTAATTTGCCATATGTCTGCCCAGTTCTGAATGCTGTGTAGATAATTTTGAATGACCTTTGCTGATGCAGAACTGGAAATACCAAACGGAATACTCTTTCCTCAGATAAAGCTGAATGAAAATGCTCACTGTCAATTCCAAGTACCTCTGTCTATTATGCTAAGCACTAGAAGTGGCATCCCGGCACCTTTTAAATGCAAATGAGAGAGGGATCAGATCTCAGCTGCTCCTCAATCAAAAAGGACAACACCTACAGACAAGATTTTCAGTGCTGCAACATCAAGCCCTCTTTAGGTAAGGAGCCAACGCTGACAATGTGAGACTGAGATCTACAGTGGCCAGCCTGGCAAACACAACATTCAGACTCGCCTCACAGGCCAATCCATCCACGCTGCTGCTCCCAGCTGCACCTTCTCTCTGTCACTGTACTCCCCTCAAGTGAAATGGACGTGTCTGCAGTCTGTAGTTAACTGATTTCTATATGTTTCATTTCTTCAAGGTTTCTTAAGCGCTCAGGTTTGAAATCTATGGATAGGATTCTCAGTGATAATCCTCTAACTATGAAACTGCTACATTCTTACAACAGGGCAAGTTTACTGGAAGCCTCTACCCATCCCAATAAAGTCACATCCTGGGATGATTTGCTCCTGTCAATGAATGACCAGTTATTAATAAGTGAACCAATGCCTTGATTTGTATTCCAGCACAGGTGGTGACTCACACAACATATATGAACTGAACACAATGTCCCAGGCACTGCCTGTATACTGGACAGGCGTTGTTGATTCTTAAGCCATTGCCAAGGGACTGAGCACAACACACCACATGTCTACACCTGTTAAGAGTGATCTGGTGATACAGCCATCAACTAGGAACGGCACACAGTTTGACATGCAAGGATCTCAATTATTAAGCATTTGTATCCAATGCTGCGGGTGTTACCTGCCAGATAATTGACAATAGCTTATTGTCATGACGTACACCAATAGCATGGCATCAAGAAGAGGCAGTGGGGTCTATTCAATTGATCTGTACAGCGTCAGATCTAAATACCATTACCAGACTCAGACACAGTTACAGACGTTGGTTTTCTCAGTCCCCTTCTTTTAATGGTTTAAACAGTATTTATTTCAGCCACAGTTTTGATCAACTGAATAGAACCCAGAGTCTTTAAAGAGGTCCCACTTATTTTATTAGGATGTCACGCATTGTTCTGACCTTTATTTTAATAACATGTTTATGATGATGTATGAGAAATCAACCAATCACCGCTAAGTATTTGTTAAATTTATGTCCATCTTGTCCTGTGTATAGATGTCATCCGGTCATCCAGAGCATTCTAAAAACAACAACACTTAATAAGTTTAATAGTAGTTCATGTGTGCAGCCTTTGTTTTTATGATTTAAGTTAGTATGTCATGTGTAAGGTGTCTCTTATTATAAAATAAATCATTTCTCACAGTTTAAGAGCCATGCAACACAATGTATTCAAAGAGCAAGGCACAGCATGAATAGATGTAGTATAGAGAGATGCCAACTTTTAATAGTAGCATGTACCAAGCGAAGCGCTGAAAATAAATAAATAAAATAATTGATATATATATATATATATATATATATATATATATATATATATATATATATATATATATATATATATATATATATATATATACATATCTTTTTAAGGCCTAGAGTTGTTAGCTCCTAGACATCAAGGGGTTAAGCTTGTTTTTGTTGTTCAATCTATAATTATGACAATTGAAAATACACACTTCACTTTAATATGAATACTATATATAAGAAAATACTATAGTACTGTCCAAAAACACTATAGATTGCTATAACATGTACTGTATTAAACTATTGGAAACTATAGTGTTTCTGGATGGTACTATAGTATTTTTATATGGGGGTCAGGGCACAAAACACTGTGTAAGTCACCAACACCATTTCACCAATGAATTCACCAATGAATTCTTTAAAATGAGTTAGACTTATCTGCACACATATACATTTACAGAGCAGATTTACTAACATTTACTAAGAGTAAAGACTATAAAAACAATTATGAAAAGCCAAATCCAGCTAAAACACTATACCATCTAGGCTCTTAAAACATTCACTACACACTGCAAGACAGCAAGCACATTCATTTAAGGTTATTAAGGGTTGTGCTTGCAATGCATGACAAAGGCAGATAAAGGACATGTTTGGGCATGTCCTTTGGGCTCACGGTAACATTACCAAGACAAGAAAGCACTAATCACATTTTAATGTTTGCACAACTTCTAAAACATCAGTTTTGCATTATGTGTTTATAAGACCTGACCCAAGAGTGCAATGTGCCCCTGCAAAGTCTGGTATTTCCCAATACTGCCCACCCTGAAGGGTCTGCAACTGTTACAAAAAAAAGACCTGATGAGTAGGTCCCTCAAGGATATCTGTCCAGGTGAAAAGGCACTTATGCTGATTCTTTTTATTTCCTGGTCATCTATTGAAAGTTAATGTACCCCCCTGCCAAGGGTACCAGCCAATGAGATGCCAGGAAATAAAAAGCCAATTTTCTAATCTTCATTAATCAATGGTATAAAAACTAAAATGTTCTTAAAGATCTTATCTTTTAGAGGGAGGGAAGCTGAACGTCCCCCTTAGACTTATGGCAAGCCTCCACTTATACTCGTTATTGGTACATTAGGACAGTAAAATGACTAGACCTCTCGTCAAAGGCACTGAAAAGGTCAAATCTCTGTCAAGGACATGAGGTCCATCTGCGCAGAACTGGCAGGGTCAGTGCGTAACTGACCTCCCTTGACTATTTACCATTACATCACCGCCCAGCATGTCCTCACAAGGTGACTCAGTCGTTCAAACGAAAAGAAGAATAAAGGTCTTAATCCCGGGGCTGCAGTGCACAGGTCAGGAGCTGGAGAGGAAACTAGGCTTCACAAAGCAGCAAGGTTAGTCTCACAAGCCTCCCCACGGCACTCATTAGTTCCACTGCAGGACTTCATGCAGATGTTTCCAGTAAGCCGTTAACTAAAACAGTCAGGCTGCTGTCGGACGTTTATTCAACTCTGTAAATAGAAACCGAATGGATGGTTCTTTACTGAGTAACGGAACACGCACTAGCTTTTTGAAAATCTCGTCTTCTTCGTTTTTATTTCCTCAGGTTTGGTCCAAGTTGGACGTTTTTGTTTGTTTTAGTTTTAAAGCTTGTTTCTTGTTTATGCTGTTCGGAGCAGATTTAGCAGATTTAGCTGGCCTGGATGATCACATTCCTGGCACATGGTCATTTCAATATTATAACAAAGGACATTTCTGAAGCCAAGGACTGGATGCTGGGCAGGATGAGTTTATAACACTGGTGAGATGGCACTCTGTGTCCAAGTGCTTTGTCACAGGGCTGTACAGAACCTCACCAGTGTTACGATGTTAGAGCCAAGAGTTTAAAAATAATGGCATCAACATAACTTAATATAAAATATATACCGTCAATTTTGATATGTGCCTTGCTGTATGTTCGATTTGTGTGACACCTGAGTAAACAGAGTTCTTATTTGAGGACTTGTAAGGCACACTTTCCCTGTACGCTGCCATATCCGCTGTCTGGTCCAGATTAGTTCCGGTGAACTAGTCTTCAAAAGGAGCCTCTTCTGTTATTGACACACAGGACAGAAGTACAAATACGCTCTTCACCCACCAGCCTCAAACAGCTCCCTGAATTATTCAGAGTGTTTAAAACAAGTGCACGTCATGGCCTGGGGTCTGCCTTTCACATCACCTGCGTCTATTCTTCCCTGTGACAGGCACGTCCCTGGGGATCAGTCCTCCAGCCTGTAATGCTTAGAACTGCAGCAGAGACATGCACAGATCTAGTGGTGTCGGTATAACCAGTTTCTGAAGAACCTGTTTGCATCTTCCTCAGGGACAGGGTTAGACAATCTGATCTGATCTCAGTCAGTGGTCCTATTCAAAGTGCCGTTGTTTCAATCTGCTACTGGATTTTTACAGCAAAGATTATATGGGTTTTCCAATCAAATACGTATCTCTAGTTGTGATCCCATGAAATGCTACCCCTACTCTCCGCCATTAGTTTCAGACCCGAATTAACCTGCCAATATGCCAGTGTGTGCCTTTGCTAACAGGCCCTCATTTTATTACATCATCCATCAGCAGAATGGGGCCAGAGCGAGTTCTGAGTTCTCTGGTCATTTCAATAATATAGCAAGGGGAGTTCTGAAGCTAGGAGTGGGTGCAGGACTAGTGTGAGTTTCTAACTGTGGTGAGGTGGCATTCTGTGTCCATGTGCTTTGTCACAAGGCTGTACAGAACCTCACCAGTCCTTCAACTGTAGAGCCAAGAGTTTAAAACTACGACATCAACATAACAAAAAAATGGAAATACCTAGAGGGCATAACAACGCTATAGAACCTACTAGTATTAGAGCAATCAAATGTAGAAACCTGTAACAAAACCACCAATAAAGGAATTTCCCAGCACAGAATTCAGTCTCATATTACCATATTATAAAGTAAATCTTATCTGAAATGTATTAACATCACTTCACAGATCTCACATTTTCCTATATGAAAGAGGCATTCTACAGATTCCAAAATGACCTCCAGCCGGAACTGAATAATGTGAGATAGAATCAATGTAATGCACACATAGAGCTTAACAACACGGTGAAAGAGAAGGATTGGTAGGGAGGCAGGGGCCACGCATGTGTTGTCACAACTTCCACTTCTCTACTCACAAACCTTTTTCATCACGCTGGTAATATTTGAATCAGCCTTGTGCTCAAATACCAGTATGTAGGTGTTGCTGTGCACTGATAGTTTATCAAGCTGCAAAAGCTTTGACAATAATTTTTTTATAAGTTTACCAAGGTATTTCTGAATGGTATTTCTCATAGTTCTCAAAGACATGAAAGAACATAGTTTATAACAATTTTCAAAAACTGAAATATTTTTTAAGATTTATATTTCACTTCCTAATTTGAAATATAGAACAGTAAGGTCATTTAAACCTACCTGTGTGCAGAAGAATTTTCATATTGTACACCCACACTTCATAGTTTTAATCAAAATAAATTAGAGCATTTTGCATTGAAAAGGTAGGAGGGTGCCAATACTTTATATACGCGCCTGTGTGTGTGTGTGTGCTTTAGCTCAATTATTGACACAAAGAAGCATGTCTCATTAGGCAAGACAAGCTTTGGTGGAGGCCAGCACTAATGTTTCGAAGACTAATAAAGCATTAGTGGCATTAAGAGAAGTACAAGTAGTCAAAGGCGACAGCATTAATTCAACAGCATAACGCACAACCCATGCAATTAAATATTAATAGGGCTTCTTAATAAAATCTACAGCATTACTGCAAAGCCAGGTCCTGCTGTATTAAACAAAGGTTGGAAAAGGGCAGTTGTATCGGGGGTGAAGAATGGACCATAAAGCCATTGCCTTTGACACCGCCCCAGGTGAAATGTGTAGTCTTTGCTATGGCAGCACCTACCAACAGACAGTGACTTGCAACAGGGAGATGCAGCTTTTATATATCACAGCATACATGCCACTACTGTTGCATATTCAGTTAGTGCATGGTTCTGGGGTTCAAAAACCATGATAAACCCTCACATCTGAAAGCAAGTATGAAGTACCACAGCACAATGCTCAATGGAGAGGTTCATGAAGGTGTAATCCATTTTTAAAAGGGGCAATTACCTTTAACATAAAGATCTCTGAACTGACTAATAGCAGCTCAGATAGCATGCTGTTCAGAAGAGTCAGTGTAATGAACTCCTGGTAACAAAATCCAGACACATTGATGTTTAAGAGACAGTCAAACTGGCATTTTATTGAGCAGGAGGCTTGAAAAGTTTACTGTTTTGTAATTTGACAATTTAAAGTGTTTCTTCTCAAGCGAATATTTAACACTCCAAAACCCAGAGAGAAACAACCCTTTACCTAGTGAACCAATACTTCAATTGTGATGACACTTGGTATTCTTTAGCAGGAGATAATAATAATCCGGTGGTATATTGGAGACAGTGTCTCTCATTGTTATCCCATGCAGTTTGGGCGAGAGGACAGTGAAGCAAAGCTGCTCAAAATGATTTCTATTTAGAGACACCCAAAACCCCACATATTAACTGATTAATATGAACTTACTATAAATCACAAAAGCAAAGATTGCTCCATGAAGTCTATTAAACACAGACAAGTTGTGTTGTTGGGGTTTTTTTAGAACAATGCTGTGTGTTCTATAAACAGATCCTGGAACTTTGACAAACCCTTGACAGTGATTGGTCGTGTTTTATAATTACATACATCTTGAAAACCAATTGGTCCAGTTGGGTCTAATTTCGTATTTAGAGCCATGGCAGGGAGGTGTATTTATGTTGCATACTTGTTAAGGGATACAATACATTGCTAGACAGTCAATTTGCTGGTGGCTCTTACCTTTGAGCCCTAGCAATGACATGTAATGGAGTGGTTGCTATGACACATGACTTATTACATTGTGCTCAGCAACATTAGAGGACCTGTCTGCACTTAAATACAGTCGGCACACCTTAATCCTTGACCTGTCATATCAAATGACGCCTTAGCCATGTCCTCGAGCTTCCTAATGCTCACTGACATGCCAACACATTGAGAAACAAGACGCAGGCAGTCACGCAGATCAAAGCTAAAACCTTGGGAGACATTGCATGCCGCACTCTATACTGGACAATTCTACACTACAGTATAACTGAGATTAACCTCTTACCCTCCAAAACGTGTTGCCTTAGTTATATCCAAAACTGAGCAGCAACAGGTCAACAAAAAACAGCCTTTGAACGCATCTTTATGAGTTATTGTTTTTTTTCCCTCATGGAATTTTTCAGAGGATTTTTTTTTTAATTGATCAAAAATCTATATTTTCCTTCTTTTTTTTTTTTTTGCTTGGTAATTATCGTAGGGCGGTAGGGTGAACAGAATTGGCCAGCATATTCATAAAGCAGTAGAAGGCGCGATTTATTTATTTATTTTTTAATGTAGCTAATAATAGGTGTTGAAATTCCTTGTTTCACTGAGTGAAAATCAGTCAAATAAATACTTATAAATATTATATATATATACATACATAAAGAATTACAACTTGTAATAAAGTAATGTACACCTTAAAAATGTACATGAACTGCTGTGGTTGAACACCTAACAACTGGGCTGAACATGTAATTTCTTTCATTGTAATAAAAACATTAGGAAAAGAAAACACTCCTAAACTGGAGTAGGTAAAAAAAATACTTAGGAGGGGACTAAACTGGGGGTCTTTATTGGGGCCTCATCATGATTAACAAACCTTTCTCAAGGAAGGAGCGTGTGTTTAGAAACAAACAGTGCAGGGCTATTTGTGGGCTCTGAAGGCATGGCAACTATTCCTGAAAGAAAAATATCTATCTATCTATCTATCTATCTATCTATCTATCTATCTATCTATCTATCTATCACTTGATTATATAGTCTCCCCCCTCCCCCTTCCCCCTCTAATGGAGCAATCTTTATAAGCAGACTTGAGAGTCTATATAATATCAATATATCACATGTCAAAAACAGCTTTTAAGGAACAGCTCTATATAGATGTAATATCTATACATAAAGGAACACAGAAAACAAAGTTAAACAAGACCCAACTGGGGCAGGCTAGACCCCCCCCCCCCACGTTTATGGTTTTATGAATAGGGTGCAGGGTCAACATTTTCCCCAGTTTGGATGAGCAGTGGCAACCAGTTCATTAAATTGTCAGGAGTCACTTCCCTGACTCTAGATCATGGAGTGGTTGTTATAACAAGGTACCACAGCATCACCCATAACTACCAAACACTCTGTGCTAAATATAGAAATGACTAACTTTTCAACTACAAGCCCTTTTCACACGTTTCTCATTCAGCTTATTTGGTGCACACTCCCCATGTTAAGGCACTGAAATATAAAGACCACATTTAGATGAAACTTGAGCTCCAAGCAGGCTTGACTGCACTCCCTATGTTAAAACCCCAGGATATAAACACCACCTTTCTATTTACAACACTATTACATTGACCACAGAGCGGACTGTATTAAGCAGGTTTGACTGTAAATCTCCCCCATGGTAAAGCAAATAAAAGACTGCACACCAGCGTGGACAGAAGCAGCACTTCTCTTTAGGTTAGGATACAATAGACAAGCGAAAAAGATTACTGGTGCAGTCTCCATGGCAGTGAAAAGGAGATTACCTTGGTGACGCCCTCTTCGTTGGCCTCCACCTTCCTCTTCATCTGGATCATCTGCCACATGTCGCTGACTGGCATGGCGCCCCCACCGCTCTCCTTGGTGCGCTCGAGCAAGGCCCCCCCGCTGGGCAGCTGGCTCAGGGCAATCATCTGCATCTCCATCTGCAGCAGCTTCTTCTCCATGCTGTGGTAAGGGCTGGCTTTCGCCCTGTGCTCCTCCTGGGAGCCCCCATCTCCCTCCTTTCCCCCATCCCCTGCAGGGATGAGCAGACCCTGGGCTGGCTTCAGGAAGTCATGGTCCTCGGTTCTCAGTTCAGTCTTCACATCCTGGATGTTGAGGTGTCCCAGGATGGCATGCAGCAACGAATGGAGAGCGTTGAAGTTCACTGCACCCACCTCAGGGGTGCCAATCGATAAGTTAGCCAGTTCATATAGGCTGACTAGAGAAGGCATGTTGTTTTTGCTGTTTTATTCTTATTTGTCTTTATTTTTGAGTTTCCTTCCCCACTGTCTAAGAGGAACATGCCTTTCCAAGCAAACACATCTGTTGCAATTGCTGCTTTTTGGTTTACCCCTCACCTACTCTCTCTTTTTCAGTTGCATTCTCTTAAAAAATATGTTTAATTAAATGTGTTGTTTAAAATCTCTCATAAGAAAATGTTGAATGAAAAACTGTCCTCAGTCCAAAATTTTTTCAAATAGTATCTCTTCAGCCCTTAAATGCTATTAATAAAATATGCCAATTTAACTATGTACTATGCGGATACCAAATAATTTCAATTGGTTAGAATACAATTGCCAGTACACGCTCCACTGTGCTGCCCGTTTCAATGAAGCTTTTCGTTAAGATTCTGTTCCAAGTTTCTTCAACCTAACCCCGCTGGGGACACGCCCATCGCTCACGAATATTGATCGTCACAATAGCCTTCACCTCCAAAACCTCGTTTCATTGGACAAAGCCACTGTCCATCGTCTGTCGTTGGTATGGGGGCCACCATACCAACGGTGGGGGAGAGTTGAATTGTAGCGTTGCCGGTTGCTTAGCAGCGGTCGACTTCATAACCTTGTCTCTAAGGAATTAGCACGCAGGGAAAAGTAGTTCCTAGTTTAATTATAATACATTTTAGAATGGTTTCCAACCAGCTAATTGTCGGCTATAGTTTAGTCTAGCTCTGAGTACCATTTTATTTTATTTTATCATATTTTCAACTAATGCGTTAGTATAGTTGGTGGTATTCTTTCGCACGTGGATTGGTGTCTCGCTTGTGCAGTTAGAGAAATGTATAAAAGCCCATTAAAATGTGTTTTACATTTTAAACAAGTGTTGAAAATACCAGTAGGGGGTTCCTCTAAAATGTAAACCGTATTTAACAAAAACAAACATTTGTGTGGAGCTGTAAAGAAACCTTAAAATGTACAACTCCATTATGCAATTACCACGAAAGCCTGCCTATCTGAAGCGTGTGTCTCAACAACAACAATACTCTGGAATGTAAAAACAGGGCTGTCAGCACGTTTTCTGATAAGAGCAATAAGGGTTTAAACAGTGCTGAATCGATAGATATCAATAATTCATTGTAGTTCAAATGAATGCGATGATAGCGCTGCATTTATTTTTTAGTTGCAATACTGTACTGTTTTTAAAGCAACACAAAATGTATTGACATCAGCTCATGTAGGCACACGGCGTATTATATTGTTGTAATGTTGTGTTTGTTCAGATCCGGCAATTATTTCTGACCACACTTTGTAAGGAGCATGAACAAGGTTAGGAAGGCACAGGCACAAGTGGTTAATTACAAAATTGCCTGGCTAGAAATGTCCATGCACACCAGAGTAATGGAATAAGCATATTTAAAGCTATAGTATATGCAGCTTTCAATTCAGGTAATCAGAATTATGACTTGAGTCACATTGTAATATTCCACAGAGGATTTAATGCAAATAACGATACATATTTTATATAATGTAAAAGTTATAGATTTTGTTTAGATAAATAAAAACAAGTATATGTAATGTATTGTGTATTTTGTGTGTCTATTCTATTTGTTATTATCATGCATTTTGAGCACATAGTCAATTCTAGTCAATAAGTGGCTGGCATGGTGGTTTGCATGCAAGCAGACATGTAAAACAGGACTACTCAGCTGGACAGGGTTGTACAGGTCCATAACCATTATCCACAAGATAATTACCACATGATAATAACTGAAAATGAACAGCACTTAGAAAAAAATGTTGTGTCAAAGCACCTGTGTGTGTGTGTGTGTATACACACACATTATACTACATTTACATGAAAACCCATACAAAATAATTGCTAAAATAGCCACAGAAAAACAACATACTATATTACTGTGCACAAAGTTAAGGTTTCCTATTGACATCTTCCACACATTTTAGTGTGCATGTGTGTTGCTGGATACATCGTTCTGTGTCCACTGTACCCTGATAGCAAAAAAAAAACAAAAAAAGCAAATGCCAACAGAAAGTGAGATTGGTGTAGTAATGTATGCAAAAATATTGTTTGGTGGGCCTGCATTTTCTCTGCCATGCACATTTATTTATTATATAAGGTCTTTTGAAAGAAACTCGTTTTAGCAAACATGTATTTTCATTTTAAAACATCGTATCTGTTACCTCACTGCATGTCATTGTATTTATCTTGCTCTTATTATATTATTACCTGTACTGTAACACTTGAAATGTATTTGCTTACGATTGTAAGTCGCCCTGGATAAGGACGTCTGCTAATAAATAAATAACAATAATAATAATAATAATAATAATGTTAAAAGAAATCTGTTTACAAGCCATGCTTCAACGCTGCTGGGGTGAAATGACAGAGGAAGTAATAATGCAGTAAGTGACTTCCTGGAAGGCAAGGAAAGCAAACAGAACTGAGTGTGTATCTGTTTAAAAATGAAAATACAGGATTGTTATATATATATTAGCTCAAAGAGCCAGCTGCCCAACATTTAGCTATGTTGTACATATCTTTCTCAAGGGAGCATATATATAATTTGTGTGTGTGTGTGTATATATATATATATATATATATATATATATATATATATATATATATATATATATATATATACACACACATACACACATACATATATATATATATAGACATGTTAAAATAACACATATAATATATTGCTCATAAATATTTGTATATTATTTATTGGAGCACAGCCAAAAAAAAAAAAAAAAACATTCTAAATACATGTGTGTTATATTTCAGATTTATTTTTCATTAGGTTGGAACATAATGCAGAATGGAAAGGGTTCCCTTTTACAATTGAATCAACTTTTAAATCAATCCAGAAAGCTGATGCAATTCTCTGCGTTTACAATGCATAACATTAAAATCAATGACATTAAAAATGTATCCTACTTAAATATACATGGCAAATCAGTTTGGACTATTCCCTATTCATCATACATTCCTTTCTTGAGCAGCCCACTATTCTACTTGCAATGTTTCCTTTTGAGTCACAGTGACCCCTAATGGTCGACATGGAAAGTGCTTGGAGTCCCCACAGAGCATGTTCTGACTGTGCAAAGCAGCCCATTGTACACATAGGTAAATTTGTCTGGATATAAAGGAAGATATTTGCACACATTGAGGTATTCCCACATGTTGAAGAAATTGACTACTTTTCAATTACGGCACCACAATCCTAATACCAGCTTTAAATTAATCAAAGGTTAGCTAGGATTTAATTATAGAAAACAATGTATTAAAACAAATCTGTTCTTATAAAATCCTTTCTTTGCTGCGTATTGCATTTTCTATTCTTTAGCAGTTTGATTTATAACTAATTTCAGCTGATTTTTCTGCAACACATTAAAACGTTAGTCTTCACCTTCATGGACATCGATAACCATGAACTAAACTGTCCATCTACAAGTCAAATGATTTGCTTTACTTTACCATCAATGGTCAGAGGTGAATCGGAAATGTTTTGAAGTATCTTTGGTTTCCATCAGTAGATCAAAATCAAATGGACTTGAATCTAAACGTTTAAAACTACAATGAAAAAAAAATGTGCAAAAAGCAAATCGTTACAAATAAATAAAACTACAGACCAGTTAAATGCTGTAAACGTGCTACACAACACATGACTGTTTGACAATCTTCAAACTGCCAGTTTCTTAAAAGAACAATCTCTGTGCAACATCCGGTTACAGACTGGATACAAACCAGTTGGTACCTGACTGTGCTGGAGTTCAGTTCAGATGAAACTGACTTTTACAGGCTGGGCTTTTTTGCAGATGGAATATCTCATTGTGAGCAGTCTTTCAGAATTCTAATTGGCAGGGGACTCACTCTTTCCTAAGCTCAGAATAAAAGCATGTAAACAAATTCACCTCCCTCCTAACTAAGTATATAACGACTGTGTCTTATAGTGCCCCCTGGCTACCCCTATGTGAAGTAAACTTGTCTGACCATCTTGTAGGGGCTGCAGCCCTGGTCTCAATCCAATAGCAGCTTAGATGCATAATAAACATTTTTATTAGTATTGAAAAAGTCCTACATGTGACAAAACATTTTTAAAGAAAAAAAAAAAAAAAAATGAGATGATCTCAAAGAAAAAAAAAAAAATCAGCAACGATTTCAAGCTCCCAGAGTTTTAAAAATATTTTCATACCTTTAATTAGTGTCACTGCTCTCAGATCACTGTGTAGTTCAACTTAATTTCCAATGTTTTCAGCAGAACTGTAAGATCTTGAATAACTGTGTAAAAAGGATCTCTCTAAAACAGTTTCCTTAGCCTTTTGTATCAGCCAGTATGTACCATAACATAGTATCTTCATGGGGGACTGCAATAGATGCAGACCAACATGGCGACGAGGGCTGCTCTATAGTATTGATAGTATGTCAAAGTTCAGCTCCTCAATGATGAGGGTGCAGTGAAAATGGTACTGAAATTAAAGGTAAGGAAATTGGTTTTAAAACCTTGGTTACAACACAGTAGTTTTGTAATAAGTGTATAATTGTTTTGGTTCCATTGTGTGTCTGTAGCCCCAGCCATCAAACCTGATGTATTGCTTTGGCACATTCTTGAAGGTACTGTACAGAAAGTGCAATACCTTTAGTACTGTGGAGACCACCATTTGGAGAACTAGTGATAGTGAAAGCCTATACATCGCTTCTGAATTCTTAAACTTTCAGTGTGGAGCCGATGAATCCCAAAACAAACTGGGCAGGGTTTGGGGTTTTTAATGTAATATGTAAAGAAAATTGGGCAAGGAGATTGGGTCTTCACTTCAAAATGTGATCATACTCCAAAAATATTACATTAAAATCAGCTTAAACAGTGCTGCAATAATTCATTAGACTAATGAGTAATCAATTAACATTTTCATTGAACGTATTATTTGAAAAGGCGCTCCTCCTGTTATTTGTACACACAATTGGTATTGCTAATTAAATGTCATTTTTGTTGTGTTTAATTTCTTTAGAAAAATTAAATTCCAAAATCTTTCACAGTACATTGCTCAAAGAAAACGTCATTGAAACTTTATGGAAGTTGTTACTGAATTAGATGTAGGACATACTTCACATTATTTCATTTTAAATGCTTGAAAAGTCAATCCAAACAAACAGCATCGTTTTATTAGGTCAAATAAAACATAAAAACAAAAAATAAAATACTGCCAGAGAATTATCCAGATAACAACTCTGACACTTACAGTAATAGAAGATATGAAAATGTTCTGAAACCATTGGTTATTATAGGAGAGTAGTAAATCTTATCATTTTGCCCATCCTTACTTTGTGTCCCCTTATAAAAGTTTACCACAGTAAATGTGCAGTCACTTTGCCCCATCATTATGCTATGCATTTTCCATAGTTTACTCCAGTTTAATTCTATGCTTTAACTATGCTGTGATTTTTCTATAGCTAACGTTTATAAAGGTACATGAGCCTAAGAGAAGCTGGCTGTGTTTGGATTTCTCTGTCTGCTGTTTAGCGATATGCATGCTTTCCATGTGCCTGACCAAAGTATTTGTGTATATGATGAACTGGATTCAAACAGCATAAGACGTGGTTGTGGAACCTAAATAAAGTGCTCCCTCATTATTTAAAAGAACATTTTCATCTGTCTATTTTTATGACTCAAACCAAGTTTTCAAAAAACCATTCTAGATATTCGTAAAGACGTCCACAAACATGTAGAAAGGTTGGAGGGATATCTAACAGATTTGAGTTTGGGAACGGACTGTTGTGGGCGGTGAATTAGGGTCCTTAAAACAGTACAGTGCAACTAACTGAGAATTACCAGCATTCGTGAAGAATCGGGAAACGAGGGAGGGTCTGGAGGCAGGGAAACGCGCCAGGACTCTGTCGTGTGGTGGCTCACTGGCTTGCCCCCACGCCTGCTCAGATGCTGTCGTAATCAGAGTCGTGATGTTTGGCCGTGACCACCCGCTCCGCTGTGAAGAAGGTGAGCGTCCCCAGAAACCCTGTCAGCACCATGATCAGCAGCTGCCAGTGTAGCAGGAGGTAGTTACTGTAGAAGAAGGAGACTGCTGCACTGATGGACTAAAACACAGAGGGACAGAAATACCAATCAGAGCAATCTCCTGTAAAGGAAGTGGGAACAGATACATTTTCAAACTCCTTATTACCTTTTGGTTCGTAGCATGAACTTTTAGATTATTGGAGGAAAGCTGACCTACAGCTCAGGAAGTGATTTTGTACCAGAAAGCTGCAGCAACGTTGTTTGAAATGATTAAAATATATAAGAGATCAAATAAAGCATTATATAAAATGAATGACCCTGGATGCTTTTCTATTATAATTTAGGTGGTTTCAAGCCAAAGGCCAATCGTCGTGCCCCTTATGTATCACACGGGTGTTCTTTACTACAGTTTTACAATTTTAAATGTTACTAGACAGCTCTTTTACTAATTGAAATTATTGCACAGCAAATCTAGAAGATAAAAGATTGTGCAGCCAAGCTGCACTGCAGTAGAAATGTGGGTTAAATACAATCCTAATCCATAACTATAAAATGGTGGCATATGTGGTAATACTAAAAGAAACTGGTCAAGTTGAATATGGATAAAACACAATGAACTATTTTGATCCAGGAGTGTCTGTGAAATGTTCAGTAATCACCAGAAATAACTACAATATAATCCATGTGCCTTTAAATATGTATCATACAGTCCTGAACAGCACAGTAAATATCAGGGATAGCGCGCTCTCTTTATGACAAAGGGGCAGAAGAGGGCAGGGTAACAGAGGTGTTTAAAGAATGGAAGTTTAATCAAGGTCTAGCAGTCTCTCCCTCACCTGTATGAATTTGAATACGGCGAAGGCAGGCGCGCTGTCCTGAGGGAACATGAAGCCCACGATGCTGAGGAGCTGGGTGTTGAAGCAGCTGTCACCCAGACCCAACAGGAAACTGCACAGGAGCGCCACCTGCACACTGAATTAAAAACCAACCCCAGCTATTAACACTCAATAGTGCTACATATAGAAATACTGAAAGAAACTTCAATTACAAACATTTCGACAACAAATCGTTTTGATGACACTGAAAAAAAGAGACTAATGGTCTTAAACAGGACTATTCACTGCCATTTCTTATTCTATATTCTGCACAGACTGTTGATATGCACATTGTTTTCTATCCATTCCCTGTCGATTAGCCCTGCTGAACAAAAAGCTACCTGGGGATCATGAAGGCCTGCAGGTCGGTGCCCTGCTCGGGGGCGATGGGCGCGTCAGCCGCGATGTTCAGGAAGATGAGGAAGAACGCCACTAAGTGAGTAAGCAGCCCCAGCAGCACCACAGGGTTCCTCCCGAACGACTGCGTGTGTTCAGTATGTTAACACACCCCTCCTGCACACAGGGGAAGAACTGGTGAGAGAGAGGGGGGAGAAGGGAAAGGACAGGACAAGATAGGGAAGGGAGAAGAGAGAAAGCAAAGGGGGGGAGAGAGAGAGAGAGAGAGAGAGAGAGAGAGAGAGAGAGAGAGAGAGAGAGAGAGAACAGTACAGGACAGGACAGGGGAGGGAGAGAAGGAGGGAACAGGAAAGTGTGTGGAGCATGGACAGGTATCAGCTTGGCTCTGCAGGACACTGGCCTCGTGCCGCACACTCACCCAGGATCTCTCCCATGCCAATGAAAATTCCAGAGAGTCCGATGAGACTCTTGGCATCGTCTCCAAACTGGTTCATGGCCCCAATGCAGGTCCCGTACACCCCACTGTAGAAGGTGAGCTCCAGACCTGCCACAATACAGGATAAATCAGCAATTACCCAAGCAGAAACATACCCGTCAAACCCGTCAAACATACCCGTCAAATCTGAACAGCAGCTGTTACCAACCCTGGTGGAGAGGCCCCTCCCTGGGAAAGTATCTGCCTAGCCCTGCTTGCTTGTTTTACTTTAATGCAGATATAGAGATGAAATGTTGTTGTTGCTTCCTGAAACATAATCACTTCCAGTTGGTGGGGCATATTTACTTCAATGTTCTAACTGCAATCGGACCGTGTGACCTACAGCAGAAGTAATTGGGTACCAATAATCAATAGCACTGTATTTGAAATAAATGTATTTGATAAATGCAACCAAAATGTCTTCAGCACAATCGGTAATGTTGCTAGAAAATTGATTTTGAAACCTCGGTTAGCATTTTAAATGTGAAAAGAAATTGTAGGCATGTTGAGCACAGCTTACCTGTGTATGCGATGGAGATGCTCAGCAGCAGCATCTCCTTTGTGCCAGACAGCTGGACAGCTTTCTCTGTAAAAGAGCAAACACACCACTGATCAGATCACTGATCACTGATCACTGAGGAAGGAGGTCCTGCACACACGCTGGACAGTGAGGAAGGAGGTCCAACAGACATGCTGGACAGTGAGGATGGAGGTCCAGGTGGTGTCATTTTTAACAAGCTTTAAAATATTTACAAAAAGACGCCTGGTTATTTTGCACATATTACAGGGTCTTGTTCACTACACAATAACTGGGCCAGCAGTGGGAGTCCTACTTTAAGCCTAAAACAAATAATAATAATAACAATAACAATAATAATAATAGATATGGTTTGGTACTTCAGCCGCTTGCTTTTAAGACTCACTCCAGGTGAGTAGATGATTAACAATGATGGTTTCTGTCCAGCATACAAGTGGGCACTTCAGCTGGATGTAACAAAACAACAATCCCTTTTAAAGGATTTCAAACTGAGGGGGCTCGCTGTAGTGCCTGCATTGGGTGCGCCTGAAGGTTTCTATGGAGATTTGAGCTTTGCTAACTCACAGTTGCCATAGTTGCAGAGGAGTAAGAAACTACAGTTGCACAGCTCTGGCAGTCATTTCTAAAACCATTTTACAGGAGTTTTGTTTTCTGGAATAGTTAGCAAGCCTGCCAAATAACAGCAATAGAGGATCTTATGGAATGCTCAAGAGGGTAGTTCACTAAGAAATGTAAACTAAGGTATAAAGGGTTTAACTATATACACATTTACGAGAACACAGTCCACCAGCAATACATGGATTTCTGCTTCCTGCCTCCACACAAACTGTTGTTCCAAGTGTTTGAGATACAATTAAGTTACGATGTGTTCTTTCTGAGATACCTCTCTATACAGATTTGCACATTGAAGAAATTGTTACTTACTGAATGCATCTAGGGCTTGTGCACTCCTTCCTTGTGCTAACCTACGAGAACAAAAACAAAGTCAGTCAAGCAACTTTCCAACAGCCAAGCCAAATCAAGGTGCCTTTTGAAGTGCTTGCGTTGACATTGGTTCTGAGTCCTAGCTTCATAAAGCTCCAAATTCACAATCAATTAAAACTAAGAATGGATTGTATGATTGTTGAGCAGAAGTGAGTGACAGACATTATGATTTTAATTAGTTAAAAAAGTATACCCAAGTTATAGCCTTCAGTGGCCCAGCTTATAAGCTATTAATGATGTAGAACAGGTTATTGTTTCACATTTAAAACACAAAGGCCAATTAATTTTTGTTCTGCAGATACAATGAACTAAATACTGTAAATACAAAAAGATGGATACTTTAGCAACGCCTAGAATTGGAATTGATTCCATCATAGCATAAAGATGGAATCTGATCATTTTTCTTTCTCTGGTAATAAAGATTGTACTTGAATTGCTTAGAACCTCCTGCCAATGCTTCTCCTTCTGTCCACATTAACAAAGAGATACGTCCTATTTATTCTGTTCTGTGATCTCTGTCTGCTGCTGATTAAGTTTGAAGCACACGTTTTTATTGTGTTGCTTGTACTTATAATTGAGGCCTCGGTCTCAATGGGTGAAAGATTCACGCCCCGTGTTGTATAAGCAGGGAGGAGTCAGACTCACGGAGTGGTGCTGCCACTGCTGCTGTCCCCCAGGTCAGCCTGCAGGAGGGCCTCAGTCCCCTCAGGGGCCACGCTCTCCGGCTCTGGCCGCCGTATGAGGAAGAACAGGAAGCTGCCCACAAGACTGATGACTGTCAGGGAGATGAAGACTCTCCTGGTGTCCCATTCTGAGAGAGAGAGACAGAGACAGAGAGTGAGAGAGAGAGTGTCAATGCAACAGATCTGCTACAGCACCTCCACTGCAGAACTGACAACACCACACCACTAAATGTACACACTTATATGCAGATTTATTAGGGCTGTGCAAATACTCAAAAATCAACATATTTTCTTGGAAAACATTGAAGTATTTCTTAAGTAATTACTTAGTACTGGTAATGCATTTTACACATTTTTTTTCTCTATGTCAAAATGTTTTCTTTATCCTCATTACTATAATTTCACCCATGGATATTTAGCATGCCTGATAAAGTCACCAGCATATTTTACCTTTTGGGCAAGGTGGAATATCTGTAATGAGACCACAATGCCCACTAGTGGTTCATCAATGGTGTGCAGTGGTAGTGCTCATTTTTTAAATGTACATAATTTAAAATTCAATCAACAGTTGTGTTGAGATCCTTCATTTAGATGAATCAAATACTGCGAGAGAGAAGGAAGCTGTGTGTTAATGTGCCACCATGCTGTAGGGCTGTTTCCCTCAATGCTGCTCAACTATCCGCCTCCAGCGGAAGTAACAAGTACAGCAGTAAGAGATACCATGCTGAGTATGGTATTGCTTACATCCACTAGGGGCAGAAGTGTTGCAGGGGCACACATTAACATTTACAACATGATTGAAGAGCTGCTCTTGGAGTTTAAAGTCACCAAAAGTGACAAACAGAAAATGCTGAAAGCGAATCCAAACAAGGATGCATTGTGAAGGTAAGTGTGATATTGCAGATCCGTAGTAAGTTGCCCTTTCATGATCCCAAGTTAAAGAACATTGCTATAGAGGTCTTACTTGTATGTGTTTTAAATTGTTCTTATTATGCTGTAGGCATACGGTGTGGAGAATACGGTTAGCAAGGGCAACAACCCAAGAGGCCATCTGGAATAGGAAAATAAGTCACTTGAAAACATACCTGAAATGTGGGCTTTGCCGTGCCAAGCAAAATATATATAGAGGTTCCCAAAGAACAGGCTGTAAAAGGAAGAGAAATTACCAATGTAAAACTGTTTAGAAACTAGAAGTCAATTCGAAGTACTGCACTTGAACAAACACTGTAGAGGCTCAGCATTGTATTTCTCACATAGCCAAGGTGTCAGAAGAAACAGAGGTAATTTGCTCAACCTGAAGAGTGATCATGGAAACACTCTTCAAAGAGAACACACACGTTAGATGAGGTTTCGTGAAGTGAGAAGCTATTACCTGAACTGCAGGAGGGCCCAGAATATCCCACTGTTCCTCCCGATGGTAGTGTCTGTGGAGTTGATAGTCAAGACGTTTCCCTGTGCAGTCCAGAGCACTGCAACACAAACACAAACTCTGGAATATTCAGCGCATGCAAGGAAAAGGATAGTTCCTACTGACTAGCTGTGCACATGTGATAGCTAAGCTTCCAATTACCGCTGGATCGTAGACTTCATGTATTATTATAGTGCTGTAGCCACAAGCAAATGGAAGCCATGACCATATCACCTTATAAATGAAGGGTATGAAGGGCCGCCTTATAAAGGGCGAGCACTTATTATTACAAACCTGAAGAGTTATACTGCTTACAACTTGCCTGTAATTTAAAAAGATCTGCTAAAGATAAGGTTTTATTTGTATGTTTAAACTGTGCATTTGAGAGAGAAACCACTCCAATTGGCTACTTCCTTCCATAGTAAGTGAGGTGTGAATATAATAAACGACTTAGTGACATCTAAGGTTTACACTTAGATGGAAACTGTACGTATGAACTGAAATTACCCTTTCAGTTAAGCTGGAATGGTATTATTGGGAAAACAGGAGCCACGATCACACTGCCGTATAACCCATTCCGTGTATAAAGGGCTGAGCACTGCATAATCATGGTTTAACCGAAAATGGAGTTCACATGCAGACTTGTTAAGGGACCTGATTAACAAATACAGAGTATTAACTGGAACACTCATACCAAAAAATTCTGCAAGAATATCTGAGCGATGAATTGCTTGAATCAGTTAATCACATTAGTAACTAGAGAACCGATGGTGGCATTACACACCATCATTCCACCAACATTTAAAATGATGCTGTTATTCACCTCTCTAATTATATCAGTCACAGTGGCATATACATTGCATAATACTCCTCTGTTTCTCCCCTGGGACACTTTCACCCTTCCTTAATTGTGCTTTACTTACTCTTATCTGCCCCCTATTTTACTGCATTTAATCCTGTACTTCAGAGTACTGTAATCTGCCAAGTGTTTAATCTGTAGTATTTGGTATTTAATCATATCTTGATGTAACTATCACTGTCACTTTTATCTGCTGTATTATTGAATTGTATTTTGTCACACTTGCACTTGCTTGAACTAGTCATTGTATTTATCTTGCTCTTATTGTATTATTACTTGTACTGTAACACTTGAAATGTATTTGCTTACGATTGTAAGTCGCCCTGGATAAGGGCATCTGCTAAGAAATAAATAATAATAATTAATCACTGGTTGTATCCCCAGATAAGCTGGGCTAAATTTACAACATTTTCAGTTCCTGCTGGCATCTTGCAGTTATTTTCTGTACTTCTGTAACATTAGATGCTTGTTTGTCATTTCACAAAACAAAGCTGAAAACACAGTATTGACGTAAAGTCTGTGTGAATCTGGCCCACTGAATTGAGTCTCCTTTAGCAGTCATAACCACGGTCTGGTGTACCTGGAGAAAGCAGAGGGGCCACACCCAGGGTCAGCATGGGGCCTACTCACCATGTTATGAGGAGCAATACTGCCTGAGACAGAAGGCACTCTCAGTTTGGTTTGTGGAGGGTATTATGCAATGTATATGCCACTGTGACTGATATGATTTTAAGATGGGTGTCAGTACTTATGATAAAAAACTATATAAGCGCTTGGTTTTAACAAACAATGACTGTAAATAGAAGTCCCCCTTATAAGAGCAAAGATAAATCACAGCTTTGTACAGAGCTCTTGATTTTCTATTTATTTTTTAAAATCAGCTGCTACTGGAGACCTGAAATGCAGCTTCTTGGTGTGCACGCAAACATTTGATTTAAAATAATTTGAATGCTCAAAGTATTTGCAATCACTGACTGATGTCAGAAATATTTGTAGGAATGGATGGTGTAAAATGTAATAGTGTATACTTTCAGTTTCGCTGTGTCTTACAAATACAAGCCAACTTAACTGGAGTGTGTAAAATTGTAATATACAAGTATTCTCCATGCTGGTATTATGGTGTATCTTCCTTTTAACTCCAGTGATGTGGTCACATGGAGTTCCCAGGCAATGCATTGCTTGATGAATGAGTGCTATCAGGACAGCGCCTCCTCGCTGTGTGTACTCTATCGCAGTGGAGAGGTGTTGATCACTTCACTGCCATGGTCTTTGTCTGGTCTAGCACCTCTTACTGTCACTACAGGAGGGAGACTCCGGCAATTCAAGCCACCTCCTGATTCAAAGATATCAGGGGGGCTGGGGTTTATGAAAGGTGGCAAAACCATAGGGAATAAACTGACTGAGGTATTTTAATGTAGCAATGCAGTATCTCATTCAGTGGTAATGGTAATGGGTTCAGAAAGACTTCAAGACATCAGGAGTCTCTGGTACAAGGCACTAGAGTAAAAATGCAACAAAACTGTGTTACGCTTGTAAAAACTATTTTGTTAAAAGACCAAAAATAAATAACGGAGAGTGTGTTTTCATGTCAATTATAAAATGAATCACTTGAACTACAATGAGCTCTCGTGTGCTTTTGGTATTATATAACGATCTGAACTACACATATCTCTTTTACAATACGATATATTATATAAAGACAGTATCGCGATTCCTTATTACACCCCAAGCTCTCATGTACCGTACATAAACAATTCTTTCCTACCTGCAGCTGCTATCCCAACCAACACTGAAGCCATGTAGAAGGACCAGGTTAATGGATATATAAACACAGCAATATAGGCACTGTGAGAGGAGAAGATGCACAATGTTACAGTAGCAGAGCCCTTTTCTGTGCTTTGCCATGCTCTCACTAAGCTTTATCACACTCTGCTATGTTTCTTTCACAAACCTTTCTAAGGGCCAGTCTGTCCTGGTTTGTGGTTCTCTACTCAGACTTCTTGCTTGGTAAACATCTTGGTAGTACTAAAACCTTACTTTAAAAAGCCACTGTTAAAATTACCTCAAATAAATTGATCGAAAAAGAGCAACATGCTGTAAACTACCAACCCCTATCAACTAGATTTAAAAAAGAATTGGACCAGTTTGCATTGCAGAAAACTAAACACCTTTGACCGCTGAATGGCCTTAATTGCAAAAGTGAATAATAATAATCACCTGCTCTATAAAAGCAGAGGATTTTAATGAGCAAGCTGTGCAGCATTCTTATCGTTTAGAACTGACCCAAGTTTTAGTTCCTGTGAGGGAAGGGAAGGTCATTTTAAAGTGCTTACCTGTAAAACAAACCGCAGATAAACATTGATATTTGGGGGCCAATTACAGCGACTACAGACGGGGCGATGAGGTTAGACGCTGAGAAAACCCCATAAATAATGGACATACTGGGAACAGAAGACAGAAAATATTACTTCAGAGTGTGTGTGAAATAAATGAATACTAGCAGCACAGTGGGATTCACAGTCAATAAATAACAATACTAAGAATGTGTACTTATATTGTGAAGAGCCACTAACATCCAGAAGTGTTTTTACAGAACCTTTTGTTATTATGTGGAGTGACCATTTAGAGTAGAAAGTTGATTTTATATGCTCCACCGAGAGGGCAAAAAGCAGTTCCTGAGCACAATGTTTTTATATTTTAATAAGTTAATATGTTGTGTCTCTTATTATAACAGAAATCATTTCTCACAGCTTGAGCAGCCAGAGCCTCACTCAAACTACACAAGGTGACATCTCTTATAACAATAAGAGACTCTACATACTGCATATTCACTTAGAAATGGAGTCCTTTGTTTCCCCTATTCTTTCTTTGGCTTTGAGTTAGGAATAACAAATGATAATAAAATCTAAAATGGTATGTCTGTGTGAGTGTGTGTGGGCGTAGTGGGGGCCCATTTGGCTGCCACAACAAAATCAAACTAACACGGAGTCACTAAAAAACACACACATACACACAGATGCACTGCAGTTTCTTCCAGACTGGAAAATAATAGCTGGCTTTAAAAATGGTTAAAGCATTGTTTAACATTATCATCTTACTGGTGCTTCATCCTGCTGCATTTTTACATTTGTGTTGGATAAGCAGGTCTTTAGCCATATGTATAAATGTGATAGATAGATCTATCTATCTATCTATCTATCTATCTATCTATCTATGATATAAAATACAGTAAACCCTGATGTTGATGTGATACAGCCGTCTGAAACTTAAGTATAACTGTAGTTTGCATCAGATGGAAATTCCATCACATTAAATAAATAATCTGTACTGGTTCATTATTCTCTTTTAACTATATGTATAACAATATATAGTATTAGGTGCTGTATAAGATACAAGATGATTTTCACCCACTCAAGGTCAGAGGCCAGTAATTACATCCCCTCTCACCTCTCACCTCTCGTGGAGTGAATTTCAGTTTGTTCTGTACAGCATCCTATAGGATATTATTACACTGCTAGAAATGGTCAGCAAAATAAATACCTAGTATACCCGCTCCCATGGAATTTGGAGCTGTTGAAACTCTTAATCACGGTTTGCTAGAAAGAGAAGAAACATTCAAGCATGAAGCAGAACAGTTCAGTACATTAAAACTACATTTTATTAATAAGAACCGACTTTGAAAGGGCTTGCGAAGAGCCAACATGTGTACTGATATCTGAAGGATTTAGACTAAAATTAGGGTCATTCTAGTTCTACTGTCACGTGGAATACTGCTATGTAGGGGCGACGACTTTCTTCTGGCTTACTTACTTCCACATTGCCGCAGGTCTGGAAAGCTGTAAACATAAACATAAAAGCAAACCCTAAGATTATAATATTGAGGAGTCTTTTCCCTTCTGGAGACATGATTGTATCTGTGGATGTCAAAACTCGTTGAGTGAAGCTCCTTGGCAGATCCTATGCAGGAAGAGAAAAGGTGTAAATATATTGCAAGCAGAATAGGTTCTAATTATGAGTCTGGTTTATGTGTTTATAGATACACATACAGCACAGATTATTTTGTAAAAGTATTACTTTCTCGTTTGTTCTAAGTACAAAGTACAAAATGCGAGTATTCCGCTTTTAATAAACGTTTTATGGTACAGCATCACAGATATATGTTTGTATCATCTGTAACATTAATTACAAAATAACATTAACATGATAGATCCTGTAAGTATCGCAAAACCAGAACTTACCTGTAAGAAATGTACGTCTGACTCAGTGTTTCCCAAGTTGAATGGCGGATATAAACAGTTTATAATGATTTCCTGGTAACCATCCTGAATCCGTTTCTGTCCAAAGAATAAAAAGTCAGCTGATAAATCTGTGTCTGTGGTGGTTAGTTTCAAGACTGTAATACTAAACACTCAGTATAGTAGCAATATATTGTGGGTTAATTGTATGTTAAGACTGGTGAAATCCGACAAACTCACTGTCAGCTGAGGCGATCAGCTGACTCGGGAAACTACGACAAGGGCTTCTGGGAAATGGAGTTCACGTGGCACGCAAAGACGCACAGTGATAGATAGATAGATAGATAGATAGATAGATAGATAGATACACATGTGTGTGCAAGTATTTGTAAATATTGATTTGAACTAGTGAATGCAGTTAGAACTGTGTAGCAATATACATTATTAACCCCTGGCCAACCACAAAACACCGTGTTCAATTGGTTAACAAGAAAATGGTGCAAACTCCACGCTGCAGTGAACAGTTTGGTCCTGGTGTCGGGTTAAAGTTTCAGTTTACCGTGATATTCAAGTACTACTGGTCTCTGGGAAATGCAGCTGCAATTGGTTTCATATTAAGAGCATACAATAACACTAATAGCTAACACGTGTTTACGTGTACATTAGCGTACACCAGCATTGTAAACTGTAGCAGAAGCACCGATAAAAGAACATATTGAAGCCATGTAATTGGATTACTATACTCAGACGTTGTACTTTGTTTTCAGGTTCCCATACAAGCTTATGCGGCCGATTTCCGTGAGTCAAACCTACACAATGATCTCTATTACCTGTGTATCTTGCCAGTTTAAATGCTTTTTTGTTTTCCGTTACCCATCATATTGACAAGTGACCACACTACCAACAATTACTCCTTCTACACTTGCATGGTTTTGTACCACGAATGACCTGGTACAAAATGCAATATGTTTTTTCGTGCTTCTCCACAATTTAACATACAGACTACACCGCACGTAAACCAGCAAAAAAACATGTAAAAATGTTTTTTAAAAAAAGCTGGTATATAAGGGGTTGCAGTTTTTGTAGGTTAAAAAGTTGCCTAGTTACCTCTCGCAACCCCACGTGTTCGGCTACTTTACTCTAAATGTTTGTTTTATTTAATAACCCGACAATTTAGTTTGCTACATTTTAAAGGGGTCGATCTAAACGTATCCTACATCTTCAACCGCATTTTCAAATAGCGCATTAAAAACGAAACTGCAGTTTAATTTCTTATTGAAGAAATGATCTAAAAACGATAGGACCTACTTGATTTTAAGCGTATTCTTAAACCCCCAAACTCTTTAATCAAGAACGCTTTCTAACTTTTAATTTTCTAATGTTTTAATAGCAATTTAACAGAAAAAAGGATAACACGTTTAAAAAATGATATCATCATTTAACGATATAGTTCTCAGGATATGTTATCAAACTTTCTGAAAAAATGAAATATTTTTAGAAGAAAGTTTCATTTAAATTTAGAATACTTCCGGGGTCACATCCGGCATTATTATCCGACAACGTTTTTTCAAGTAAACACTAAAACATGAAAAGTTTTATTTTATAAACATTTTCTACGGCTATCTATCTAATTTGACATGTTATTTTGCTAATCTCACTTATTTTGTGAGCAATTAAAATAGTTATTTATTAGCATTCGAGATCCTATAAATACTGGGTTTTCTGACCAAGAAGGCGCCATTTTGCAGACAGACAGCTGGATGCTTAGGTGGTTTGTGCGCAGCGTTTATAAAACTGTTTAACAGTCGACATGGTTCGCTAGAGTCGTAGTTTTCAAGATAAAATTCATTCATATTTGGAGAATCTCGAATGTTACATTTTTAAACGTTTGTTTTGATTTTCAGCTCGACATTTTTCTTCAGTTTGTGTTTTATTGTTAGTGGTGAACATGAGTTACGGTAGGCCGCCGCCCGATGTTGAGGGCATGACTTCCCTCAAGGTGGATAATCTGACGTACCGCACCTCGCCGGAGACGCTGCGACGGGTTTTTGAGAAGTACGGGCGGGTCGGGGACGTGTATATTCCCCGAGATCGCTACACGAAGGAGAGCCGCGGGTTCGCCTTTGTGCGGTTCCACGACAAGCGTGACGCGGAGGACGCGATGGACGCCATGGACGGCGCGGTGCTGGATGGGCGGGAGCTGCGCGTGCAGATGGCTCGCTACGGACGGCCGCCAGAGTCACACCACGGGCGCCGAGGAGGCCCGCCACGAAGGTATGGGAGCTCCGGGAGGAGAAGCAGGAGGTAAGGGCGCCGGGGTGGCGGTATTTAATGCGGGGCTTCAGACTCTTATTTGGGGGGGGTGGTGGTGGCGGACAAAGATAGAGGGATAATTGGTTATCGTGCTGGTAAACTACAGTCTGAAGCGCTAGTTTAGAACACTATCACAAATGTTACGGTTTGCAATCTCAGTTGCATTGTTTATATGTTTGTATAATCAATGCGTTATTACATGTGCTGTCGTTTGCATAATTTTCGTAATCTAATTCAAAGCCGACATAATCCTATGCAGAAAATGGCAGCCATTAAGCCGAGAACTTCACTTGTGCACAAATATTACAATTTTGCGGATGATTAAGCCTTGCAGGTTTGTAATAGTGCTGTTCGTTATTGAAACACATGGCGATGCAACTGATGCAGACTATCTAACATTAATTTTAAACTTGGAAGTGAGTAAATGGTATGTTTTTTTTTGTGTTTTTTTTTGTTTTTTTTTTAGCCCTCGACGACGCAGGCGCAGTCGCTCCCGAAGCAGGAGTCGTTCTAGGTCTCGCAGCCGCTCGCGGTACAGCAGATCAAGATCCCGTTCATACTCCCGCTCCAGGTCTCGCTCCAAAACTCGCTCCCCACGCAGAATCAAGTCTAAATCCAAGTCAAAGTCTTTGTCCAGATCCAAGTCGCGGTCCAGGTCCAAGTCGAAGTCCCGCTCCAGATCCCGAAGCCGGACACCCGCCTCTGCCGTAAACTCCGTAAAGTCCAGGTCGAGGTCCAAGAGCGTGCCCAAGTCTCCGGAGGAGGAGGGAGCAGTGTCCTCATAACTCAATGGTAAATGGAACCTGGTGCAATGTTACAGCCCTAGAGAAATACTTTAGTCTGAACACTAAAGCATCACGTTATTTACCCAGCTTCTATGTAAATAGAATAGCAGTGCCCATTAGTCTTGTGTTCTGGGGTGATTTCAAGGCAGTTAATGCAATCTGGTATTGTATTGCTAGGATTTGTAAATGTTTGTTTACCCTTATGGACCTACTGTGTGTAGTCTTAAGCATGACTCCATACCCCTGCCTGTGAAACCACTTGTTAAACAAGTGTTCTCCAACCTGTTTGCACCCAAATGCCCAATACCACTATACAGTACACATTTGGATAGCTTAGAGGGGGAGGGGGGTAGTAAAGAGAAGCAACTTTACTGGTATGTCAGTTGTGCCAAAACTTATTTATTTGGTCACTAAAGTCTAATCATTACAGCATTCAAATTCTCCCTTTTTGTAATGAAGGGACCCTAGTTGCTAGGGGAGAAGCATAATGTCCCAGAAGCAACAGGTTGGAGAATGCTGCCCCCTATATCTTGGTATTATTTGCCCGAACACTGTTAGGAATATTTTATCTTTTCATTCTCCTTTATGTACAATTTAGAAAACCTTAAAGGAGTGCATTTTTGCAGTATTGAGACTGATTTGGAAAGTAAGAAATATTCACCAAAAATGTGGAATTTTCTCCTCAAGCTGCTGTTTCCTGTTTGCAAAAAAGGAGTTTGGGGCAGTTTGTGCAGTTAGAGATTGTGTGATCCGCCCTGAGGCCGCCTCCTGCTGTTGGGGTATGCTTTGGAGCAGGCTGGTCAGAATCAGTTATGAGTTGGTGTTGAGGTACGTCTGCAGGACAATGGAGAGAAGCCTTGCATTGTCCTGCTCATGTGTTGTCCATGACCTTGGGCTCACATACTTAAAACAGGAGGGGGAAAAAAAGGTTTGTCTGCTTTTGTTTGGGATTAACAAATGTTTTAATTTGTGAAATACTGCTGTTTAGAAAGCTACATTTTATTTTTTTGTTTTCCCAGTAGTTTACACAATAAATACCAAGGAAGCATTTCATGCAACATGGTTGGGTTGGGCCCTGCACTGTGGTGATTAACGTGCTTTTATTTGAATGCTTGGCTCATTTTGGCCAAGGACAAAATAACATTTTGTAGCGAGTGCAAGCTGACCCAAGTGTTGATTTTTGTTGGGTAAATCCATCCTTTAACTGTAGTTCTTGTGGGGATGTCGCTTACCTGCCAAAAAACTATTTGGAGGCATTTGCTTATTGGAAAGACAATTGTATGAAGTGGCAGTAAACACAAACTGAACCTTTTTTAATGTTGCAGAGGAAGTCTCGCTCCCACTAGCACACGTGATCAAAAGATTGAGAGCAGTAAAAAGGGGGTGAAGATCTCATTCCAAATAACTATTTTACACATTCTTTATACTGTCAGCCTGAAATCAAGGAAATGTTATGCAGAATTTGTAATATCTGCAGTTGTAGGAAGTTTAACTGGTAGTGTTTTGATTTACTCCATCTTGCTAAACTTTTTTTTTTTTTTCCTTTTACTCTAGACTTCAGATGAACAACTAAACCCAGTGAGGACATCACTTCGAAAGTAAGATCTCTCTGAAAGTGATGGAGAGATCCCCAAAACAAATTGGCTGATTAAAAAAAAAAAAAAAAGGTTATTATTGTAACAATTTATGGCCTATAAAGTTTTAAATGTGGTATTTTCCTTTTTTTTTTTTTTTTTTGTTTCTTTATAGAAAATGAGGTTAATTTTGTGTGTGCCATCTTGTTCCAGTTTCTTGTAACTATTAAATAGGAAGGACCTCAGATACATTTTGGGCTTGTATAAGTGAGGTAAAGCAAAAACATTTGATGTTTTGTATTTTTCTGTTAAGTGCTTAGTCCACTGCTGGGGTTTCCTTAATTTAGTAATTTGTTGAAAAAAAATACAAGATGTTAAAACTTCCAAAATGGGGGGGGGGGGCCTGACTAGAAAGTTAAGTAGTGTAGTAGAAGACACACAAGCAGTGTTTTAATTAATTGCTATTGCTAACTAGTTGCACATAATTGCTCTGAGAAATTGGAGTTAAGACTAAAATTGCATTCTGGCTTTGCTACACCAAGGATTTAAAATTCTTTTGTGGTAACCGTCAACTAGTTGCCCCTTACAGTCTAAAGACATGTTAAGTGGTTTTAGCCAAAACTTTAGTAATTTTAAAACTAGTCCAATACATGCATACATCATATTAGACATTTATTTAAAATAATTTTGGTATCAATTCTAAAGTACTAGGTGTGTGGTGACCTAAAGTAGTTGCATTTGAAACCCAGCACGGACTTCATTTATTTGCGGTTTTATTAATGTTTCATCTGACTTGCGATTCTAATCTTTTCTCTTGTGTATTTTTTGTGCACTAGGCGCAGTTGTGTAGCAGTTGAGTATTGCTGGTTAGCTGTTAAGGTGGCGTGTTGCAGTGCAGAGTGCTTGGCTGTTTCCAGTTTTCTCCTGATTGCTCCTGTGTAACGATGCCTTGGCGTGCCGGTTTTATTTTTTTATTTTAAAATCCGGTCTGCTCTACTTCCTGAAACCAGGGTCACATGAAAATGCTTTTATTTTATTTTTTTGTAATATTGGAGCATACAGTGAGCACATCTAGCCATTTATTACACACCTTATGGCTTTTTGGTAATGGTAACTTTGAGTACATCTAACCTGTAATTGCATTTAATAGACCGCTCTTGGTGCATTCCTTTGTAATTTGTATCTTCTGCTAATATTTCTGTATTTGTAACCACTGTTCTGTGAATGCTAATAAAATCTTTTCTTTTGGTGTAAATGTGTTTCTGTGTAACTATTTGGTCAAGAATTCCACTGATACTGTGAGCATTGGGGAACCTGCATCCCAAATCTGACCTTGCTATGCAAGGAGGTGCAGATAGGGTGGTTTTGTTCATACTGTTCCATCCCTTAAATACCAAATCACATTTTTTGTAGAATATACACTGACAAACTGCAACTGTTAAATTAGACAAAGGAAGATTCTGCCTTAAACACTGAGATACTGATGCAAATAAACCATGATACTAAACAACTTTTAAATGTGACCAACAAGTGCCTCACAGTTTATGTATACTAGGGTGAAAAATTAGGATTTTAAATGGATGCAGCAAATTTGTTTGTAGTGTTGCAACCATATTATTGCACTGAAGTTGCAGGGTCCCAAAAATTAACTTCCTAATGATGCCAGGGTGATTTACTATATCCATTGTTCACACTACAATGCACAGCTGTGGAAACGCTCCATGGGCACCAACAATTATCTCCAGTGATACAGTGGAGATACAGTAGGCGGGTATGTATACAAAAATGGCAAAAAACAAATCCGTACCAAGTTGACTGCCAATGTAATGAGATGTGTTATTTCACCCCCCCCCCCAAAAAAAAAAACCTGTAGGGATATGCCCCACTGAGATGTATTTAATGCCACATCTAATTTTGATGAAACTTGGTTAGCATTTGGGAGTGGCAGAATGTTCTGAAGTATGCCATTTATACATACATTGCTAGAGAGCCACTTAAACAATTGTGATGAAAACATGGTCAGGATGTTCTTCACAAGTTCAGTATCAAAACCTGTTGATTATTTGTTTATTTAGCAGACGCCTTTATCCAAGGCGACTTACAGAGACTAGGGTGTGTGAACTTTGCATCAGCTGTAGAGTCACAATTACATCTCACCCAAAAGACGAAGTGACTTGCTCAGGGTCACACAATGAGTCACTGGTTGAGGTGGGATTTGAACCGGGGACCTCCTGGTTACAAGCCCTTTTCTTTAACCACTGGACCACACAGCCTCCTGTTGATAAAACGGTTTATGAACATGTAATATATGTGTTTTGCTTATATCTTCAGAACCTACAGTAATTTCAAATTAACTGCTTCCCTATCTTTTAGTGAAGTTTCAAATTACTTCTTTTTTTGTATTAAGTCTGTAAGATGCCTCAACTGTGAGTTCAGGGGTTGCCTGGCAGTGACATGTAATGCAGAGGACGTCAGGAAGAGTTTATAGTACTGGTATTAAGCACAGTACTATACATTCATTGTATTTATCTTGCTCTTAGTTGTATTATTACTTGTACTGTGATTCTTGAAATGTATTTTTGTTAACGACTGTAAGTTGCCCTGGACAAGGGCGTCTACTAAGAAATAAATAATAATAATAATAATATTAGACTGCATTGCCTATATATTTGATTGCCAAAATATCAGATCAATAAATGGCACTGACAGATCTAGCCTATGTTACATCTATGGTAGGCACATAGAACACAGGGAAAGTGCCTTATTGCTAACTTACCAAAATAAGTTATATATATATATATATATAAAACTTAAGTCAGAAAATAATAAGGGAACAGCAATGCTTTCTGACTGAAAAGCTGCTCAGGGTATCACAGTCTAGGTAATTTTGTTCAAAAATATGCTTGTCTAAAGCGTAGGTGCCAATAAGACCCCCCGAAATTTTGAAGTCCTAACAATACTTCCCACATACACTGCTTTAAGAAGGAGTTTCCTTTGAATTGAAGGTCAGGCTCTATTAATACGGTTACCAAAACCTTGCAATTGTGCCCTCTAAACAGCCATGTGGCTAGACAGGTCAAAATATGAAACCTCAAACTTTCAAGATTAGCCTTATCGCTCCTATATTTAGGGAATATTCACAGTGTAGTTTTCATCTGTATTTTGGTGTCAAAATCCAACCCCATAATGAAACTTTGCATGTATATTTTAAATTAGCATTTTTATTTAACATAAAAACAGCACATTTCTTTTACATTTACATTAATCTAAATCAGTATATGTGACCACTGGTCTGTCAGCTAAAAAAAAAAGTTCTGTTACAACTTTAAAGTATAAACATAGTGAGTACTTTATATTTTTTTCACGGTTATCACAGATTTCACGATTCATTCAACCACCTCAATTGGATTTTTTGGAGCCATACATCTTTCTTTTCTCGAGGTTTGAAGTACTGCTAGCGTTAGGTGGCTCCTGGTTCACAAAAACTTGAGAATGCCCCCCATTAAATGTGCTGCAGAGATTCCCTGACTGCTGTCCTGGTCGGTAGTCCACAAGAAGCAGTGGTGTTTGCAGCAGGGTTTTCGGCATCCATTCAATTCTATGTCAGTTGACACTGAAAACTCCCTTCACACACTGAAGGTTTGATCCTTGTGAAGAAGGCTCATAGTCTGAACCTTCCATTTTTGTGTTCATTTAATTGAGCAGGATGTATATTTTCAACAGGTCACTTCGCATTTTGTGTTGCTGCTAAAAATCATTGCAACATCATATTTTGTTTTCTTTACTGTATTTTTGTTTTCATTGTCCTTAAGGAAACTTTTCATTTTAGCAGTATCTACTGATTTAAATCATTTGTTTTCATTAGGCCGGTCTCCTGCCGTTCCGTGTTAATGAAGGGACTACAGGCTGTTTGGATAAGTCAGACACAGGCAGATCGTATTGTACCTGCATGTGGGATTCAGGTGCGCTTTCTGCTGTCATAAAGGTTTTATCCATGTTGCTTTAAGTAGGCATATGTCTACCACTGGATTGGACTGTAAACAAGGAGGCTTGGTGGTCCAGTGGTTAAAGAAAGGGGCTTGTTACCAGAAGGTTGTCGGTTCAGTTCCAGCTCAGCCACTGACTCACTGTGTGTGACTCTGAGCAAGTCACTTACCCTCCTTGTGCTCCATCCTTCGGATGAGACGGAAAACCAAGGTCCTATTGGAAGTTCTCCCCCTGGTCTGTAAGTTGCCAAGTTGGATAAAAGCATCTGTTAAATGACTAATTAAAAATAAATAAATAACAAAGATGCATCTAGATATATTCATGCTTGTGGTATAACCCTGTAAGTACAAGCTCTTATTGTAAATGGTCTCAAATTTGTTACGCAAATGACATATATTGTGTAATCGAGAAAACGTACTTGATCATGTTGCAAGACAGCAGATCTGACAGACTTTAATACTAGAGAGGCTTGGCAGGCAGGAGCACAAAGTACTAATGTTTCTCCCCAGAACAATTTGAACATCTTGCAAACTCGCTGTCACATTGAATCAGTTAGGCCTGGCTGCCAATGACAGTGGTATGGCATTTTATTACTGTTTTCAACCCCTGTATGGGCCGCTGGTCTTCAATAGCAGATTGCCTGTGTTTTTCCCCAGGCTCCGGCTATGTGTCCCCAGATTGCTTCCTCATGGTTATGACTATCATGTGCACAGTGTGACTGCCCGGCAGATTGGATCCCGCTAAGCACTCCTTGTTAGCATGGAAAGACTCCAAAGGAATGTGAAGGCACTGCAAGCTCCACTTGTGCAGCAAGGCCTCGATGGACCAATCGGCACTAAAAAGAACACAAAATACCATCAAACCCTTTTAAAAGCACTGAGTGTACATGGAGACACGCAGTACAGGAGACTCTTACCATGAGTTCACACTAAACCTGGCCACATGAGTATTAAAACAGCACATTTTAGTGCTTAGAATAACAGCTACTGTAACTAGAAACACCCCCCAGACCACAGCAAATTAGGAGGTGGTAGTTTTTCTAAATATAATATATAAAAGAATATGTTTCTTCTGCAAAAATCCATGTCTGCCTTTGCCATCATACAATTGGCCAGTAAAAAATAACCATCAAGTTGAAAAATATTGATGTTCTTTCTTAGCATGCTCAATAAACACCATGGTTGATTTTTTATATATAGTCCACCTACAGTTATCCTGAAACATGTACCTTCTTTCCTGATAGGTTGTCCAGAACTGAGCTTGAGGGTTCCTTCTTAGGAGGAAGAAAATAGTCACCAGCACATCTTCAAAGTCTGTTTAAGTCAGCAGGTTTTATTTAAAACAGAAAGAAACCTGTTAAAAACACATTCATCGCAAAACACAAACCCGTGCTTTTCCCCCATCATTAGCAATCTACACATTATTAAATACCAAGCAGTGATAAACTAATCTAATAAAACCACATTATTTGTCTTACCCTCCTTTCATCTGTTTAACATAAAATGCGTTTTCTGTTGATTTTCTAACGCTTTAATAAAACCCAACTCTCTAAGGCAGTGTCCAATAATTCAGCATTTTTCAGTGACTCGTATTCAACGCTTGTGTCTGACTAACTTCCACTTTCCGTGATTCCAGAGCCAATCATTGAAAATGCTCTTCTAAGGGAAAGTTTATTGGGCCTGAATTGAGATGGAAGTTCATTGATGTTAAAGGGAATTACTTGGAAAACCCAAGTACCTACACAGCCCTATCTCCAGACCCATTGCTGCACTGACCTTCAGGTTCATAGAAGACGTCTGATCCCAGGATGATGTCCAGTGCTGGGAGGATGAGCAGGTCTGGAGATACCTGTCCCCAGGTTAGACCCACAACAGAGACATCCCGCAGACCGTTCACCTCACAGCTCCGCCTGCAGTTCTCCAGACACGCGGGCAGCTCCGCACTGTCTGACAGAATCACCCTCGCCCCACACCTCCCTGCCACCACGCCAGGCAGGCTCACCCCTGCACCGATCTGAAACAGCACAGCAATGCCAAGAGACGTGGAACTGTCTTCAAACTGAAACACGGTCATCACTGGAAAAGAGCCTACTGAAGACGGTTATACACTCAAACCCTTGCGCTTCTATTGATGTTCCTACAGATAACACTGAAGAATGCAAACTGCACTGTCAGCGCGGTTCTGTTCAAGTACAGTTCAGAGAACTTAAACTATGAAAAAGAAATTGCTAAATGAATGTAAGCATGTTGAATCCTTTCTCTGAAATGTAAACAATTATTTGCATGCATGTGTCATGCTTATTAATATGTATACTAGTAATGAAGATTACATTAATCTTTTTGTTATATATTGATGATTAAGAATTGCATGTTTTTACAGGTAGCTCATTTGCATATAAACAATATAATCCCATTAATGGATTATACTGTTGTACACAATAAATGTTTCATAGTGGCATATCTTTAAGCTTTAAAATATTTCAGCAGTTGTACTTGTTTACGTTAGTACTATAACAACAGTGGTGCGAAGGGGTAAAACAATATTCAAATAAATTAAAGGAAACCCTGCAACTCACATATCTACAAAATACTTTACTGGTTAAAAAAAATGTAAAAAAACTACAGGCTTCAGCTTAGCATTGCCTCCAAGCCAACAGCCATGTTTTTGGGATTTCTTTAACCGATAAAACATTATTGTTGTGAACCCAGATACACACTCCTACTATACCAATGCAAGTAGTGCTGTGGAAAATATTCAAATGTCTGGTGCAAAAGCTTTTACATGGATTTAAATGAAAGGAAATTGAAATTCTCACGCCCTGAGGTTTTCATGCAGCTGGGTATATAAAGGATATACATGTCAAATGTTGAGGTGTTCTAATACAGTTGCACATGACTGTATATATGTAGTAAACAGCCTATGCAATGGTAATGAATCATGGTGATCGAGGCTACTTTTTAATGTTACACACAACTGATTTGAGATGTGTTTCTACATATATGTAACTTCCAAAATAATTGTAAATCCACGATGTATATTTATTATCGTTTGTATTCAGATTTTGTAGTTATCCAGTAAGGTGACACATCACATTTAAACACACTGGAAAAGAAAGTCTTTAAAATACCTCCAGCACAGACTTCTGTTGTAGCGCCCCCTTGTGGTGCCACACGTACTGGGCAAGCACCACGGCACAAGGCCAAACGTACATTCCATACTGGGGTTCAAGCACCTGCAACCAAAAAAACCACAATGCTTGGTTAAACCCTACCACGATATGACAATCGAATGCATGTTAGAATTTAAGATTTCTACGCAAATATATAACCTATAAAATGTTACTACTTCTCCATTTGCACACAAATGCGGTAAATCAAGACATAGAACAAATGTTACATTTCAGAGTTCTGATTTTAGCGTTGCAAGAATGTATACCATTTTACAGGTAAACACAGTGTGAAAAACGAATACATAATAAACCAATTCCGCCACAAGGGGCTCTCTTATTTGTTGTTAAGGTAATTTGGTTGAGTAAATTTGTCCACCTGTCTCGTGGCTAATATTATACTGTTTTTCAGCTAAATGGAAATACAGCACTGTTTAAATATATGAATTGTGTTGCACGGCCATCGCAAATCGCGTGATTTTATCTGATATATATGACTGCAGGCAAGACGTTTGGTTTTGAAATCTAAGATTAGCACAACCTCGGGAATGGAAACGCGCAATGTACGCGCTCCTTCGCTCCTGCTCTGGTCTTCCGCCTTGAAGTTAAAATGCTTCAAATTGCCGGCGCGAACGTCCTGTTCGCACATTGTCCTCTTCACTGACACACTCTAACCTAACTAGAGGTAACCTCACCCACAGCTGAGCGGACCAATCCAAATCGCAGAATTAGCAACAGTTGCCAAAGCGGACCAATCACGAGTCTGGAGGGTGAGGCTTCAGGCTGAACTACCACTGCCGTTATGGACGAGGAAAGCTGCAGGCACATAGGTCGTGTTCTTGTAACGCAGATTTACGCAGTTCTGCACAGATGCGCGTTCTTCGAGGGCTGCTGCGTGACGTCACTCAGCTGCACCCGCTGAAATCTGCGCAGATCATGCATAGCCCAGCGCAGCTCTGAAAAGCTGTGAACCAAAGAGACGATGCAGAGATCATGTCTGCCAATCGTAATTCAAATAGCTACTAAAACTACTGCTGCCCCTTGTTAGTGGAGGGGAACGACATGTTATCTTTATGCAAAGAAGGGTGAACAGCCTTATCAAGGCTATATAGGCAGTGTAGTCAAGTGGTTAAAGTCCAGTGAGCAAGTCACTTAACTTTGTGCTCCATCCTGCAGATGAGATGTTAAATCAATGTCCTATTGGACAGCCTAGTTTTGTGATGGTGGACCACTATGAAAGGTGCTGTTTAAATATATTACATTATTACTGTATTAAATATATGGTAACACTTTAAAATAAGTAACTGTTCATATGTAATTCATGATGAATTACACGGAATAAAATTAAATAAAGTGTATTTATCATGCTGATAAATTAGTTCACACGTAATTTATCATGACGTACAAACACTTATTTTAAAGTGATACATAAATAGATTAATTAATATAAAATAGTAATTAATAGTAAATTAAACCGAATGCACTAATCCATGATAAGTAATGTATACAATAAAGTTAATGTTCAAACTGACGTGTAAAAATGTATATTAAGTTATAATGGATTGCAAATGAATGCGATCCCCATGTGTGATACATTGTGATAAATTACATAATTAAATACAATTACGTTTCATTATATACATCAAACAAATAGAATAAGTCATTCATTATGCAGCTGGAGTATAAATAGGTGATGTTGTTGGTAAATTTCTCAAAGGTTTGGAGAAGGCGTTACTCGTGCCAACATGACGTCAAACAGAGAGCAGCCACGCGCAGCCAGCCGCGGGATGCAAGAACACGATCTATAGCTGCAGGTCCATAGTGTTATTTTAAGAGACAGCGCCTTGTTTTTGTGTTATTTAAAAACTTCTCTTAATAAAGAAACAAAATATACTGAAAAAGTTTGGAATCTACATTTTCACAAGTATTTGTTGTTTTAAATTGTCTCATTCAGTGTAAACCATCTCGAAACTTCTAAGTAACTGCTTTATAAAATAAACACATTTGCCTCTCCCAGTATGGCGGCAGGGGGCGACATGTTTAGCCCTTGTTAAATAATTTATACCGGCTAACCCAATCACAGCTCAGGAGGCGGGCTGTGGTGACGATCATAGATTTCGCGCACAAGGGTCGAAGGCGTCGTCCTCAGGACAGCAAATCACATCGCAGGAAAACAGGACAAAATGTTACTTTTCGCCAATCATTTCCACGTCTCAGGTTGGAGGCGGGGATAGCGCAAGTTCAGTCGAGAACGCTGAGCGTGGAACCAGAAACCAGTGGCGTGAAATTTCTAGGAAGAAATATATGTGCATATTTTTATATTTTAATCTCAGTTTTGCGTTCAAGACGCACAATATTGTGTGCATTAAACACACGACTAAGTATTCCGGAATACTGTACAGCCCTAACACTGTTATTGTTACTGCCTTGGTTCGTGTTTAAGTTTTCTTTTTTATTCAGCGTCACTCATTAATTACACCGTATCCCACTTGCTATACCCTAGAAGGAGAATGAACCATAAAAATAAGAAGCGGATTAAAGAGGCTAAACGAAGTGCGAGACCAGAATTGAAGGACTCCTCAGACTGGATTAAACATAACTACCACGAGACTTTCGATTTATCGCATCGGACAGTCAAGGTAATCTTCAGAGGCAAACTAAGTGAACATGTAAAAAAAAAACGAGCTGGCCCGCTCTCTGCCTGTTGTACTCTGCGCGTTTGTTTTGCTTACAGCATATTTTCCTTGCGGTTGCCCATAAACAGCACACAGTGAATACAGCACTGTGTAGTGAGTTTTGTGTATGTTGCTGAGTACTTTAAATGTTGAATATTCTTCCCCGTCGTTGGCAATGGAGGTCATTCTGTTATCTCCCTGCCCTTGTCTTTTATTTAATTTCATTGCTGAGGTAACAGCAGTGGTCTCGTGTTTTTGATTTGGCCATAAGTTTTTTTTTTTTTTTTTTTTCAAATCAGTTTCATCGATTTTTTGCTTCAAATCAATTTTCACAGTTCCCCCTATCATTGTGTAGTTAAATGGCACATAATTCAAATTGAAGGGGCTGATTTAAGTATTGGGTGGGTTGGGGCTTTAATTCCTATGGACCATCTGGAGAAGCACTCTAGATCTGAATAGCTGCACTAAACAATAATAAAGGGGGGCAGAAGGTGGGATCATCGTCTTATTTACCACTGATTAGCATAGACTCATTATCACAGGCTGCTGCTTTTTTGTTTTGTTTTTTAAAGCTTTAGATATTACACCTATGACTATTGAATAGTTTTGCATTAAGTTTAATTTTGAATTGAAGAGGACTCTCTTTGTAATATCTTGTTTCAAACCTTCCAAAAAAGAATGTTTGACCTTACAAACTTCACTTTGTACACAAGCGATATACATAGTGTGAATATTGAGTCTTTATATGTTTCATGTAAAGTGTTATCAGCATAGCAGAAAAAACTTTCCTAAACTACTGTGGCGCTTGTATGTGGCAGTTATAACCTCCCACTGCTGCATGTTGAACAGGATCATGCCTGAGTGGTTCTGACTAATAGTGACAAGAATGAGAGCGAGATATTGTGTGCTTGCAGCTGCAACAACATAAATTTGTAAGCAAAATAGAAAAAGTAGAATGCACAGAAGGTTAACTACGAAAGAACCCAAATCAGTCACCCAGGAGTTTGGTGTAGAATGGAGCATGATTTATTGGGATACTGCCACTAAAGAAAAATCAATGCAAGATCTAATGATATGTTGCATCTTTGAATTTGGGTACAAAGTAAGGATAAAAAATTGAACTACGATATCTTTTTAGAGGAGGCTGTGTGGTCCAGTGGATAAAGAAATGGGCTTGTAACCAGAAGGTCCCCGGTTCAAATCCCGCCTTAGCCACTGACTCATTGTGTGACCCTGAGCAAGTCACTTAATCTCCTTGTGCTCCGTCTTTCGGGTGAGATGTAGTTGTAAGTGACTGCAGCTGATGCATTGTTCACACACCCTAGTCTCTGTAAGTCGCCTTGGATAAAGGCGTCTGATAAATAAACAAATAATAATTTTAATCTATTGTTAAAGACAGAGCTGCCAGTTGCACAGGAAGAATAAAAGCGGTTCCAGTTGAAAAGAGAAAGAACAGTTTAACTAGGCCTGCCTGCTTGTGTAGGTAGAGGATTGTGGGAGGGCCCTGCTGTGTCAGTAAGGGGAGGGCATAGCAGCCCAGCGCACGTCCTCCACGTACTCCACTCTATACCCAGCTCTCTCCTGTGCAGCACTTCTGCCTTGTGCTGGAGAATACATTTCCAAGAATGGGAATTTATCTGCACGCTTCATGGACACTTTACAGGTAGTAGTGTTTTCCAGTGGGGCTGCTTTTGAGTTATAGTTTACTTAACCCCTAAACTGCTACCCATTTTGACAACTATAAACCATCAGCCCTCAAAATTTTCAGCATCCACCATTTTCCCTTCCGCACCCAGATTTGTACAGATAGATATACATTCATGAGACTGAAGCTATCAGGGAATTAGAGGAGATGCTGTTTCAAATCCCTGTTGTGCTGTTATCATAACTCTATTTACATTGCAAAGAGAATCCACCCATGGAACCATGCTGCCTAAGTGTGGTGGCAGTTTGAGCCCAGTTTAAACGCATGCTCATTTCAAATGCAACCTCCAGTGGTGGGTTTGCATCTTCAAAGATAAACGTCTTCCCACTGAAGAATGTGAATTCGGGATGCAAGTTGGTTATGATCGGTTCTGTGTTTTTTTTTTGTTTTTTTTTTTTTTTAAATCAACTCTTTCAGCTGTTTTTGGCATCCAAAGCGGTTTTCAGTAAAACTGAAATTAACATTTAAAACTCGAAAAACCGAACTCTATGTGTGCAGCCAAAGGAACCACACATAGTTTATTACATGTTGTTTTTGTTTTAAAACTGATAGATAAGCTCATTACAGTGTTATCGAGTAGAATAATGTAGTAATAGACTCTTTGGATAAGGCCCTTACGCTTGAATTCAATCAATATGTCGATAGAATTCAGCAACAACATAATCAGACAAACAAAACTTATTTCAATACATGCACAGTAATTAAAGCTACCACAATAAAAACAAACAGACCAGCTCACAGAAGCATTTCATTTAAAGCAGCTTCCAGATATTTGATCACAGCATCTGTTTTGCTTGTTCTGCAGATTTGCCCAGTTTACTGCTTATTCAAGTTTCGCAGTGGTTCGGGAGGAACATTTTCTTTCAGCACTTTTGTATTCCATTTTTTATTGGGTCTACACAGAGAAATTTAACAGAAAAGACAGGCTGAATGTTTTTAACTCAAAAACTTCCAGCTTCAGCTTTTAACTTCCAAAGATGCATTAGGACACTAAATATATTAACCAAAAAAAAAAATCTATATATAAGAATATTGAATTGCAACCAAAGTGCTATAAATGGTAAACGTGCTGCTGTTGTTGGTTCCAGGACAGTGTGGGGCGTGTAGACAGCCTGCAGCTGAGCCCGGAGGAGTTCATCGAGCGCTTTGAGAAGCCCTACAAGCCCGTGGTGCTGCTCAACGCCCAGAGCAGCTGGCCAGCCCAGGAGAAGTGGACGCTAGAGCGGCTCAAGCGCAAGTATCGTAACCAGAAGTTCAAGTGCGGGGAGGACAACGATGGCTACTCGGTGAAGATGAAGATGAAGTACTACGTGGAGTACATGGAGACCACGCGCGACGACAGCCCACTCTACATCTTTGACAGCAGCTACGGGGAGCACACCAAGCGCAAGAAGCTGCTGGAGGATTACCAGGTGCCCATCTTCTTCAGGGACGACCTCTTCCAGTTCGCCGGAGAGAAGCGCCGGCCGCCCTACAGGTGATCTCGCAATAAAAGAGCAGTGAATCCAAAAGCATATTGCAGAATGAAAAGGCCAGTGCAAGTTATTGTGGTAAAAGCAGTGAGTGCAAACCAAACTGATAGCCAGTGGAATTCCCCAGGATTCATGAAGCTACAGTTAGAACAGGGATTCCGGTCAGGAGTTAGTTAAATATCCCCTTCTAAAGATCTGTTTACACCAGTGTCTCTGTGCACACTGTAGTCTAGTGAGTGGTAATGGTGCACAGCAGCTGCCATGACCAGCACAGTATCTACTGGGAAACACACAAGTAAGGAATAGGCTGTCTCAGTACAACGGCACTGTCAGAAATCTGTAAATTATCAATTATTTTTATGCCTCCAATGTAAAAAAGAAAAAAAAAAAATTCTGGACCATACAGTGGCAATAAATAATGGAATGTTGTTTGAGCCAATTCATAAAGTAATCTTGTAACTCGTTTGAATGCATACATAAATCTGTGTACATATACAATAGATATTAATGTGTAAATAATTACTGTATGCCATGTTGTCTTTATTGTCAGATTTCCCTGGCAGTCTGTGAAACCACCCCTATAAATGAATATACATCATATTAGTAGATTACAGCTAACTTTCTTTTTCTTTTTCCACTGGGCAGGTGGTTTGTGATGGGCCCCTCTCGCTCTGGGACAGGGATTCACATCGATCCACTAGGCACCAGTGCCTGGAACGCGCTGGTCCAGGGACACAAGCGCTGGTGCCTTTTCCCCACCAACACGCCTCGTGAGCTAATCAAGGTGACCCGCGACGACGGCGGCAACCAGCAGGACGAGGCCATCACCTGGTTCAGCGTCATCTACCCACGCACACAGCTCCCAGACTGGCCCCCGGAGTTCACACCCCTGGAGATCCTGCAGGGACCCGGGGAGACCGTCTTCGTCCCAGGTGAGCTGCTTCATCATCACCAGAGACAGGGCTGGAAGGGACGGGACACAGGAGGGGGGTGTAATCAGAAGAATGGGAGGAGGCTTTTCAAGGGCGAGTGTTCATCAGAATTTGGATTTCCTTTAAACCACTTAGCCATTATTAAAAGTATACATGGGAAGAATAGGCATCCGTGTTGGTGTTCAAACGGTATTATATACTGTACTCCACTGATCAAACTGCAGGGACATTGCTAGGTAGTAATAGGCCTGAAATTGTGCCGTGAAGTGCAGTTGTCTGGTGAAGTATGTACTTTGAGGTTGATAATCAGAGTTCAAAGAGAGGCTGTTCCTGGAGTACTTGCCTCCAGACAAAGTGTTTGCTTCTCTTGACTGTCTCCCCTTGCCTCTGCAGGTGGCTGGTGGCATGTCGTCCTCAATCTTGATACCACCATTGCCGTCACACAGAACTTCGCCAGCACCACCAACTTCCCCATCGTGTGGCACAAGACCGTGAGAGGCCGGCCCAAACTCTCCAGGAAGTGGTACAGGTAATGCTGGACTCATATATACAAAGTTACAGGAAGGTAATCTTTTTTTTGTTATAATTTGTATGTCATTTTTGGATTCCTTGTGCAATTTCCAACAAAAAGACGTCTGAGTTAATTCTTTATCATTTTTCTGTGATTGTTAAATGCAAGAAAGTTGTTTTGCTCACAAGGGAAGAATTATTCCCTGTTACAAATTCAGAGAAACATACTAAAAATCTCCTATGCTGTGCCTCGATGCACTGTTAAGTGAACCTCACAGGAGCAGCCCATCATTTACAGCAGAGAGCAGGGTGGGGTTTGGAGGCCTGTGTCTTGAGAATTAGTCAGGATAGAGGGGTTTAGTTGTATTGGCTTGTACTGAGATTTATCCACAACACTGGGGGAGGTCTGTGATCTTAATGTCTGTAGAGTATCTCTGGATCAGAGAGAAGAAAGAGAGCCCCTCCTGAAACACTGACACCACTCTCTGCAGCTCCTGCTTTTCCAAAGCACCCCATTCTAAAGACAAGATCTAGCTCCACAGCTGCAGAGTGATACCATGTCCACAAACAATACCCTTTCACTTCTCTTCTCTTCTAGTTCTTGCACAATCTCTCTTTGTTGACTTTACAATGAGGAACGAGTCCAGAACTCGCTGTGCAGCAACAAATAATTTGTTTACACACTGCCTACAGTAATTAACCATTAATCTGCACATGATCCCAGAAGCTTAATGTCACAGACTGGGTAAAAGGAGCAAGCCTGTGCAATGTAGTTACTCTTTACTGTGCTGTGCTTGTCTTCATACATATACACACACACTACTTCAGGATTAGTTTGTGTTTTGTAACTCATTGGATATCACTACCTCTGGGGGTTGGATTGATTAGCTCTTTCAGTGTTGGCTCCCTGATGGTCCTAGTCCTAGGTGCTGCCCGGCTTGATCTGGTGCAAGCGGCTTATGTGTGTTGTGGTGCTCCCTGTCTCAGGGTCCTGAAGCAGGAGCGACCTGAGCTGGCTGCACTGGCCGACGCGGTGGACCTGCAGGAATCGACGGGAATCGCCTCTGACAGCTCCAGCGACTCCTCCAGCTCCTCCAGCTCCAGCTCCTCAGACTCCGGCTCCGAGGTGACTGTCCGTCGTTCATTAATACAAGCTGCGCAGGGATCTGCAAGGTCGTTTGCTCAGCAGCAACAGGACCATTCCATGAAAATGTAGACTAAAGGCAAGCCCAACATTTTGATGGTGATACATGGTCTATCCTAATTACATAGGTTTTCTCATCCAAAACGTCTTGTGCAAGCCGGTAGTCTGATATTGCTGACTTGTGACTTGAATGGCCCTGATAGCTTGTAAATGTGTTCCACTGGGTGTTTACAATGACGTGTTGCACACTGGTCTGGTTCATGTGGACTGGCACCTGCAATTGGAGGCTGCGTGTGCAGAACTGCTCTGGCTGGCTCTGTTTCATTGTAGGATGAGGTTGTCTGAGCACTGTTCACCCAAGCTGTTTTATAATCATAGTTATTTTATGTTTGAATTCCCATTTAATAATGCCTTGTAGTTATTTGCCTTAGATTGTGTTTTGCTTGCCTTTAGTTTAAGTTGAGTTGGTGTATGTGTTGCAGCTCCCTGTTCTTGCCAGCATAATTACAAAAGAACATTGAAAAACATCATTTTTATCCTGGACTAGCACTTGAATTTGTATTTGTATATATGACAAGCCTTTCACACTACTCCTGAATTTCAAATTTCAAGTTCTGCTCAATTACTAGTGCTAAGATGAACACACATTTTTCCTATTAGAATATTCTTTTAAAATTTAAACCTATACTCAAATATTCTTAATTTTGAGATAGCTGTAATTCATACCACATTACAATAAATATATGTATGTCATGGGAGTCTAGCAAACCCAGTGCCCCATCATATAACCTCAAGATAGGAGAGAAACCCCTATTTTGTAACCAAGAATGGGTTTTATTTACTTCAAACCTCATTTATTCATACCTTGCAAGATAGTCATTTATAAATTGTGAACCAATAGATTTAATGTCATCTTTTATTTTCAAATGTAAATACTTGTCCCAGCGCTATCAATGACCGTGAGATCACGCATCCCTTGAATTATGTGCCATGTATTGTACCCAAGTCATGTGAGCAGCTAGACTGAACAGGGAGTTCTAACCAGGTGACTGCTCTCCCATCTCCAGGACGAGTCAGGATCAGAGGGAGATGCGATGGCACACCGCAGGAAGAAGAGGCGGACCTGCGGCATGATGGGAAACGGAGACTCCACCACGCAAGACGACTGCGTGAGCAAAGAACGCAGCTCCTCCCGGTGACCCCCCTCCCTCGAGGGGTTAATGGCGAGGTGCTCCGCTCATCCACTTCCCCAGGGAGCTCCTCCCGGTGACCCCCCTCCCTCGAGGGGTTAATGGCGAGGTGCTCCACTCATCCACTTCCCCAGGGAGCTCCTCCTGATGACCCCCCTCCCTCGAGTGGTTAATGGCGAGGTGCTCTGCTAGCAAGAGCGCTTCAGTGGCTTGACAAGCAGTGGCAGAATCGCAATAACAACAAACAGTTTTAAACTTTGAGTATTGTTTTTTAATAGAGCAGTTTGCTTCACAGCATTTTTTTGTAGGTTTGTGTAACCAGGAAAGAGATTTGGTTGTCTCTTATATACAGTGGATACTGTAGAAGAACAGTTAGTGGAGGCAAGTTTCTTTTAGTCCTTTCTGAATGTATGGGTGCGTCATTGTGGTACTAAAAATGTGCTTAAAGAGAAGTAGCAGCTTTTCGTCTTGCGTTGCTGAGAGTTCATTTATATCGCCACACTTGGGGGGGAAAGCATTGTGGCATAAAATAGACCAGAGGTAATCCTAGCGTCAAACTAGCAACTGAATTGCTCTAGCCATATGACCACGTGCTGGCATGGCCTGCATAGCAAGCTGAACTAACATTGTTAAAGTATTTTAAAGGGTACATAAGGACTTTTGTATTTTATTGTGTTACATGTTCCCATGTGTTGCTACAACTGTTTACGTAAGGTGTGTGTATTGTTTTAATTTTTTTTCTTTGTATTTTGACCACTTTTTTAAACTTTTAAATTGCATTCCCTGCCTCAAGATGGCTTCCCATGTAACCGCATGGACCGCTCAGAACTACATTTTCCCATCCCATCATGTGCAGGAGGATGATGGGAAATGTAGTTCTCAGAGGTCCGTGCAGGTACATGATAAGCCATCTTGAGGCAGGGAATGCAATTTAAGTTTTAAAAAAGTGAAAAAAAAAAAAAAATTAATACACCCACCTTATGTAAACAGTTGTAACAACACATGGGAACATGTAACACAATAAAATAAAAAGGTCCTTATGTACCCTTTAATATCTTTGCCTTGGGTCTATATGAGCTGATTTTACTGTACAGAAAGTTAAAGAAAGTTTGCATCCCCTAGAATTTTAGGATTGAGACATTTAAAAAAAAAAAAAAAACTTTATGAACATAATTTTAGATATTTTATTTAACAAAATGATATCTCAAAAGTCTACAGGAAGCCATAATAGTAGTACAGTATTTCATGTTAGATTTTGAAAGCGATATGTATTTCAGTATGTTAACATAATATTATTCAGCAGGTTTCATTCAACTTTATGAAGCAAAACTAGTTAATTCTGTAGGGTGATACAGCTGTGGCTAAAGGTTTTGCAAGTCACAATCATTTTCTCTTTTTTCTGAAGGGGAAAACAGTCTAGATAAATGAGAGCAACAATAACACTGGCTATGCCAGGCAAGGAATCAGCAGACAAAACCCATGACAGCTTCTGCTCACAGCTCAGTGCTTTCCCTCTGGAGCTGGTTTTGGTAGGCCTATCATAATTACACATTTATCATCCAAAACGTCTTGTGCAAGCCGGTGCTCTGATATTGCTGGCTTACTGAATGAAACATGTGACTTGAATGGCCCTGTGTTGCTACAACTGTTTACGTAAGGTGTGTGTATTGTTTTAATTTTTTTCTTTGATTTTGACCACTTTTTAAACTTTTAATTGCATTTCTGCCTCAAGATGGCTTCCCATGTAATCAAGATGGACCGCTCAGAACTACATTTTCCCATCCCATCATGTGCAGGAGGATGATGGGAAATGTAGTTCTCAGAGGTCCGTGCAGGTACATGATAAGCCATCTTGAGGCAGGGAATGCAATTTAAGTTTTAAAAAAGTGAAAAAAAAAAAAAATTAATACACCCACCTTATGTAAACAGTTGTAACAACACATGGGAACATGTAACACAATAAAATAAATGTGTACCACTGAGTGTTTACAGTGACGTGTTGCACACTGGTCTGATTCATGGGGACTGGCACCTGCAATTGGAGGCTGCGTGTGCAGAACTGCTCTGTTGTACCAGCTCACACTCCAGAAATAAGAAAACGTATTGGTCTGGCAGCACATTGAAATCTTTGAGAAAGTAATTATAAGTCATGTCCCCGTTGGAACCTATAATAGAGTGTAGATCTCGCACTCCAAATTTCAGTGACTAAGCACTCTTAATGTTTAAACCTCAGCAAGTTCTATCTATATATTTTTTTAATTTAGATTTAATGACTTCTAATATGTTTATTGGTGTTTGGTGGCTACGTCTAATCAAGTTGAGAGACAGACCTGACAAAGCAAATAATGCAAGACAATGAAATACTCAACTTGATTAGAGATAGCCATTGAAGTTTTATAAATGTACATGTAAAGGCTCCCTCTGTCAAAAAACTAGAACTATTAAAAACTGTAAATTACTGAAGTTCTCTTATAAAGAAAAATATAGGACTTTTACAATTTACTGTCAATGTCTCCCAACAACGAACGACGAGTGAAATATCAAGAGAGAACTGAACTGCAAAGGTTGTGTTTTGCATTCAGATTTAAGATGTTGGCAACTTAGTAGCCCTTTCTTTATTTTTTTTTATTTGTAAATCCTTGCTCTCATCCTTGATTGATTGCTAGGTTAGCTTTGGCAGATTTTGCGATTTGGATTTACGCCATGTTGCATTTGATTTGCTTCAATATTGCTGCTAAAGCAACTTACTGATACCACATACTGAGGTTTATTGAGGAACATTGTTTTTTAAATTAGTTATGTACAGAATATTTATGTTCCTATGAGTTTGCTGAATGTACATAATTATCTGTGTTTTTATTTATGGTGGGATGACATATAATCCTAATATGTGGTATTAGTACACATTAATATGTTGTCTGCAAACTACAGCTTGTTGTATACAGTGAAATCAAGGTAATTATGAAGGCATACTTCAGTCACTTACTCCATGTTTTTGTTGTCCAGTTCTATCCATGAGGTAAGTGTTGCACTACAGACCAGTTCAAAGGTCATTGAATACAATGGAGCATCAACACAGATATATTGTGGTGTTTCATTGTAATAAAGGCCTGAACAAGGTGCTCACTCTTCATGGGTCAAGGTCATTTCAACAAACCCAGCATGTGGCATTTTGTCAGGGTGCCCTGGTGGAGTTCTTAAGTCTTAGAATGACAAAAACAAAAAAGAAAACTGTGCACTAATTCTCGTGTTTTTTGATGTTCAGCAATGTGAATGCATATGTGTTGTGGTATCTCTTGGGATTTGAGTGCAAGTGATTTCTACATCCAGGAAGGCAGCTGGGAGGCTGAATATTAAAAGCTATGTTTTGGTGGTGTTTGGTTTGCCTACTCCCTCTTGACTTGGCAGTGTGTGAGAGGTGGTCAAGGAGACCCAGGTCAGCCAGTGTGTGCTCAAGGGGAGGTGCACGTGCACTGAACAGGAAACAAGCAGTTTATTTTAAAAAATAATGAGGTGCCTTGCCTGTCCCGTTTACCGCATGCTCCTGTCCTGGTGGGGCTCTGCGGTGAAACTATTCACAAGTTAATAACTTCTAATGCCATTTTATTGTAGTTTCCTTCCTTTGCATTTTTATGATGTCCACATGTTGCTGCTCCCAATATTGAGTGCAGTGGTGTTCTCTAGATTTAGTACATTCTCTGCCCCACCCCACCCTATCTCATTCTTGATCATTTTATCTTACTGCACATCATACAAATTAGCCAGTCTGGACCATCACATATCGTATCTTGGTTTGGTCTGCATATCCTGATGGTATTTATCTTGACCTTGGCATATTGTTTTCCATTTACAACCCCTGCTTCATCCATTACTATACATCCTAGGCTGGGCAAGCAATCCGATAGCCGCTTACAGCTTGTAGTGAATCGAGTTTGAGATGATTGCAGAATATGGCATTGGAAACTATTGATGCTAAGTGAATAGTATTGCATTGCGAATCTCAAATGATAATTGAATACTTCCTACGTCAGTTATTTCTCAATATTTTAACATTTAAATTTGGGTTATGTTTTTTTTGTTCCTGTTTGTTTTCTCTATAAATGGAGCAAACTTTGAACTAGATCAAATGCTTAGTAAACCTGTCTCACTGTGTCATCTGATACTGCTATCTGGTGAGCCACAAAACCCTTTTAATGTGACCAAGTTACTTAAAGGACTGACATGCAAGGCTTCATAGTGTATTGTACGATTAGCAGTGGTCCCCTAATTGCTATCCACATTTTTCCCCTCTTAGAAATATGGAGATTATTTGAATACAAAGCTGGAAATGTAGACCATGAACTGCTTCCTCTGGATACCTTTCATCACTTCCTGTCAGCATGGTCTACCACAGTAACATGCAGCACAGGAAGCTGGTATTTAAAATATATAAATACATTGTTGTACTTGAATCTGCTGAAGCCTTACATAAATTATAAAGATAAAAAGATTTAAGTCTTGGTAATCTTTTTAAAAATGGCAAAAAACAAACAAAAAAAAACAGTGGCCATGGCAACAGTAGGAAACACCAGCCTCTGCTAATCCTATACCTCTGGATTAATCCAAGGGGAGGCTTTGAAAAACGTGTCTAATGCAAACGCTATTTAAACTGTACATTTTGACATGTTCTTGTTCTTGCTCCACTAGGGACAGTCGGATGTGTCAAAAAGGGCTTGAGGGTTAAGGGTCTGAGGCTCTGCCAGTGTGTGCCTCTCAAGCCCTGAGCCCTCTACCACTGGTTCATATCGCAGTACACTGGGAAGACCATCGCCTCCTGTGTTGTTGTGTTGTGCCTCAGTTTCCAATCTGTCTCCTGGCATGTAGGGAAAATTAATTAATGTTCCGTATGAAATGATGGATTTCGGTTGTAAATGATTGCCAATGAGAGTATGTTTAAATAAATAGTATATACATATTTGTCCAAAACCTGTATTTGATAAATAAAGCAATTTTTAAAAAGTTTTGAATGCTGAGCTGTGGTTATTGATCTCCGTACAAAGTGAAATGCGGCACATGTTCTTTCAGGATGTTGATCAGAGCATCATCCCCTCAAGGGCCTTGTGGAATTCATGATTCCGGTCGATTTTAAGCTTTGCAAACGGCAGCATTGCTCTCGTTGGCATAATAAACGCGTACAGTGCGTATTCACTCTTCCCAGGGTAGCATATTGTTTATGCAGGACACAACTACTTTTTTTAGCCCACTTAGAACTGCCGTGTATATTTCTTAGCAGATGCCCTTAGCCAGGGCGACTTAGTTGTTACAAAATATCAAATTAGAAAATACCACATTTACAGATAAAAGCAGTTATAAGATACAATAAGTCAGTAGTAAATAGGAGCGAATTTAAATAAGAGAAAATAAAAAAATACAGGAAATAATTACATTTTAGACTGAGCAGTTAACAGTAAACAAAAAAAATATGCTTTTTAGAGTAATTCCATTAAGAGCAAGTAGTAAGTACAATACATGGATAAGAATGAATTCAAATAAGAGCAATTACAAAAACATGTGAATACGGTTGCCTTTAACAGTAAAATCAAGTACAAGATACAAAAAAAATATGTTAGAATTGAGAGCAGTAGTAGAATCCAGCTAAGTGTGGAGCAGTTAAGTGCAAATACAAAGTGATGCAAGTACTGATACAACTGGGTGCCATCTAGCCCAGTTTAGTCGAGGGTTGTGAGGTTTACAGATGCTGTCTGAACAGGTGTGTATTGAGGAGGTGCCGGAAGGTGGTCAGGGACTGAGCAGTCCTGATATCCATGGGTAGGTCATTCCACCACTGAGGGGCAAGGGTGGAGAAGGAGCGGGCTCTAGGAGGGGGAGCGAAGGGTGGTATAGCTAATCTGCTGGTGTCAGAGGGGGTGTAGGGAGAAAAAATAATAGTCTGGAGAGAGGAGGGAGCAGAAAGGTCAAGACCGGTCAAGGTCAAGATAGGTAAGTACAAGAGTTTTGAATCGGATGTGAGCGGCGGAGAAACAAGGAAGGGAAAAGAAAAGGCGAGCAGCAGAGTTTTGGTCGCACAGCATAGTAGATTATGTAACAACATTGTGCACATCTGTCGTCCATATTGCTCTGGCTCATACCCTTTCTCCATCCTGAATTGACTGTTGTTTTTACATTTTCACATGTTTGCAAGAGCACCCCCTGGTGGTGATGATCTGTTAATGTCTTCAGGAAATCTGTGAAAAAGCAGTCTTAACTTGTGAAGATCCAAATCTGTTCCCCGTTAGCCCTTTTTAAGCACTGATTTCTGTGCTAAAACGGAATGTGGGGTATGTACCAGCTAAGTCACAGGTCCATGTCAAGCTGTGATAATGCAAATGTACATCCAAACTTGATACAGTACATAGGTGACAATTTCCAACACAGACATTGGGCTGAAGAGGTATCTGTCTCACACTTCTGCAGGGTATCTGTTTGATTTCATTCCACAGTTGATTAATCACGCAGTGTACAGTGTGGGAATAACTCCTTTCAAAGCAGCCGAAGTTAAGAGACAGCTGGGACAGGAAAAACACAAGACAGAGCTTGATCTCATCTTTGCTGTTCAGTAAGACTCCAATAGCCTGCAGCTGTTAGTTGTCACTTGACTGAACAGGAATTGCAGCTTTTATTACAGAATCATTTCTAACATTCTGGGACACAATATTAATGTAATTTAGAATGATTTCTGTTTTCATTTTACCATTTCTTTCATTTTATACATCTAAATCAATCATTTTAGATATAGAAAATGAATGAAGTCATAATGGCTGTACAGTACCACAGCACTGCTACCTGCATATAGCTTTTGAGTGCACAGTATTATAAATGTGTGAGAAGACATGGGACAGCATACTGTACAGTATCTCAGTCATAAGCTCTGGGCTGCTATGAAGTTGCCCTTTCTATGGTAAGGGAAGCTGTTGCTGAACAGAAAACTAAAAGTCTTGACAGGGCTTCCTAATCCATTGCAAGCTGCATTCCCCATTCCCCTGCTGAGGATGTATTTTACTGACAGCCGAAATGACAGAACCGCCTGTCTCTGACAGCAGGCAAGCCTCTTGGTCATCATTCCTGGAAAACAGTTGCTGCAGCACCCTGGAAAAAATGCGGTTAAGGTCCTGGAACCACAGGCAGAAATGACTGGGATGTACACTAGCTCTGAATTTAGCAATGGATGTGGAAAGGAATTCAGATTAATCAAACAACAAAGACCTTGGTTGTCCAAATGTAAAAAGTATTCAAGTAACACACAACCTTTACTATAGCTGTAACTGTAACTAACACATATCCTCTACTGTAACTGTAACTGTAAGAAGACGGATGCAGTATTTATGACTCACATCCACAGTAAGTTCATGTAAAAAGTGTGATATTAAGACCTGTACATAATATCGGGTTCGGACGCCATTTCTCCTGATCACAGCCTGGTATAGTGTGGTATAGACTCCACATTAATATTTCACCTAATTGGTGCAGAGAGGTAGGCAAAGGATTGTGCTGCCAAATGTATTGTGCAAATTCATCCCAAACATGCTGAAATGGATTGAAATACAGGGATTGAAGTATGTCATGCTCCTCAAACCAGTCCTGCACAATTCTGGCGCAGTTCATGGGTGCATTGCTTGTCAAGGTGCAGCATAGTTGAGTGGACTTGATTCGATGTTTAAATAAATGAGTTTAGTCTTCAAATTTGACATTTACACAAAAATCTGATCTCAATTTGATCTAAATACTTGCCTACATACAGCTCCATCCTATTACTGGAGATATGCATCTACCCCGTGCTAGAGCACTATTTTATGCCTGTGCATTCATCTTCTGTTTGACTTTGACTGGAAAGTTGTTGTTGGTGTAATAGGTAACATGCTAACACTGTACCCTTACGTGGTGTGGGGGCTGTGCTAGCTTTTAAGATTATACATAAAGCTCTGGTCCTATCTGAGGTGCAGGGTTATCAAGCCCAGTTAACAGCACATATAAGCTTGTTATGCAGCTTGTTTACTACCTGCATTTAGCACTAACCTTTCAGATTGCCATTCCCCTATCAGTCATTAGTGGCTTCTGGCTGTTCCCAGACTGATCATTGATTGTCTACTGGGAAAAGATTCTGAGATTCTACCTCTTTGTTTTACACACCAGTAACTGCTAAAAGTTCTATGCCTTACTGTATATACTGCCCAGTCACTCTTGTCCTTTTTGACAACACTGCAGCTGAACCATATGACTAGACCATCACAAAACCGCTGATCTCACAACAACGCCCATGAAGTCATTCGGCTATGTGTTTTGGGTATGGCAAACGGCCCAGACAATGATCAAACTCAAGCAACTGCCCGAAAGGGAGGGTGGTGGCTGCAGAGGTTTTAGAATGTTGAGAGATGTCAAACAGCATGCACAATAACGCAAACACCTAATTGTACCTCCAGTGAGACACTGTATCGACCAGAACAGCACAGTAATGAAATTGTATAATTGTATTCATGGTGGGAATCATGAGGCTACAATGTAACCACAATTGGCTGTCGCCCAGAATAAAATGTTACTTATCCTGTTGGATACATACAATATCGTAGTATATTGCCAATATGTTACAGTACAATTTTGTAGCGTACATACCTACAGACCTATAACCATTCTAAACACAAACACAAACACACACACACACATATATATATATATATATATATATATATATATATATATATATATATATATATATATATATATATATATATATACAGTACTGTGCAAAAGTTTTAGGCAGGTGTGAAAAAATGCTGTAAAGTAAGAATGCTTTCAAAAATAGACATGTTAATAGATTATATTTATCAATTAACTAAATGCAAAGTGAGTGAACAGAAGAAAATCTAAATCAAATCCATATTTGGTGTGACAACCCTTTGCCTTCAAAACAGCATCAATTCTTCTAGGTACACTTGCACAAAGTCAGGATTTTGTAGGCATATAGTCAGGTGTATGATTAAACAATTATACCAAACAGGTGCTAATGATCATCAATTCAATATGTAGGTTGAAACACAATCATTAACTGAAACAGAAACAGCTGTGTAGGAGGAATAAAACTGGGTGAGGAACTGCCAAACTCAGCTAACAAGGTGAGGTTGCTGAAGACAGTTTACTGTCAAAAGTCATACACCATGGCAAGACTGAGCACAGCAACAAAACACAAGGTAGTTATGCTGCATCAGCAAGGTCTCTCCCAGGCAGAAATTTCAAGGCAGACAGGGGTTTCCAGATGTGCTGTCCAAGCTCTTTTGAAGAAGCACAAAGAAACGGGCAACGTTGAGGACCGTAGACGCAGTGGTCGGCCAAGGAAACTTACTGCAGCAGATGAAAGACACATCATGCTTACTTCCTTCGCGAATCGGAAAATGTCCAGCAGTGCCATCAGCTCAGAATTGGCAGAAAACAGTGGGACCCTGGTACACCCATCTACTGTCCGGAGAAGTCTGGTCAGAAGTGGCCTTCATGGAAGACTTGCGCCAAAAGCCATACCTCCGACGTGGAAACAAGGACAGCGACTCAACTCTGCACGAAAACACAGGAACTGGGGTGCAGAAAAATGGCAGCAGGTGCTCTGGACTGATGAGTCAAAATTTGAAATATTTGGCTGTAGCAGAAGGCAGTTTGTTCGCCGAAGGGCTGGAGAGCGTACACAAATGAGTGTCTGCAGGCAACAGTGAAGTATGGTGGAGGTTCCTTGCAAGTTTGGGGCTGCATTTCTGCAAATGGAGTTGGGGATTTGGTCAGAATTAATGGTCTCCTCAATGCTGAGAAGTACAGGCAGATACTTATCCATCATGCAATACCATCAGGGAGGCATCTGATTGGCCCCAAATTTATTCTGCAGCATGACAACGACCCCAAACATACAGCGAAAGTCATTAAGAACTATCTTCAGCGTAAAGAAGAACAAGGAGTCCTGGAAGTGATGGTATGGCCCCCACAGAGCCCTGATCTCAACATCATCGAGTCTGTCTGAGATTACATGAAGAGAGAGAAGCAACTGAGGCTGCCTAAATCCACAGAAGAACTGTGGTTAGTTCTCCAAGATGTTTGGGCCAACCTACCTGCCGAAGTTCCTTCAAAAACTGTGTGCAAGTGTACCTAGAAGAATTGATGTTGATGCTGTTTTGAAGGCAAGGTGGTCACACCAAATATGGATTTGATTTAGATTTTTTCTGTTCACTCACTTTGCATTTAGTTAATTGATAAATATAATCTATTAACATGTCTATGTTTGAAAGCATTCTTACTTTATTAGTGTTTATTTCATGCCTAAAACTTTTGCACAGTACTGTATATATACAGTACTGTGCAAAAGTTTTAGGCAGGTGTGAAAAAATGCGGTAAAGTAAGAATGCTTTCAATAATAGACATGTTAATAGATTATATTTATCAATTAACTAAATGCAAAGTGAGTGAACAGAAGAAAAATCTAAATCAAATCCATATTTGGTGTGACAACCCTTTGCCTTCAAAACAGCATCAATTCTTCTAGGTACACTTGCACAAAGTCAGGGATTTTGTAGGCATATAGTCAGGTGTATGATTAAACAATTATACCAAACAGGTGCTAATGATCATCAATTCAATATGTAGGTTGAAACACAATCATTAACTGAAACAGAAACAGCTGTGTAGGAGGAATAAAACTGGGTGAGGAACTGCCAAACTCAGCTAACAAGGTGAGGTTGCTGAAGACAGTTTACTGTCAAAAGTCATACACCATGGCAAGACTGAGCACAGCAACAAGACACAAGGTAGTTATACTGCATCAGCAAGGTCTCTCCCAGGCAGAAATTTCAAGGCAGACAGGGGTTTCCAGATGTGCTGTCCAAGCTCTTTTGAAGAAGCACAAAGAAACGGGCAACGTTGAGGACCGTGAGACGCAGTGGTCGGCCAAGGAAACTTACTGCAGCAGATGAAAGACACATCATGCTTACTTTCCTTCGCAATCGGAAGATGTCCAGCAGTGCCATCAGCTCAGAACTGGCAGAAAACAGTGGGACCCTGGTACACCCATCTACTGTCCGGAGAAGTCTGGTCAGAAGTGGCCTTCATGGAAGACTTGCGGCCAAAAGCCATACCTCCGACGTGGAAACAAGGCCAAGCGACTCAACTATGCACGAAAACACAGGAACTGGGGTGCAGAAAAATGGCAGCAGGTGCTCTGGACTGATGAGTCAAAATCTGAAATATTTGGCTGTAGCAGAAGGCAGTTTGTTCGCCGAAGGGCTGGAGAGCATACACGAATGAGTGTCTGCAGGCAACAGTGAAGCATGGTGGAGGTTCCTTGCAAGTTTGGGGCTGCATTTCTGCAAATGGAGTTGGGGATTTGGTCAGAATTAATGGTCTCCTCAATGCCTAGAAGTACAGGCAGATACTTATCCATCATGCAATACCATCAGGGAGGCATCTGATTGGCCCCAAATTTATTCTCTGCAGCATGACAACGACCCCAAACATACAGCGAAAGTCATTAAGAACTATCTTCAGCGTAAAGAAGAACAAGGAGTCCTGGAAGTGATGGTATGGCCCCACAGAGCCCTGATCTCAACATCATCGAGTCTGTCTGGGATTACATGAAGAGAGAGAAGCAACTGAGGCTGCCTAAATCCACAGAAGAACTGTGGATAGTTCTCCAAGATGTTTGGGTCAACCTACCTGCCGAAGTTCCTTCAAAAACTGTGTGCAAGTGTACCTAGAAGAATTGATGCTTGATGCTGTTTTGAAGGCAAAGAGTGGTCACACCAAATATGGATTTGATTTAGATTTTTTTCTGTTCACTCACTTTGCATTTAGTTAATTGATAAATATAATCTATTAACATGTCTATTTTTGAAAGCATTCTTACTTTACAGCATTTTTCACACCTGCCTAAAACTTTTGCACAGTACTGTATATATATATATATATATATATATATATATATATATATATATATATATATGTATAGTGTATCACTTTAGTGGTCGCTGTCTTTCGTTGCGTCACGACGTGAATAAGTCGTTTTTAAAGAGGTATGTGCGTTGGGCGGGGTTTTGGTTATGACGCTCTGTTATGAAACCTGATCCCCAGTATTATAGTCTGGAGCTCTGTGCGGGATGCAGCGCAGTAGAGATATCGACTGAACCTTGGAGCGGAGCAGTGCATAGCGGGAGCTGCTTAACTGGAGATTTGTATATGCAAGAGAAAGCTGCAAGTATTAGTCTATTAAACAAAACAAAAAACGACTAGAAAATAAAATAAAAGCAAACACAATAATGGATGTTGCCACGGAAATGACCTATGCGGTACCTGCAATGATATTCAGCGTCCTAGCCATTATTTTGGCAGCTATATTTCTAAAAATGAAATTAGCCATTCCCAAAGACCAAGACGCAAACAAATCCGACGACGCCACAGATGGTGCAAAGATTTCTGAGCAACCGGAGGGAGATGCAAAGACAGCAGACGGGGAACAAACAAAGACGAGCAAGGATGCTGAACCCGCGGAGATAAAGAAGGGGGAAGATGTTAATGTGAAGGAAGAGAAAGAAGCAAGTGCTGCAGCGACAGATAGCAGAGACTCGGGGGACGTGAAGGGGAAAGCCGGGGGAGATAAGCTGGTTGTGGAGGAAATCGGAGCAGAGGATGGGGGGAATCTGAAAACAGACGTGGGTAAAGTTGGCGAGTCTGAGGAGCAGAGTCACCCCCGTCAAGAAGACAATGCCACAGTCAACCGTGAGGTAAGATCACACCAAGTGTGGCTTCGGGGTTCTGGGAGTGAAACATGAGCTTATCCCCAACAATAAAAGCAATATACTTGCTTTACAGAAAACCTCAAGATAGGTTATTTTATATCCTTTTATATACCTACCTGCATGAAAACCTCAGGGTGTGAGAATTTCAATTTTCGGTCAGTAATCATGATATAGAAACAAACAACTTCTAAAAAAAAAAAGTGTCACATGTGTATACATGCATCCATGTATAGCCATGTGTTCCTTTTTTTCTCATTATTTAAAATGAATTGCATGTGCGGCCTGTTAAAGTTATCAATTAAATTAGACAATCGCTACATTGACTGCGACAGTGGTTTGATTTCATATGCACAACAAATCAGAACTTCAGAAGCAATTGGGTGTTCTAATCTGTATGGTGTGGCTGAAGAAAGGACACCTAATGTGCAGTCAGTATTTATTCTAGAATGATCGTGACATATCATTATTGCAAACAGGAGCGTGGCTATATATTACTTTGAAGTAGTTTCTGTCTTTAGTATCCATGCATAGTACTTGCTTTATCATTTGTACATCCGTTTCTCCATTACGTTTGCATGTGGTACCTGTCTGTGTTGTGAAATGTAAGAAGCAGCACTTGTATATCAGAACTGTTATTTGCGCTGCCTCTCCTGGGTCAAGAGACTGGTTGATTGCAGATTTAAAAACAAAAACCTGTGGAAAGTACATTTAAATTAGGAAGTCAAGCGATTCTGTGAGTTACAGCCCTTGTGAATTATAATAGCCCTATACTATAGTACTGGTGCTGGAGTTTTTAATGTTCTAATTCATCATCATCTCACCAGCTGTTACTGTCATTTTCAGCAGGGTGTGGCTATTGCCACGTTATATAAACCCAAACAGCTGGTGTAGACCAGTATTGCAGCATTGTTGCAGATAATCCTATAGCATGCTGTAGACCGGTATTGAAGCATTGTTACAGGTAATCCTATAGCATGTTGTAGACCAGTATTGAAGCATTGTTACAGATAATCCTATAGCATGCTGTAGACCAGTATTGCAGCATTGTTACAGATAATCCTATAGCATGCTGTAGACCAGTATTGAAGCATTGTTACAGATAATCCTATAGCATGCTGTAGACCAGTATTGAAGCATTGTTACAGATAATCCTATAGCATGCTGAAGACCAGTATTGAAGCATTGTTACAGGTAATCCTATAGCATGCTGTAGACCGGTATTGAAGCATTGTTACAGGTAATCCTATAGCATGCTGTAGACCGGTATTGAAGCATTGTTACAGATAATCCTATAGCATGCTGTAGACCAGTATTGAAGCATTGTTACAGATAATCCTATAGCATGCTGTAGACCAGTATTGAAGCATTGTTACAGATAATCCTATAGCATGCTGAAGACCAGTATTGAAGCATTGTTACAGGTAATCCTATAGCATGCTGAAGACCAGTATTGAAGCATTGTTACAGGTAATCCTATAGCATGCTGAAGACCAGTATTGAAGCATTGTTACAGGTAATCCTATAGCATGCTGTAGACCAGTACTGAAGCAGTGTTACAGATAATCCTATAGCATGCTGTCTAATGCTCTCTGTAGAATTATTTTTAGTGCATGTGTCATAGGTTGGACATCTGGTGCTGCTTTCCTCTGGTATGAATTGAAATTCCTGGGCAATGCTTGGAAATTCTTTTTCATTATGAACCACTGGGCTATATTTGGGCTTTAAAGAGATGCAGTGCAGATTTCTGTAAAAGGGTAGACTTTTTTATTCGTAGTTAACTTACAGCAATAGCTACTTGGATTTCCTGCCACCACCCTATAGTTTACTCCTGGTTTATCTCAGATCTTTGTGAAAATCGCGTGTAGTGTGTTAGGGGTGCAGTGAGCAAACATTTTGCTAATCAAATATCATAATTGTAATAATTGTCAATAATCTGGGCGAATTGAGAACACTGAATTATTTAAAAGCAAGAAGCAAAAATGTGTAAACTCTTGTAAATACATACATGTGCAGATTGTTATGCATCCCTTATTAAGGTTTCCCACAGTAAAAGCATGCAATGTGTTATAAAGCACAGTGAAAGCATGGCAGAGCATATGGAAGCATTGTAAAGCACAGAAATATGGTAAAGTATATTTAAAAACATGGTCAACTCAATTCATAATTAGCATGGGGAACATTTACTGTGGTAAAATGTGTGGGATAGTAATGAAATTAGATGCATGGAGTAAATATTATTATGTAAACAAGAAACAAACAAAAAAACCCATGGTGGTCAATAATGAATTGTTGCATCTCTACTGGTCTCTATCCAAGTCCCCACTTCAAACTTTGAGTAGGGTGAGGGAGAGCGAAGTAAAGTTCAGAACAGTTGGAGACGGCCTGTGGTCTTTCTCAACATTCATTGTTCATAGTTCTGTGTTGCAAGGTCTGGGCCCCAATCTGAGCTTTCCACTCCCATTGTAGCTGCCAATAGGGAACGAGGGTTCCAGTCGGTTCTATTTCTTGTAACGCAGGAAGGCATTGAACAGGGTAAGGAAACCAAGGACTTCCATGAAACTTCAGACACTGCAGGATCAATGGGCTTCACCTGTCACAGTACAAAGTCTGGAAAACAAAACGATCAGTAGCCAAACGATATGGCATCTGTGAGAGAGCTTTGGTTTAAGTACATTTGAATGTACAGAGCAGGTGCAGCTATCTGCTATGAAAGTCTACCACAGTAAATTGGTGCAGTATTTGTGCAGTTTCTCTTTGCTTCCCCATTGTTATACTATACATAGTTTACCTTGGTTTGCCATGTTTTTTTAATATGCTTTACCATTTCTGTCTGGGCTTTGATAGTGCTTCCCTATGCTTTACCTGGCTTTGACTGTGCTTTATTACACTGCTGTGCTTTTACCATAGTAAGCTTACAAGGGCCCCCCGCTCTCCATTACCCCTCGAGTCTGCCCCAGAGAGAGCTCCACACCCATCCAGTCCTTTCGGAGGCTACCTTAGTGACAATGAGTGTCCGTTGCCATGTTGATTTAGTGTTGGCAGCTCAATTCTCAAAGACACAGTCTGATAAAAAGGAGGAGCCCTTGGATGCAATCTCAGCTCAGCCCCGACTTGCTTCATAGGTTTGAATAAAGTCATCCAATGTTGTTGTTTTTTTAAATTTATTTTGTAATAGGTTATGCTGCCAACAGTTTGACTCTGTTTGCTTCAGAATATTGTTATGGTATTTTAAGAAACCATAAGAAAATGAACTTCAGTTCAATGACAAACATTTTGATATTGAGAGAGACTTCTAATCGAAACGTTTGTGATTTAACTTTCAGTATTGCTAAATAAGTAGTATTGAACTTTTTTTTTTTTTAATTTAGTAGTCGCCAATTGTTTTTATCATTTTCTCCCCTATTTGGAGTAGCAACTTATTTTTAGGCTCAGCTCACCGCTACCAGTCCCTCTCTGACTCGACAGGGGTGAAGACGAACACACACTGTCCTCCGAAGCGCGTGCCGTCGGCCGACTGCTTCTTTTACACGCTGCAGGCCCACCATGCAGCCACCTCAGAGCTACAGCATTGGAGGACAATGCAGCTTACAGGCAAGCCCGCAGGCACCTGGCCAGACCACAGGGGTCGCTGCTGCGTGGTGAGCCGAGGACACCCTGGCTGACCTAATACTCCCCCCTCCCCCCCTCAAACCAGCGATGTTCAGGCTGTGGGGCGCATCCTGCACTCCACGCGGAGCGTCTTTACCAGATGCGCCACTCGGGAGCCCCTTACTATTGAACATTTTAATAGTTATGGAGGATATTATAATAGAATCCCATGACATTCCAAAAAACTAAAACTGCAACAATTAATCAAGAGTTCTTAACTCCCTAATGTTCAATTTTTGACTGTGGTGGACCAAACAGCAAAATTGGATGAGTGACTGGTCTGCATTGGACAGTAGCTTTAAAGGAACTACTGCTCAGGACAGGAGGCACATTGGAACCAGCTGTGAACGGGTTAGCCAGTCTCTACCCTTGAAGAATGCTCTTGTTGTTTTGCTGGTTAGAGCAGGTGCAGTAAACCATGCTAGCCCTCATGAAGAGGACCCCATCCCCTGCTGATAATGGATTGAGTTAAAGCAGGAACTGTGCCTTCATCCAGAATGAGGTATTCATGTGGGATGGGAAGGACACAGTTCTGTGGGTGAGCCCTTGTGCCAGTGCTGCATGGCTCTGTTCTGTGGGTAAGTTCTTGTGCCAGTAGTTCACCGACATCCTCTCTCCAGTTCCTTGGAACAGTGAGCTTGGTCGTGGGATTGGAGGATGCCCACTGCCCTTAAGTTCTCCTGAGCTGTTGTATTGAAACGTTATTTACCAATAATATTGGCCATTGCAGCCAAGGTCGTCAACTCCACACTAATAGGATTCAAAGCAGATGACTCGCCCTGCACTCTCTTGGCACTGACTATGGAAGGTGAACCATTGGGGAGCACCGTCTTTATTAACTTGGTGTGACCTTTCACAGCTTTTGATGACATGTCTCGGCATGCACAAGTCTGGGGAGACCTTTTCTGTTGCTGACTCCAATTGCTTTGATATTTTTCACTGAACTGCAAATCGGCAAAGGAAACGGTTGCAGCACCTTGTTTCCAAGAGTGTCCCGGATACCTCAAACAAACAGTCTGTTACAACAATCATCCTTCTATTAAAGCGGGAGGGAATTGTCCCGCTGCCTTCTCCACCCAGACCTCCTATGGGAAAGAGAAAGTGGTGATTGAGAGAAGCCCACTTCATGTCCTGAGCTGAAGGAATGCGGGTACGTGCTGGCAGGGGCTGTTCTCAGTGCCAGTGGAAAAACTGAGTGCTGCCACTCCCTGAAGGGCTGGCACACTGGCAAGCTGGCCAGTAGCTGCTTGGGAACTCGGAGCAGTAGTATGTGTGTGTCTGAAAATGTACAAACAAAAAGATGCCCTTCACCCCATCAATGCTCGTCCAGCTCCTAGTAGCTGACTGTCAAGTTGGGGCTTTATGGATCCCAATGATTCAGCATTAAAAGATATCACATTATTTTTACATACAATTACCCATTTATACAGTTGGGTTTTTACTGGAGCAATCTAGGTAAAGTACCTTGCTCAAGGGTACAGCAGCAGTGTCACCACTGGGGATTGAACCCACGACCCTCCGGTCAAGAGTCCAGAGCCCTAACCACTACTCCACACTGCTGCCAAAATGGCCTGGAAACCCATTCCAAGCCCTCACTGCTCATTGTCTGAATGCTGGTTCACTCAGTGTGAAGAAGTTTTTCCTGCTCTCTGTCCTAATTCTCTCTACACTTAATTTCGAGTTTAAAAAATGCTTGATGAAAGAAAATCTCTGTTCTCACACACCCTCTGAATGTTGTCTTTTCAAACCGCGTAGAAGAGGTGTTATCAGACTGTGCCCCAGGAGAGTGTATAACTGGAGTGTATAACTGGTCCCTGCCCTCTCTCCATCTCTCCATGTATGTCACACTTAGAAAATGAGGATGCTGGCAGGTTTGGTGAGGGATTGAGTATGTTCCAGCTGTATATTTCAATGTTTCTGCACTGCTCTGCAGTATAGGGGCGGTATATGCAAGCTGTGTAACAAGAAACATGTTTCACAGCTTCCCTGCCACGTTGTGAAACCATGCAGCGAGTGAACCAGCATTCAGATGAGCAGTTTAAGTAGATCCCATGCTGAAGAAAAAAGAAACACATTCTTGTTCTACCCTCTCCAAGTAGAACAGCTATGAGACTCCTTTTTTTGTTTAAGGCTGTGTATCTATGTTTTAAATCTTTTATAAAGTATAGATTTTCAATATCCACTATTGAAGTCATTAAAAAATATGTTCACACGCTGTATTCAATTATAGTGGTTTGCAATGTATTCAGATACTGTAAGTGATAAACCTTTTTGAAAAAATCGGAAAATCAAATGCAAAATCCTTATAAAACAGGACATTTTTAGTTAAACGTTTAGTAGAATGCTGCACCATTTAGGATTTTTTTATTACTGTTTAAAACTTTACAGCTGTTGTAACATACTCTGCTATCCAACAAGGTGTGGGGCAGATGATTAAATGCAAAATGACAATGGGACATTCGTTTTTCATTTGAACCCACCTTACCCCCTTACTCAGTAGTTCAAGGCTTTCTTTGGGTCAGATTTTTCCAGCCCTTTTTCCCCTCTGCCTGTGCCCTTTTCTACAGCGAGTATATCGGATACAGAAGCTGTGTTTGTGTTCTCCCTGCAGCTTCTCAAGCATTTCTAATGCAGCGGCTGCTGAACCAGCCTGTTGACTGCTATACAGCGCCCTGCTCAGCTCTTTTCATTGGGAGCTGTGGGCTGGCTGTGCACTGGATGCTGTGGAATGCTGTGGGGTGACGTGCTTCATCACAATCCAGTGCAGAGAGGGTCACGGGTTCAGTGTGCAGGGCTGGAGGCTGGAGTTCATTCTCTCACAGCTCGGACTGGAAGCAGCTGGAAACCCTTCCTCACAGCCTTAATTTGAACTCTAAATCCCAGACCAGTGCTGTCCAGCGGAAATGTATTTCTGTATTAATGTACTTTTGTTAACGACTGTAAGTCGCCCTGGATAAGGGCGTCTGCTAAGAAACAAATAATAATAATAATAATAATAATGCACTTGAGCCATATAGGGTTCAGTGAGCTCCATGCTCCATATACGGCTGTCTTGATTTAGAGGTGAAGGCTGGACATTCAGGAGTTTAGTAATAGCAAGAACAAATGTTTAAACATGTGAACTGTTTAATGAGCATGTATAGTAAATAGTACAATTTTAAGTTTTTTGCTTTTTTATGTTTCGTTTTTATGGGTCATAAGAGCAGACCGTCAGGGCTGTATACTTCCTTTTCCAGCCAGAGATAGATGCATTTAAAGTATAGCCTGCTCCTCTGTTTCTTTGTGGATGTTGGAGTTCCAGAACACACTGCAAAGTGAACTAAAGTTACTTTCCGTTTGCTGTGTCCTGTGTTGTCCGTATCACAGGGCTGTGTTTTTTAACATATTGACGACTCTTTTAATCGCGCATCATGGGTCATAAGCCACCCGGGCAATATATTTCTCAACATTTCCTCAGGTGAGTTTGCCAGGAGAAAAAAACATCTTCTAAGGTTCGCAGTGTATCCAGAACACATCTGTAGCAGTGGTGGTTTTCTGATCCCACAATACACCCCAGCAGCGTTGCAGGAGGAAGCATGAACGAATACACGGCAACCTTTCTCCTGGCCAACGTTCCTGAATAATAGTTAAATGATAATTTGATGGGTGTGAAAGAGAGAGAGAGAGGGGAAAAAAAATTGGGAATATGTTGAAAAAAGAAATGCTGTGATGTGGACAATAAATACAACAAAGATAAAGAAATGTATTTCTTGTAAACCCTGCAGGGGCTTCTGTAACACAAAGTTGTTTATTGAGATTACCTTTTACTTGCCTGAATAAAAACACACAGAGTTTGCATGCATTGACAATTAGAAAGTCTTTTCATATTACTGCCTGACAAATTTAAGATGGTGTTTCTTTCAGAACAGCAGACCTATAAACTAATCTTGTGCGTGCCTGAAAGTGTCCCCACAGCTTGACTTTTTAAAACACTGGGGAATCACCCTGATTAACACTAACAGTTGATTTGCAATCTGGGCGATTCCCTGGTGTGTAAAATGCACAAAGAAATCCGGCTTGCCTATCTCTAAGGTTTAGGTTGATCAAATCTACCTCATCGGTACTGAAAGAGTTAATGATCTAAACAGCAAATGCGTGGGATAATAAAGACAACAAATACCCCCTTGCAGTTACTCTGCATGTACTAATCTGTCCCAATATTTATTGGAGGGTATTATTAGAATGAGTGTTTTTTACATTTTAAAAACGACATTGTCCATGGTGTTTCATTGCAGCTTGAAACTTGTGGCAGCATCAGGATCTTCAGACAGAAGGGAGCTAAAGGCAGAATGTGCTGGGCCTTTACCGTCTCACTGTCTGCATCTTTCTAACCATGCAGTCATATTGTGTGGATATTTTGTTCAATCTGTCTCGGATATACTGATGCAATTGCTTTCGCTATCATTTTGATTGTGTTTGTGTTGGGGCATACCAAATTTAGAGTTGTCTTTTAAAACCTCTGTTGCCTTGGGTCTAGCAAGGTAGGCGTTGAACAAGGCTTTCCTTTTATAGCGCTTTCCTTTAAATATGTTGCTGCCATAATTTAAAGACTTGCCATTTACAACTTGCATGCAGTTACATCACAGTAAGCAGGTTTCAGGCTGGGGTCTTATGCTAGAACTAAATTTGGGGACTGTAAGCCAACCATACAGTACAATGGCACCAGAATGAGTTGATTACTAAGTTTTAATAGTCAATGTTTTATACTGTGTGTTTATAATAGTTTAGTTTAGTGAATTAAACAGTGTTTCCCCTTGCAAGCTGTAGCCTTGTTGCATTGTGTTATTTCCTTTTATCTTCTTGCCTGCTGTAGTTGAGAGAGAAAGAGAGAGAGAGAGAGAGTGCCCTCTCGATTTGAAGACTCTACCATGCGGTAGTTGACCGCGGCTGGAGTTATGCGTCCCGAGTCGAAAGCGAGCTGACAGGCTGTGATTGGCTAACTCTGCAGTTGTCGGTACAGGACGTAGTCGCTGTCCAATAGATGTGAACTGAGCTTGTAGTACAGCAAGTTAAATGAAAAAGCTGATACGTTTGCGTATTGATTTTAAATTTGATTCACAGTTGATGTCGTGATGTAGCAGCATGCATCTACTGTCTGATAGAAGCATGCTAGAGCTGGGAGCTGATTCACTGATTTGCTCTGAATCATTTTCTAATACACTAGAAGCCATAACTAGTACCCCCTGAAACGTACCTCATAAATACTGTAACGAGACATATATAACACCCATTCGTTTTGATTACAACAATGGCTCTCAAAATTATAAACTCCATTTAGCATGATTTTTCAGAAACTAAAAATGCATCCAATAAACCTACAAAACTCAAATCAATATGTTTGGCTTGTGAGTTGCATCAGTCATTTTAGAATTGTAAATGGTGTTTTTGCAAATAAGAGTCTAGTCCAACAAGCTGTTTTATGCCTGTATAGGTATCCTATCTAAAACTAAACACTCTGAATTTATTTTAATTAAAGTAATTCTCCAAGCCATGTGTAAATATATATTTTTTTCATGGCTACTGTAAATGTTGTTTTGTGGAGGAAATAGTCAGATACTTACTTATATGCGAACCTCTATTTTGAACTGCAGGTATAGAGATTTGCATTAGCTGCCTGACTAGTTTTCTGTTCCGCTGTAAGTTTTTGAAGATGCTGACTGTGACCCCAGGTGGGGTACGAGCCTGCCTCCCTCGGCCCTGATTCGGTCTCTCAGGAGTGGCAGTGCCTGTCCACCCAGCCCCCTCTCAAACAACATTCAATTCTTGCAAGCTCTTGCATCAGATGAGGAATGAGAGACACACCATACATGGCGATGTGTTTCAAAGCCTCTGTCCTGCCAGGGCTGCTCTGTGGTGTATTTCAGGATATTGGCTGTTTTCTCTAGGGCCTTGTGGGGGCAGGACTTTTTGCAGAATTGTTTCGCTTGTTTTCTTGTGTGTGTGTGTTTTATAGATATGGAATAGTTTGTTATTCATGAAACTTTTTGACTGTTCTTGAAGAGGCAGTCTAGAAGGGCTTCATGTCTTTTATTTATTCCTAAAAACAGATTTGTGAACACTTGATTCATTTCATATATTTTATTAGAAATATCCCAAAGCATTGAATACAATAAATAATGTTTTACTCTGAAATATGAAGCTCTTAAATACCAGAACAAAGTAGATTTCAGTAATTGCATTTGTAATTATAAAATGATTGCAGATGTTTAATGAAAGATCTGGATTTAATGTATTTAATGTTCATTTGATTGAACTTGAGGTATTTGATGAATTGGTGGTAAAAGCAGTGTGTGTTCCACATGCGTTCTTCCAACATGTATTGTTTGCACAAGGTTCAAGAGATAAATAGTCAAACTACAAGGAAATAGACTCAAAGAGTTACTTGTTTAGAATGCTGATTTTGACAGCAAAATGAAGTTGATTCATAGAGCACCGTACAGTGTCGTGCAGGGTCCCCTAATGTGTTCATAGTGTTAGACCTGTTTGTATTTCCTGTAAAATGGTTTCAGTGCAAGTTAAACTTAACTTAGTACCCTACCACCCTCTAAATATTACTTGATGTTGAGCCTATTCCACCTGACAGCCAAGCTCCTACTGTCAACCCTCTCATCCAGCTTAGTCCCATCATGAGTAAAACAGGGAGATGCAGCTTTTATATACTGCATGATACCATTTATTGATGATGTGTGCTACAGGCGTTATAGTATTTTGTATGTCCTTGGCTTTGCTGCAGCCAGAGCAGGGCAGGTAGAGAGTTAAGTGGCCAAGCTGTCTTCAAAAGGGAAATGCTTTCAGCAGGACGTCAATGCATGGCAGCCAATCAGCACTGAGAGTTTCTGTTCCTAGTTTATACAGCGGTTAACAAGCTCTAGCACAGGAAAACAAGGAACCTGGGAATGTTCTGGATGGGAGACTGGAAACGACTCCCCCTTTCTCTTACCTTGTTTTAAAAGCTCCCTAAAGTAAGAACATTATAAACTGCGGTTGAGCTTATAATTTTTCAGGCTTTAGTTTCATCTGAACGGCCATTTCCTACACAAAGGAGACATTTTCTGAGAAGAAGAAAACGTTTGTAGTTCAACTGTTAGTTATGTCTAGAGCTCCCAGCCCACCAGTTTTATTGTATTTTGAAATCGAGAAATGTCATCAGTTTTATGTAATGGCTGGTCAAAGAGCGCAGAATCTAGTAATGCAAACCCATCCTCTGGAAGCATTGCTTCAGCTATAGTTGCGCTTTGTGTTAGAGTGTTATATTTGGGGCTTCTATTTTTTGGGTTTTTTTAATTGTATTTTGCGGTGCTTATTTTTAGCTGTTTTCGAGTTTTATGTAAGTCGTTTTTTTTCAGGGCTTTCGTTTTTGATACACTGTATGAAATGAGTGTTATCGGTTACTTTCCAGAATGCTTGAGCATTTTTTTTGTGTCAAAATATGTATAGTAACTGGACAGTACTTGCACACTTAAGTTGTACCTTCTTTCCTTTTCTGCCTTCCACAACGAAATCCCTGTGGTCACGGGTACATTCTTCTGGGGTTGTGTGTAGGCATTTATATACATTTCACCACGATTCTATTTTTTAAATCCTCTGCATCTTAACTAATACAGCTTTAAATCCCACTAACAAGCCTTCATCCTGATTGTAATCTCGTTTTAAATCTCACAAGCGGCGTCTCCAATAGAAATGTAGGAATGTGTTGTCACTCAGTAGTTGGGGCGGGTTTAAAGTATTCAGAACGAATCAATGATAGATACAAGTCAGGAAGGTGGGACATTGCCCAGCAGCACTGGGAAATGTATTTATTATTATTTTTGTAGTAGGTTTTATTTTTTTTAATGTGAAAAGGGTAAGGTCAATGTGAATAGATTCACCATTTCCACATTTTTTCCGATGTTTATTGGCTATCCACCAATTTTCATTTTTATCGGGGGTGTTTTATCGGTTAAAACCGAAAATCAGAAGCCCTAGTTATATTCTAGATTGTTATATTCATAGAAGACAGGACCTTTGTTGAAAATCTCATCTGAAAGTCAGTACCTCAAACCCTGTAACCCCACACTGTGTCTACAAACACCACTTCATACCCTTCTGCTGAGGTCACAACCCAGGGCTGAAGATTTCAAGCGACTCAGTGAAGAACAGGGACAACATCTCCCTGGTTAAATTTCACTTGGAAAAGCGATCTCACTGTCCAACAAAAACAGGAGCTCTTGTACAAGAGGCTATTGCTAAAGGTCAGTCCCGGCTAAGACTATTTAATAACAACACTAACACACACACATGCTCGCTCTCACAAAGAGCCTGCTTGTCTGCGTTGTGTAGATGTGCCAGAGACCCAGGGCTGGCAGAGTGAGGCAGCTACAGCCTTGAAACCAGTGTGGAGAAAGTGGCTCAAACTAGGGTTGGATGATTAAATATTTAGTTATGGAGTATTGGCTAAAAATGAGCATGGTGATCAACAGAAGTAGCTCTTTCTGTCTTGTACACTTTTTTTTTTTACAGCTTATTAGATCTCAGAAGTAGGTTATTATTTTATAAAAGTTTATTTACCATGGTACATTTCCACAGTAATTTTGCATTTTCCCATGCTTTTAAAAAAAATATACTTTACCATACCTCTTTGGACTTTAGAATTAGTACCTATGCTTTCACTATGCTTTATTAAACATTGATTTGATTTTACTAGGAAAAATGTTTAAGACATGCAAAAGGAGAGAAAAACAATACATCAATGACTGCCAAAACACAATAATCCCTGGTTTTAATGTGATTACTCATAATTTCAGAAAAGTAATAGACACAACATGTTCGTCAGTTGGTATGTACAGCTGTTCTGAGGTTTATGAACTTCAGGCGGCACAGCGCAGTCTTATCTTACAGGGGTCGCCCACAACTGGAAATAATAAGATTCTGAACTCCTGTAGTCCTATACTAGTGTAAATGTTTACTACTATATCACTGTATTGTTCCTACCCCAGATCAAACTCAGTTTTTGAAACTTTCTGGATGAGTTTTGCTTAAGACCTGTGTTGAGTCCATGGTTACGATGGTAGTTCATTATTTTTGTGTGCTCCTGAACTAGCGCAGGGAGGAGGAGAAGTGCCTGACAAAGTAATAAAAAGGTGCATTTCATTACAACTCTGCAGTTCATATGGATATTGTAGATTAGAAGCAAAAGGATGAAGCTCGGCTCTGTGCCATGAAATCTCCCCCTCTGGGTAAGGCATGTCTTATGAGATGCCCTACCCATAATGCACTGGTGTTTATATACTATATCGGTGGCTGTTTAATCAGAGGCATACGTCGTACTGAATCCCAACAGGTACTGCAACTGCCAACCAAGACAGTACCCACGTGAACCTTCACAGCCACCATAAGAGTTACAATCCGATTCCTTTCTCCATACTCACCTTTAGTCCAGTGTTTGCTTATAAATTCCATGACTGAAAAATGTGCTGCAATAGCCCAGTTTTTGTTCAGGCACCAATGTGCTATTTCAGTTGATGTTTACTTAAACACATACCTACAATTAGTGTCACCTAGCAACGTATATAAAGCTGTTCTGTTGACTCATCCTTTTGCTGTTTTGTTGACTAAGAGGAATGGCAGTACAGTGTAGCTACGATTTGAATCCTCTTTAACCATTGTAGCATATTTTAAACTTAGTTTATTATTATTATTATTATTATTATTATTATTATTATTATTATTATTATTATTTTGTTTATTTAGCCGACGCCTTTATCCAAGGCGACTTACAGAGACTAGGGTGTGTGAACTATGCATCAGCTGCAGAGTCACTTACAATTACGTCTCACCCGAAAGACGGAGCACAAGGAGGTTAAGTAACTTGCTCAGGGTCACACAATGAGTCAGTGGCTGAAGTGGGATTTGAACCGGGGACCTCCTGGTTACAAGTCCTTTTCTTTAACCACTGGACCACACAGTTTGTAAAGAATGTTTACCCACTATGTTGAATTTTACATCTAAACGTAATATGAAAGAGGCAAATAGTTGTCCTCTTAACTGTCAAAATATAGTTGAATATATAAACGAAAACTAGTGGTAGTAGTCACAAAGGATTGTTAAATACCTATACAGAGTCTCTTGTACATCAGTTTGGTTTATTAACATACATTACATGAGGTAAGTGATCTAATAGAAGCAGGACCCCTCTATAATTGACCTGTCACCTTTACTGTCCATTTCTTTCATTGATCACACTGTTGATTTGAACTATTAGAACATAAGAAGCAGCTGCTTGATGAGATTCTGGGATCAATAAGCTACTAACAACCAAACGAGCAAGATGGGCTGACTGGCCTCCTCTCGTTTGTAAACTTTCTTATGTTCTTCTTCTTCTATTTAATAAATGTGTGCATTCCATTCCGAATGTGGCACCTGTCAGGAAGCATCCAGTATATCAGGAGATAAAATCCCAGTCGAGTGTTCAAGCAGGGAAGAAGACATGTCTCCACAAAGAGTCTATGTGCTCTTTAGTTCTAGTTATTGCAAGGATGTCTTTTGGACCTGGATTTTAATGAAACGAATAAGTGATGCGCTTCTTCGATGATGCTCCTGAGTTTAACTAAACTAGACACAGTGATTGTGAATGCTCTCACGCTAGCTGTACCACAAGCACAGTCTTTTTCTGCTCCAGTGTTTTAAGAAGACAAGACCCTTGTCACATCTGAGGAGGGGGTGTTGGAAAAGTCTTGAGTACCCTGTTAAGAAACTAACAATGGCATTCTAACCCTAATTTGAGAATTCAACTCTCTTCATGTGACCAGAAACACTTTTAAGCACTCAGTAATAACAGGAACAATGCAATGAATATCTAGGGTTCATTTAAATTGAAATCGCTTTTTTCAGTGCTCTCTTCCCAAGGCCCTGGGATGCAGTGTGGGAGATATTTTCTCATCATCACTATCTTACTTCTCCAGTATACATTGTAGATTGTTTTGGCATTAGCTGGATGTGAAGCAGGGGAATTCCATGCTGCTGAATCAGAGGCCTTTGTCGGAAGCCAGCCAAGTCTGAGCATAGGGAGGCTGATGGCCTTTGCTGTGTTTCTTCTTTCGCTTGCCTGCTCCAGTTCTGTCTTCTAATTGTGCTGAAAGTATTTTGAACTGCAACACATTTCTGTAAAACTAATTTGAGCAACACTATCCTGACTGTTTGGAATACATTTAACAGTATTATGGAGTCTAAATTACCCATGAAGTAATGAATATTGCATGACAAACCTATATCTGTGTGATTCAGAGCACACACAATTAGAATCGTAATGCATTTACAACATCCCTATCCAGGTGACTGATAATAAAAAAATAAAAAAAAGTAATGATTTGCATTCTCTCCTGTGATTTTTACTGTGTTACTAAATGAACCTTCGCCACTGCACCATATTCCCAATATTCAGATTGAACAAAAATAAGAACAACTAGAACTTCCAGGCAGTTTTACAGCTCCCAAGCTCCAGTACCAGTACCAAACACTTAAGCAATTACTGGAAGAAGCGGGTTTAGTTCTTGATATTTGCCAAGTTTGAAATCAGTAACTTCACCAGTTCTCCAGAAGATGATTTTTGAAAGTTTTTTTCCCAAAAATGCATCAGGCGGCCATCTTGGTTCATGCACAAACACCATTTTGAAAAAATTGTACTGATACAGGCATGATGGTTTTCAGGTTTGGAGTTAATCTAGCAAGCCGTTTTTAAACTGAAGCAGTTTTAAATTTAATTTGAACATTTAGGTCCAGCAGCCATCTTGTTTAACAAAACAACACCATTTTGCCATATTTGAATTCTATTGTCACCAGGATGATTCTACCAAGTTGGGAGTAAGCTGGTTAAATGGTTTGCGAGCAGTTTGTTGTTTGATAGCAGCCAGTTTGATAGTAAAATTTATTGGAGCAACTTCTGCTTCGCAAAGTTGAAGCGGGTTTGGTTGCTGATGATATATACCAAGTGTTGGATCAATCACTTCACCGGTTCCCAAGAAGAAGATTTCGAAAGGTTTTTCGAAAAAAATGCATCAGGCTGCCATTTGGTTGACACAGGAGCGCAATTCTTTTGCATCTGAACTGTAATCTATACAGGATGATACCTGCCAGGTTTCATGTTGATTGATTACACCGAGTGCAAACAGGAGCAGTTTGAAGTTGATGGAAGAAGAAGAAAAATCCTAGCAATAACAATAGGCATCCTAGCCATTCTGGCTTGGAAGCCTAAATATACTCTGTCTTTGTACTTGTATGCTTTTTTGTACTTTCAGCATTTGTAACTTGTTTTTGTTGTGTTTTACAAGTATTACAGGTACAGGGTTGTGATATTTGGATGTTATCCAATAAATAAAGCCATTTCTACCCCACTAAATAGGATCTTTTAAAATTGGGTTTAATAACTTGACCATAGTGGTTTATATTTTTAAGTAAACCATATTTACTTAACCAATCAGGATCCTTTTTGCAAGTTATTTCCTTTTTTTTTTAAGTGTTTTAAATTGGAGTTATAAGATGTTCTTGTAAGTAACTAGGTCCCACCTTCTTTGATATGTCTTTATATGTTATAGGACTCCCTGTTCTTGTTTTAAAGTAATTGTAGCGAACAATAATTCCATGAATCTTTATTTTGCAGTTCTATTTGCTCCAGAACTCTCACATGTGCAATTTCAAAGAAACACATGTTATAGCAAACATGCATTCCCATTTTAAAACATACATCTGGTGCTACTTTTAAATAAAATAAAAACAATTCCATCCACAATGCTTTATATAATACAGGGGCTTCCCATATTGCACACATTTTACTGTCGAGTTTTATCATTGATCCTGACAGGAGGCTGCGTCCTCAGTGGGAGATTCATTCTCTCAAACTTACGGCTTGTTGGGGGAAAAAGAGACAGATCAAATCAGGATGGCTCAAAATGATGGTCCCAATCCAGTAGCATGATCAAGCACAAGAGGACAGATTCCGAAGGGGTGTTACAATGTACAGTGATTTTATTAAAGCACAATCAAACTGCTAACATTACAAGCCCAGTAACAAGCCACATGGTCGTGAGTCCTTAACCTGCTTTTATCATTGGGAAAGTAAAACTTGTCAAGCAGATGTTTTTGCATAACGTGAACAACAGAGACACTTAATTACTTAATAACTGAGCCATGAAACCCTGCTGTCCTTGAACCGGTCCCTGACACATGGAGCTAGGCACAGAGAGGGATCTGGGTTCATTCTACTTCCTGTCTCTTGCTCTCCCATTATGACAGGTGTGCACTCCATGCACTGTCCTCTGTTTCTTATTTTAATGCCCCTGTTTTTCTCCTGGAAGTGATCTCAGGATGATTTGAGATGTCCTGGGTGCATTTGCATCCTTCTGTGTATGGTTCATGAGCTGTGTAATAGAATGGAAGCGAATTCAGTGAAACAATCATTGCTCAGCTGTCTCGTGCTGCAATAGGAAGTGATGGACTCCTTTGTTTACTCTGGAGCCAGCATGGTTCCGCAACTTCATTAACTGTATTTTAAGAGTGCTTTAGAGCACTGCTGCCCAATGTCTGGCAAACACATCATCAGAATGAGTTTTAGCAAACTAAAACTCCTGCAATAAGGACTAGTGGTGCCACTACAAAGCACCCTGCAAATAAGTCTTCTGACTGCTGTATGCTGCTCTACTGCTGTGAAAAACTCACTTTTTGCAATATATTGCAAAAAGTGAGTACAGTTAAGTACAGTAATATTTAACCTATTAATGCCTAGCATCCCATATATAGGACAGGGTGAATATGTGCATCTCCCTGGTTATGTGTTCATTGAAATTAAATAATGAAACCTGTAAAATATTACCCCCTTACAGCTGTGTTTTTCCTGCTTTAATTATTTGGTTGCCTCAGCATCAAATGCAATCTTTCAAGTTGGCTGTTAGTCACAAAGATGTGACTACATATGTTGATGCCAATTTATTTAGCCATTATCTTTCATTCATTCTTACTTATTCATGAATTTGTTTGTTGGTGTGTGTGCCTTGATTATCTGAATATTGCCTTGGGGGGGTGAACCATCAACAAGAAGTGCAATTCAGGTCGAAAGAAGTCACTGGACAAAAGGGACAGATGTCCGCATCCTGGGGCAAAGACCTTATACCGTTTCTCGCATTGCCCACACTGCGAGATATGAAATCAGGAACATACTCCTTTGTGAACATATATTCCACTTCACCACACCTGTTTAAATTGTAATAATGTGTTAAGTTATTTTAATATTTGTTTCAAGACATTTAAGTAAAAAAAAAAATCCCAACCTCACCTTATTGGACAATCATTCATTTTTTCACACACACACACAAAACAGCACGTTTCTCCATGATTTCATCAGTGCAGATATGTAATGTTTTCTGTACTTCTGAAATATTTACAACCAATCAAGTTTGGGCATCATAGCCCACCTACATTTTCCAACATTGTGTTTCTTTAACTGAAAGATGTGCAAGTAGTATCACAAAACATTGGGAGCTCTCCTGCCTCCAACACCGTGATATGTAACTAAAATAAGATATATCAGGGGTTAATTTGTATACAAAACTGGATTATTCTCGCCAGTTACACAAAAAGGTACCAGATTTGGTGCGATCCGGCACAAATTACCCCAGCCAGAGTATAATTTGTTACGATAGTGTTACAATGATAAATTACACGATCAAATTAGGTCCACACCTGTGGGTTTCACTTTAACTGTGTTAAAATTCTAATGTCCAACATGCTTAATACTAAATCGCTATACATATTTCAAATGTTATGGAGGGTTATTTTTTCCCCAATGAAAACTGTGATCATTGTACCTGTAGCTACAAGCTGTGCACAGTGGCCTATATTGGCATTTAAACAATAAAACTTAACATAGCTAACAAAACATGTTTGAAATGAACTTTGTTTTAGTACCTAAATTCATGTATATATAATTAAGCAAAACACTTTCTATGGTCAAATAAACCTTTTGTTTGTTATTAAAACATGTTTATCACTTACCGATATCTCTCTCTCTCTCTCTCTCTCTCATGGATGAATTAGAGAGAGAAAAAGAAAGAAAAGCACTGACTGGTAAATCCAATTCAACTCCAGTAGGATGTCCATTCCTGTTTAATCACAGGATTTGGTTTAAAGGAATCTCGGCTGTGTAGCCCTGGGTGGAGGGTGTGTTTGTTTTTGCTACTCGCTGGTTATATTGAATTCCTCGTCTACTGATCCATAGAGTTCATTAGGGAGGGTGAATGGCTGCAGGGCTCAACAATCTGGAGGTTTCTGAAGAGCTGGCGGCTCCACGGGAACTGTGGTGGTCAGACTTTTTGTACCTCCTAGCATTTTTTATAGAGCATTTCATGAAACTTTGCATGTAAGTTTGTTGCAAGACATTATTCATCATACTACTAAGAACGTAACCATATATCAGACTTAAGAGCAACCCAATGAAATGGTATTAAACTTGTCATACACATTATTTTTTACAAATTCCTAAGGCTCTCCTAAATGTAGCTCGTGGTACTTAGACGTGTCATTTCTGCCTTGTGATTTAAAACTACATTGTTAAAGCTGTCCACAAGCATCATGCACGCCCTCAAATCCATTTTCCCCCTGGGACAAGTGGAGTCCTACCTCCTTTAGCTGTGGAAGTGCCACAAATATAGAACCCATTCTTTTTAGTATATGCCAAGTTAACTATATGGGAACTGGCTATTTGTCCCCACTATAATTCTAAAAAGTTATTCCTATATTAATTTATAACACATTACTAATCTGTCCACATTAAAACTGCATTTTTGCACTGTTAAGAGCAATACAAATCAGCCCTGTTTATTACCAGTAATTGAAAAGCATTTCTAAATGTAATTGCATGATACAAAAGAGACAGTATTGACTACTGTACAGTTTACATCGCAGTTCCAAAATGACATGGAATTAAAGTGAAAGCGTGAAGCTGTGGTTGTGGTACTGCTAGCCGTTCGGAATGACTACAGATTTTCTGACTAAACTTTTAGTATGCAAGAAAACTACAAGGTCATCAGAGTTTCACCCGATTTGATGCTCGACAGATTGGGAATGCAAAACAGCAGGATGTTGAGTCTCAATTTAGTTTCTGCCAAGAATGTGAAGAAAGATTATACTCTGCTGTCAAGTTAACCAAGAACTTCTGCATTAATCCTATAGTATAAATAAGTTTCAAGATGTACCTTAGGTAATAAGTCCACACTTACTTTAAAGCCACGTTTTGCAATTTTTAATTAAACATTTAGTTTTAAATATTGTTAATCATCCTTAAATTTAAACAAGTAATCCAAAGTCTTAGCTGTACAAAAAAATAAAGGGGAAAAAGTGGCCTTGGCGTGAGCTTTTACTGTTTATTTGCCTAGTTGTACTTTCTTTTAGTACAACACCGTTCATTTCATTAAGATGTTAAGAAGCCTGAAAGGGGAATCCTTGGTTTGGTCGAGGATAAGAATGACTGGTGGTGTATGTAATGGAAACAGTGCATTGTTAGGCAGGGCAACGCTCCCCTGAAGAGCCAACATCTGTGCAGCATTTTCCATTGCTTGGTGCTGACATGTAAAGGTCATCAAAGGGTACACAAGTAACACTGTGGAGCCCAGCTGCCTTGGAGTAGGTATCTTACTCAACCAGCCCGGGCACAGGGACAAGGGACTGATAAATTGTGACCTTGCATACGTTTCTTCTCTGGAATGACCTCATAACTCACGCCAAGAAATGAATTGGTGTTTAGATAAGCATAGTGGAAGCAGATTTCACAAAGTTCAGTTTCACACACACAGTTAGGTAGGACATATAAGACAGGCACTCATTAGTGCGAGTGAGACAAGCTTACCTGAACCCGACAGACCTTCTCCATACCTGAGCTCTCCCAGAGAATTAGATAACTGATCATTATCTGATTTCTGTTTAAAACTAGGCGCCACATTCGTTGACTCTAACGATGCATGTTTACTGGGATTTATTTTCTTAGCTTAGAGTCCTTTTTTAACTAGCTTACAAACCGTGCTTGTGTGGAGGTATTTTGGTTTCAATGGCTGTGTTTACAACACTAGTGGTAGCACGCTATGACGTGTTTACAAGAGATATAACTGGAGCTTTTAACTTGCTTGTCCTCCTTGCTTGTTTCTATGAATCCGCTACTAGAAACCGGGCGAGCATAGATAGCCTCTGGTTTGTACATTTTCTTGTGTTATGTTCATAGTTCTAGTAGAGCAGTGCTGAGAGTTGACTGCTGTCACAATACACAGCATGGAAAGTGTTCTGAAACAAATCTTGATGACAAGCAAGGAAACCATTGCGAAAAGGCTTCCTTCAAACCTTATCTAAAAGCTTATCTAAAAGCTTGCACACAGGTAGAGGAAAGAGCAGGAGATCAGTTATCTCTTATCAAACATCGTAGCCACAGTCGCTGCAATATCTGTCATTGCTTTGTGTATTATTTATATGTTGCATATCCTTCTGGTGTATTCCAATAAAAAATCCCATCTTGAACTAGACATGCTCAGCCTGGTTATAGGGGGGGTTGAATATGATGATTCATTCTGCTGTTGATTTGTATGAATATCAAAGCAACAGTGCGAAAAAGAATTAGAAATATAAACCAGGTCCAGCACAAGAGATCAATTCCAAGAATAAGACGTTTGTTTAAACAGTGTGGTGTTCAGTAACTCTCGCCTCTCATTCCCAGCTGGGGATACCATGGAGGTGGTTGTACACGTCTGTATGGCTCACTTTTTTGCATATATCATGAGAACCAGTTATCCAATTGTCATTAAACTTGTTAGTAACTTCCTTGAGAGTATCTATCTATCTATCTATCTATCTATCTATCTATCTATCTATCTATCTATCTATCTATCTATCTATCTATCTATCTGTCTGTCCGTCCATCCATTTGTATGTCACATTAACATGTTTGCATACATCTGGTTTTGCTGTTGCAGTTTTTGTTTCCATTTATTCTGCGGGAAGTACCTGGTTTTAGCTTGCCATTCACTTCCTGTGTTACTGTTAACAGGACCCCACCTGACACCACATGTTATTTTATGGGTTGTGAAAAAACAGATTAAAGATTCTCAATTCAATGTCTCAGGAGACATGGGCTCATTTGTGCTGGGGGTAAAAAAATAGATCAACAGCAAAACAGATTTACTCTTTTAAATGTAAGTTTACTTTTTTTTTTTTTTTTTTTTTTTAAGAAACAGACCCAACCAAGAGTTCTGTCCCGCTGATCCACCGTGCTCTGGGCTGGATAGAATACGAGCCCTTGTTTCAACGCACATTTCAATTTTGTTAAGCGATCTGCTTTTTACCTCTAAGCGCTGCATTCTTTCCAGCCCGTCATGGTTAGTGTTTGTATTTGTGGACAGCAAATGCGGAGGTCCGTCGGGAGACTGCCTGACTGGCCTTCCTGGTTTGGCTGCAGCGGATTTGTGTAGCTGGGCTCCTTTTTTTATAGCACAGCAGCATACCATGTTAAAAGGCATGTGACGCAAGTAAACCAAATGGCTTGGTGTCCCTCCGTATGTAATCAACAAACAGCTTGCCTTGCCGTACCTTAACAGCGTTTTTCCATTGGTAGTAATTGCACAATAGCACATTCTCTGGTATTGATATGAAAACAAAGCAATACTCTATTCAGGGATACCAGTATATTTCACAGGCAGGCAGGGGTCACTAGTCGTTGTGCATTTATTCATGCGAACCCCATTGTGAAACGGTGGCTGGGTTTGGTGCTTCACAGTGAGCAGCGGGGCAGGTAGACCGGCTGACACCACTCACGTACAGCTGTCTTGGTGAGCAGGAACTCTGAGCAGTCAGCTGGTGGAGTGTGGGGGGCTGTTTGTGAGAGTGTCAGGGTCAGGCTGGTGGAGTGCGGGGGGCTCTTTGTGAGAGTGTCAGGGTCAGGCTGGTGGAGTGCGGGGGGCTCTTTGTGAGAGTGTCAGGGTCAGGCTGGTGGAGTGCGGGGGGCTCTTTGTGAGAGTGTCAGGGTCAGGTTAATGCTGGAGTGGTTCTGGAGAGAGCTCTGTGAGGGAGGATGGAAGGAGAGGGTTAAATTAATTGAATCTCTGGCTACATTACAACTGAATGAAGACTGTTCAGGAGGAGAGGTATTTTTGTTACTAATAAAGTAGCCACACCGTTACATTAGAAAAGTATGTTATTATTTTGTTAGCTACCAATCCCTTTTAAAAGCTGCTTTTGAGCTAGCAGCTTCCACATGTGTGCTGTTCAGACGGTTTGTTTGTTTGAGAGTTCAGTGCAGCTGCCACTGGTTGGCTGGGCTGCTCATTCCAGACCTTGGATAATTTTCATATATTCCACAAATATTATTCCGCCTGCAGTCTCTAGTCTTGTGTTTTCATGTTGTTGACTGAGATATTCTGGTCGGAGGCTCTGTGCAAGAGTTGAGAAAGAGCAGACAGTATATTACATTCATATCCCCAGCAAGCTAGTGGTGCCTATCTTTGTGCACCTTCAACAGCACCAAAAACCATGAATACAGCTACTGTAAGTTTCGTTTTATATGCTATTCTTCCGTTTGGGTTCAAAATGAAATTCCCATTAAAGATACCTACCTGGAAAGAATTGAAAAATAAATAATTGCATCTACAATTATCAGGTGTCAGGTATTCAGATGTTCGTGGAATAACTTCTTGTGATTTACCAGGTCACTGTTACACTATTTCATATATCTGTTATTTTTAATCATGGCGTTCGATAGATACCCATGCTTTAGTAACATTTACTGTGGTGCTGGTATAGCACAGCACAGTAAAGCATGGGGAAAAGGGCAACTGTGGCAAATCAAATCACACGTAAGTAAAGCATGAGAAATGCATAGTGTACGATGGGCTGGAAATCAAAAGAAAACCTCTTTTAAATCTGGCAGCCATGTTTCCATGCTTGTTTGTGGTGCCAAAAATCTATAAAAAATAGGGAACAAGAAGCCAACCCTGTGATTTAAGTTAATGATTTTAGATGGTCCCTCCTTTTTTTTCTTTAAGAAATCAAAAACAGTGTCTGTTCCAGCCGTTTTAGCTGCCTGTGAAGATGGAGAGAGCTAGGAAATGGAGGGCTGCTTGCTGACTCTCTGTCTGCAGCTCTAATCCCTTTAGCTGCAAATTGATCTGAGCCTCCGAACAGTGCGGTCAATACTCTCATTACCGCTGCCACATTCATCATCTCCCTTATCAATCGTGGATGCAACCTTTCCTATAACTTGATACTGAAGCCTTTAAAATGTTTTAAAGTTAACCCTTTCACCTGCACTAAGTGCAGCACAGAAACCAGGATCAGAGGACACCGTTGTAAATTAAATAGACAGAGGGTAGGAGACACTTATCTACACAGAGGGCAGCAGTGTTGAGTAGTGGTGCTGTACCCTTGAGCAAGATACTTTTACCTAGATTGCTCCAGTAAAAAAAAAGCACAACTCTATAAATGGGTAATTGTATGTAAAAATAATGTGATATCTTGTAACAATTGTAAGTCGCCCTGGATAAGGGCGTCTGCTAAGAAATAAATAATAATAATAATAATAACAGAGTGATGAGGGATGGAATGGGATGACTTGCCATATTCTTGCTACTGATCCTCCAAGACCCAACCTTGAAAAAGTTTTGACATCAAACAGCTACAAGGAACCGGACGAGTATTGATGGTCTGAATGGCTTCTGGCGGTACTAAGATCCGCTAAATCAACTCCTCGGTGAGAGGGAGAATCATTGCTACCCTTCCCATACCATTGCATGCAAAGAAATCAGCAGTTTTGCTATAATCCTGATTTCTGGTGTGAAGGTCTACATGTTTAAGCAACCTAAGTGGCAAGGGGGAATTCAGTCACATACTCCAATGTGTCATTGTGTCAATATCACAAATAAACAACTTGTGGAATTAATTCCGGGGCTTTTCATTGTTTTTAAAACCTACAGCTGGGTTCTAGCAGCTTGGCCTCGTGGTCCTCTTGATAACAGTAAGAAACGCCCTACACATTTTTGTCTTGTGGTTTGCAGTTCAAATGTAAGTCTTGCAGTAAGACGTATTCAGCCTTATTGTTTTAAAGTATCTTTGCAGAGGGTGTCACTTTGTGTTAGTCCTGTGTATTAGACCCTCATTGACTCCTGTTTTCTTTGTCTTTCAGGAACGAGAGAGTGAGGCAGAGACTGGGGGGTCAGTGCAGGCTTCTCCAGAGCCAGGTATGTGTTGCTTCAACTACCTGTCTATGTATCTATCTACTATACATCTTCAGTGTTTGCTCCAGGACTTACAGACTGAGGGTCAATGTGGCCTCCGCTCTAAATTTTAAGGGGACATTTTCTTCGGTGAGGGGGTCAATATGTTTGATAATTCAGAACCAACCACCATTTCTTATTTTTGTTTGTTTTTAAATATGGCAGCAGAGTTTACTGACCTTTCTGAAGAACAAAAAATAAAACTGTAAAGCTGTAGATACAACCCCAAGGTGTCTCTACAATACTCACTGTCACTTTTGGGGAAAATATTGGGAAATGTGTCACAGTGATGCTGGTGTATCACTGAGTAGAGGATATTCATTGTACCAAATCACATTAGAACAGGGGTTTTCAATCTTTTTAAGCTGCGTACCCCTTTCCAAAAAAGTAGTCCACCGCATACCCCCATCTGAGATACAGTCATAATGAAATTAAAACAGAAAAAAAGGTTTGTACAATAACATGATGCAACAAAACACACAAGCCTTGGAGTGTGTGATGGATAAAATGATAAAAGTTACAGTATTATAATGGAATATATATTATATTTACTTTTGGATAAAAATAGTCCCTCAAACAGGTTTCTAGTTGTTGGAAACATCAACATAATTTTTTATTGTAACTACTAATTAATTAAAATCAACAAAGCCTCCGTGCTAAACTCAGTCACTCAGAAATCACATAGGACTATTCCATGATAGCAAATGGCAATCATGTATTTTTATTGATAATAAAATTACAGAAAAGGCGGCAAAGAAAAGTTCACTATCCACGCCCTACAGCTGATCTCATTATGAAAACATTTTGGCATTTTTTTAAATTCTTGGTGACTAAAACGTACAGTAATGATGGTAATTAAAAAAAAAACAATAATAAAACGCTTACCTAGTATCAGTGTGATGGATGTCCCTGCTTGTTACCACACAAATCACTGATGATGCAGGGAAATTGGAGAGAGCTTCAGTCGCAAGACATTTTTGGCGTTTTTAATCTCTGGCGGTATTTCGTCTTGATCGTCCTTTGCTAGTAATGTACTAGTATTGAGCCAACAATCCATATTTGTACACTGGATTGAAAACTAGAAACTCTCACACCAGACGTAACGGCTTGTCAAATTAGACCGCATGGCAATACTTTGGTTTCTGATTGGCCATACGTTCTATATTTTGAAATGAACCAATAGTACTTAAGTTACAATAAACTTTAATCGGGTCATTGAATATATATATATATATATATATATATATATATATATATATATATATATATATATATCTCAACTTGCAGGCATGAACACACACAGGAAATAAAATGAGTTAAAGACTAAGCTTTTAGTTTTTTAAAATATGTATATACATTTTTTTTATCCCAAAGACCGACTGCAGTAACGGCCCAACTGTTTATATGACATTTAAACAACAGGGTCTATTTAACTTACATATTTAATATGTAAATTAGCCATGTGTGCACTGAACGCTCTGTTACAGCACAGCAGTCTGGTGTTAGAGATTAAATGTCGATTAGATGATAAAAGTTTGCAATAGATTGGGAAGTGGTACTAAGTAAAATGTGTTGTCTGCCATTTCAGAATTTGCTATATTTTAATACTGCACATAATGATATGGTTTTGAAAATGCTGCTTACCAAAACCATGAATGCTGGTGAACTGTATTACATAATATTTTTTTTTTCTTTTTTATCATGCCGTTATAGGCCTACTGGCAAAATGAGACAGTTGGTGCTTAACACATACTGAATTATTTTAGCATTTTTTGTCATAGAAAAGACACATTTCACATATTTTATAACATTACCGTAGTCTACTTTTTTATTTTATTTTAATCGATGCGGTTTTTGTTTCACAAATCTACTGCACTTCGTCTATAAACTGTATTGCAGTACACACAAGTTCAAATTTCTCCCATTCACTTGCAAATAGATAAGTTAACAGCGGATGAATTCCGTAGTATTTTTAAGCACACATATAATAGCCTACATTTCAACAGTTACTGCCGAAGCTGATTACTTATTCTTCTAGAAGTAATGGTCGGGTGTAACAGGGATACAAGGTTATATTTGCGCCGGGCTATGATGTTAATAAGCCTGATGTTGTTGTCCAGGCTTTACTGTGAAACTCGCTGTAACCAGGGAGGGTGTGAGCGCATTCTACTGGACTGGAGAATAAAAACACGGGAGTTTAATTATGAAAACGCAAGTGTAAACAAACAAGTAAAAAAAATAGCCTGTCGTCAGACATGTCATGGTAATACAAAATGCTTTAATATACTGTGTATCGGTATTGCGTCTCGTCTGGGAAGGGGACATACGGGCGTTAAGAGAAATTCAGCGGGACATTTTTTTATTTCAGGGGCACTGGCTGCCTAGCTTAACACTGCCTCTTTCTCTAACTGGAAATGAGTTTTGGTTCACTTTTCCTATATCCTTTGGTAACGTGGTCTCAGATTGATTGGATGCGTTTATGCTAATGTTACACATATTGGACCATACCCTTGTAGACATGTGAATTGGTCCACTGTCACTAGGTGCAGTTGGTCATGCAGGCAATGGAGGGAAATAAATGAAATACATGAAAAGTAGGACCCCCTCCCAAAGCATTCAGGGAAAGGTGAATTTCCACCCCCTTAGTCCTGACCTGAACATCCCCTGTCATTCCACTCTGGGCCTCTCTCAAACAGACTGACATGACCAGCTGTACTGAAATGTGTGGTGGTTTTGACCACCTTAATAATTTCACTGGCCTAAGCTGGATTTGAACCCAGGCCTCCAGAGGTGAAACACCTGTGTATAATCCATCTGTTGTCTCAGTCTGTACTGCAAACTTTAACCAAACTACTTTTAATAAGAGTTACTTATCTATCTATCGATCTAAAAATTGAAAACCGTTGTTTAAATCACTGTCGGCAAGGCCTGACAGGGTTTTGTTTCCTTTGTCACTTTTGCCCAGCGCTGGAAACGAATTGGTTAATTCTTCCAAAGATGAAGAAAATAAATATGTGTGCTGCAGTGTGTTCCCAGATCAGACAACGAGGAAATTGAAACCACACGGAGTATCAGCCAGCCCCATGACGAGACCAGCACAATACAGCCTTTTGGTGTTTTTATGGAGGCTGGATTTAAAGTTGATTTTAAACTACAAGAACTCATGTCTTTTGAAGTCAATGGGCCCTATTGAAGACTAGCGGTATTTTTTTTTAAAGCCCATTTTCACTAATTAAATCAAGTTTGCAGGTCCTGAAATCTTTTCAGCTGTTTTAGAGAAGGTTTAAATGTGTGTTCCCGTTGTCTTTCTCAGTGGATGGTGATGACCATGATGACGATGACGATGACGACGAAGAAGAATACAAAGTGAACCTAAAGTACAGCCCGGGGAAGATGAGAGCCAGTCAGTATGAGACCTTAATGACCAGAGAGGAGCAGGAGCAAGAGCAGAGGTAGGGCCCCACACTTCCACAGGAGTTCCTGTTAATCCTACTCCTGGATATACAAAATGGAGCTAGCTAGATAGCTAGATTATAATATTATATATAGATATCTATTTTTTATTTTTTTATTTTTTTAATTATTATTGGCATCTTTTGTTTTGACTTGGCAGGATTAATAAAATACAGTCCTGATCAGAGGCTGTTTCTTGATTTTTATTTTGACAACAATATTTGAATAGGCAGGTTTTCCCCATATAAATGAAAAAAGAGGCTGTTTTTAAATGGCAGAATTACAATGTGTCTTTGATAATGAATTATTTAACTGTACAACCCAGCCTGGCCTTTCCTTTGGGTATCTTGCTTCAGTCTCAGTGCATTGCCATCATTTATTAGATCTCATATTTTCCTGTAAAATGTAGATGTTACGGTAAAGGTGTGACTGTGCCAAGGTTATTGAAGTGGAGCGATGTGTTTGTATGCTAATTTTATGTGTTTAGTTATTTAAAAAAACTATCGATTTTCTGTTTATTTTATTGTGTTATTACTGTATTTGCATTACAAGCTGCATTATTTGATATGTTTCTGTGCTTGATGTAACAGGTGAATGTGTGTCTACTGTCACCTGGGGACTTAAGATGTTCCACCTTTATAAATGCTAAAACAGGTTTGTTATAATCTGTGACACGCACAAAAGAAACACCAGTTATCTTGCTGTTTCAATTTTAGATGCTACAAAAGCAATAGTTTTAGGATCATCTTGGAAAAAACAAACTGGACTGTGTTCGTGTATAGAGGACTACACTTGGAAACTTCTTACAAGCAACCAAGCCTTTGTCACTGTGTGAGCAGGCGGGGCTAGAACACAAAAGGGTGGAGCTAGAAAGCAGGGCATGAGGTTTCACTTGCAGGGGTGGAGTTAGAATGCAGTGGAGTTTAAGGAACAATGTGATGTTCACATGGCGTAAGTGTGGCCCTGAAGCTGTAAAAAGCCTTCCGTTTCTTTTAACATGGGAGTTGCATCAGTCTCTAAAATAAACCACTCAGACTCCACCAGCCCAGCCCACGGTGACAATTAATTGTGTTCCCATGGAGAAATGTAAAAACAAGGCAGGCAACAGGGACTGTGCCAGGAAAATTGCAAACAGACAGAGCTCTTTATTGTGCCCTGCCCAGAGCCAAGTGTCGACTCAACTGTACTGGAAAACACAAGCACATTCTCAGAACGTAAGAAGCATCGGAAACGAGAACCGGCTGGCTCTTTGCTAGCACTAGGGTTGGTAAATCCCATACAAAAACAAATCCTGTCGTTTTCTATCATAGTGGCCTAACCACTGTAGTTTACTACCGTATAAAATCTGGATTTCTGGAAAATACTATACACTAGAACAGGAAGCTGGATGGATGTTGAGTGGGGGAGGTTTCATTTGTTGCCTGCTTTTATTAGACCACTTGCTCACTAAACATGTATCCTTGTATAGGTATTTGTCCCATATTGTGAAGTATAATATATATATTATACATCAATATTAGACAGAAACGTGCACAGTTTCATTTCTACGCACATTTCACAACAGGACGGCACACGTACTCAACTCCCTATAATGGCTTTCCCTGCCTTTATCTTTCCAGGGTAGAATTCACATCTGATTTTACTTCTCTTTAATCAACCAGGACAGCCACTCTTTTAGAAACCCATTGGTAAGGTATAGCCTCTTTTCAGTTTCCCCTTCCCTCCTTCCCCGATTTCCTTAACAGATACAGCCTGACACTCCTCCCCCCCAACCCCCCCCCATGATGCAGCAATTCACATACATGCATAACCTGGTGTGTGGTCACGTAGCCTGTAATCCCAGAGTCACCATTGTGTGGGAGTGTGCCCCGTGTGTTTTACTATTTAGAATGAATAGTCATGGAACTGGTACTGATGGGAGAAATCACTCGTCGACCTTCCTCAATGACTGACCATCAATTTTCCTAATGTTTTTTTGCGTAGTTTTTCACTGTGAATGTTCCAGGTTAAATGCATTCTGTAATGTCCTCATTTTGTTCAGACAGTGCCCTTAAAGGAGTGTTAACCAAGGTTTTCAAATTGATTTCCTTACCTCTTAGCACTAGCAGCACTTTAATGTACTAAATCTTTGCTTCTGTGTTTGTTCTGTACTTTTTAAATTTTATTTTTTTTATTAATAAGTTGGGATGTGCAGCTATTACGAATCCAGCGCTATAGATATTGAAGTTGCATCTAATGGTCAAGCAGACCATATGGTACAGCACAAGTATATTTATGCAGCAGGTTATCGAAGGAATTGCATTTGAGATATTTGCACATCCTGAATTAAAGGTAGAACAAATAGGATGTACAGGTATTTGATAATTCCTGGTGCTCTATTTGTGAACATACTAATTCATATTTGTGCAAAATATTTTTAAACTGCTTTGGGCATTTTTAAAAACTATTTAATAATGTTCTAAAATGTAATTTTATATGATCATGGATTGCAACCACCATTTCTCCACAAACGAATGGACCCATGACTTCACAAACACTGGACCAGTGTGTTTTGAGCTGTCTCTTTACTAGTTGACAGTGCAGTGCTACACCCTATTAATTCCAACTTTTTTAAACATAAAACAAAGCAGCAATAACATTAAAGTTAAAAATGTCCTATTTAAACTGGAAAATGTGTTTGTGTTAATGACGTTGGTAAGCACTCCTTTAGCATGTGAACTCCATCCTCTATCAATCATTCTGTTAACAGTCTGTGGGGGCTCATTTCATCCTGTGTACAGATATTACAGGTGGAAATAATCAAGGCCTCCTTTATCATCAGGCAGAAACGATCCACCCCTTCTAAATTCAATGTCAGTTTCCCATGTAGTTTTTACATAGTTATACTATGCAGTTGCCATAATTACATGTTTAATATGCTTTGCAATGTCTTCTTATGCTTTTCCATGCTTTTATAGACTTTGTTATGGGGAAACTTTTCTAAAGATATACAGTCATGATTTTGTTCTTACTTCTTTTTGGAACAGAGTTTTGTGTTTTATTCACAATCGGACTGTTTCCAGAAGCAAAACGGGGCCAGTCTGAGTTTTATAGACAAGGTTGATCTAGGGTTATCTGATTTCCAGAGTGAACCTGGGGCATTTTTTTTCTTCAATTCATGAGCACCATTGCAACTCCTGAAGCAGTTAAAATAACTATATATATACAGTACTGTGCAAAAGTTTTAGGCAGGTGTGAAAAAATGCTGTAAAGTAAGAATGCTTTCAAAAATAGACATGTTAATAGATTATATTTATCAATTAACTAAATGCAAAGTGAGTGAACAGAAGAAAAATCTAAATCAAATCCATATTTGGTGTGACCACCCTTTGCCTTCAAAACAGCATCAAGCATCAATTCTTCTAGGTACACTTGCACACAGTTTTTGAAGGAACTCGGCAGGTAGGTTGGCCCAAACATCTTGGAGAACTAACCACAGTTCTTCTGTGGATTTAGGCAGCCTCAGTTGCTTCTCTCTCTTCATGTAATCCCAGACAGACTCGATGATGTTGAGATCAGGGCTCTGTGGGGGCCATACCATCACTTCCAGTACTCCTTGTTCTTCTTTACGCTGAAGATAGTTCTTAATGACTTTCGCTGTATGTTTGGGGTCGTTGTCACGCTGCAGAATGATGGTATTGCATGATGGATAAGTATCTGCCTGTACTTCTCAGCATTGAGGAGACCATTAATTCTGACCAAATCCCCAACTCCATTTGCAGAAATGCAGCCCCAAACTTGCAAGGAACCTCCACCATGCTTCACTGTTGCCTGAAGACACTCATTTGTGTACGCTCTCCAGCCCTTCGCAACAAACTGCCTTCTGCTAAAGCCAAATATTTCAAATTTTGACTCATCAGTCCAGAGCACCTGCTGCCATTTTTCTGCACCCCAGTTCCTGTGTTTTCGCATAGTTGAGTCACTTGGCCTTGTTTCCAAGTCGGAGGTATGGCTTTTGGCCGCAAGTCTTCCATGAAGGCCACTTCTGACCAGACTTCTCCGACAGTAGATGGGTGTACCAGGGTCCCACTGTTTTCTGCCAATTCTGAGCTGATGGCACTGCTGGACATCTTCCGATTAAGGAAGTAAGCATGATGTGTCTTTCATCTCCTGCACTTGGCCGACCACTGCGCTCACGGTCCTCAACGTTGCCCGCTTTTGTGCTTCTTCAAAAGAGCTTGGACAGCACATCTGGAAACCCCTGTCTGCCTTGAAATTTCTGCCTGGGAGAGACCTTGCTGATGCAGTATAACTGCCTTGTGTCTTGTTGCTGTGCTCAGTCTTGCCATGGTGTATGACTTTTGACAGTAAACTGTCTTCAGCAACCTCACCTTGTTAGCTGAGTTTGGCTGTTCCTCACCCAGTTTTATTCCTCCTACACAGCTGTTTCTGTTTCAGTTAATGATTGTGTTTCAACCTACATATTGAATTGATGATCATTAGCACCTGTTTGGTATAATTGTTTAATCATACACCTGACTATATGCCTACAAAATCACTGACTTTGTGCAAGTGTACCTAGAAGAACTGATGCTGTTTTGAAGGCAAAGGGTGGTCACACCAAATATGGATTTGAGTTAGATTTTTCTTCTATTCACTCACTTTGCATTTAGTTAATTGATAAATATAATCTATTAACATGTCTATTTTTGAAAGCATTCTTACTTTACAGCATTTTTTCACACCTGCCTAAAACTTTTGCACAGTACTGTATATTTAATAACACAATCATAATTTAAAACGTAAACATTGGGTTGTATTTATTGCAGACCATAACAAATCATTGTTTTCTTTCTGTTCTCATTTGACCAAAACATGATCATTTTCGCTGTTTGCGGTTTGGTCAGGCTCGGGTCTGAATCTGAATCGGCAAAAACGTTTTCTGTCCTTTTCAGCGTACTTGTTTGTAACCCTTTGCCAAATAATGTACTAGAAGCTAAATGTACAGGTGTAGTGTTATTTTCAGGTACGCTGTAAAAAGTGGTATGCAGCGCACTGCGCTTCCTTGTGCATGCCTAAACAAATTCTGCTAGGAAAGCGCCATTTCAAATCTGACACGTTATGCTGTGTTTTGGTCTCTTACAATTTTTTATTTTTTTTTTATTTTAATTTATCATATTTTTCCACCATTAAGAAAATAGTATGCAAAATATGTATCCTATGCAGTACATTAGGTCTTGTACATTTTTTTACTTCTGCAACTTTTCAGTGGGCTTTTTTCATTTTAGAGAAATTTGATTTTCCTGTTTGTTTCCAAAAAAAATGATGTATAATTAATGGTAAATGTACCTCTGTTTGACAATAGGAAAACACCCATCATCTCGCAATTGGTTGCACGTGTACCAAAATCTAACAACATCCCACTTTCTGACATTACACAGGCCACATTTTGGTACGCGTACCCCATTCTGACAATGTACCACTTTCTAACACTACACTGACATTTCCTGCAGTAAAGCAGGAGGCGATTAGGGAGGAGTCAGCTGACGAAGCAGTGTTCTCGGTTTGTTTTGCCTCTTGATACGTCTCAAGATCCTTTTATCACGTATGCTTGGTGATATTAAAATGTTTGTGGATGAGGTGAAACAAAAGGCAACGCAGGGTTTATATCATGTAGTGGATAAGAGGTAAATCAGAATTGTGGAATTCTTTTGAAATCGAATGAAAATAATGAACATGTGACTGGATTTGTTGCTTGTAAAACGTGTCGCTATGTTTTTGTGAATGACAGCGACAAAACTGTCGTTCCATTTCAACTGGTGGCACGAAAGGAATAGACAGGTGTTTTATAGTAAAGTGGAGATAGTTAAAATATATGCAGACCACTAGAGGGAGCTACCATGCTGTATAGCCTATTGTATAAACTCTGGAGAATGGTAGAGATACCTGTGTGTGAATGTGAGAGAGTCAGTTGACGCAGGAAGTAGGTAAAGGACAAACACTTCATGTTTGTTTATTTAGCAGATGCCTTTATCCAAGGTGACTTACAGAGACTAGGGTGTGTGAACGATGCATCAGCTGCAGATTCACTTACAATTACGTCTCACCCGAAAGACGGAGCACAAGGAGGTTAAGTGATTTGCTCAGGGTCACACAATGAGTCAGTGGCTGAGGTGGGATTTGAACCGGGGACCTCTTGGTTACAAGCCCTTTTCTTTAACCACTGGACCACACAGCCTCCTGTTTGTGTCGGGTTGCAGGTCTTATTAAAGCGGGTCGGGTCGCGGGCAAGAAGACGGTGCTGTTGCAGGTTTGGGTCGAAATGGGCCGTCCTAGACTCGTTACATGGGGTTGCTCAAGAGAAATGAACATATGCAATAGGCTTCCTTCCATAGAAAGCAATGGGGAGCAGTCTCCAGCTGTGTAATAGTTTCAGAATGTACAGTATTATACTGTCACTACCACTCTCTGTTAGCAGGCTTGTCATCACATCTCTGTCATTTGTGGAGAAATGGCACCCTCTGTTGGGAATAAAGGTATAGTAATTACAGTATGCACATAGTCTGCTGGAACAGAGATATTACCAAGAGTAATATTTAATATCCAGTAGAGGGCACATATTCATCATCAGTCTGGAGTTCCAACTTCAGTGAACAGTATAGCAAACTGGAAATTTGTAACCACCTTGTGATCACTGTTACATCAGGGCAAACCAATTAGCTTAGTTAATAAACATACTCTTAGAAAAACATAACCACAAAACATTTGTTAGAGGGTAAAAAAAAGAAACACATTCCAGCAAAGGTCAGCACTGGCTTGCCCTGGCAAGGTCCTTTAGTTCTGCTCCCTGCCTCTGGAACTCCATCCCAAATCATATCGGGAATGCTGGCACAGTTTTAAAAACATATTCAGTTAGTTTCTTCTTCTTTTTTGGTTTTATTGTAAACAGCGCTATGTAAGAGTAGGTTGTGTTGTTTTGTATTAGTGTCTTTCTTTATCAAACATAATTAGTAAAAACTACAACTTCAAACCCGTGCACAACAACCACAAAAACGGCTACAATGATTGAACTGACTGTTATGTTGAAGTTCAGAATATATAGTATTTCCTTCTTGACTTTTTTTTTTAAATAATCACAGTCCCAAAGAAAATACATTTTTAATAAAGCCTCCTCACCAAACTCCACTTTTCTTTGAGTGCTGCCATCTTGGAACGATGAAAAAATGACATCACATGTAGAAAAAAAGTTCTATTAGTTTAGGAAACCACCTCTATGTGGATGACACAGTTAGTTAGTGCTGTACTTGGGACCTAAATCAGTAGAATTTTCCATTTGTGAAAAAGTGGAAAAACAGGCATAATTAGGGATCAGTGATTCATTGTGTAACACTTGTCACCTCAGGTTTTCCTCTAAATCACAACAAGTGAACCAGAGTTACCAGAAATCTCTAAATGGAACGGAAACAAATATTCCACCATGTCCTGGCTTGAGCCATGCTTGTGCACAGGCATGTCATTACTCACGAGGGATCAGTAGAATTGAGCAATAACATCAGGGTTGAGGGCACTGAGGTGTCAAATGAATGGGATGATGTTCATGTATTTGTGTCTGTTGGCTCCAGGTTGTATTTTGAGACAGGCAAAGTTTTTATTTATTTGTTTCCTCCCTAGAAAGATCTTTTTGGTTTTAATTGTATTAGAGTAAATCACTTCCATTGTTTTACTATCATATTATTGGACAATGTTTGCAGTCATTCTCAGTGGTTCTAATTCCAATTCCTCAGATAGTTGTGAGTCTTTTCAGAAGAGCAAGCCGGCGTGATCTAGTGATCTGCCACTTTGGAAACACGTTTCCTTTAGTTTTCCTGGTAGTGCATGAAACAAACATCATATAAAGGTAAGGGGACAGGTAACAAATGAATGAAGAACACTTTGTAATTTTGAAGCTACGTCTGTCTGCCTGTCATTTATCATCGCTGCGTGGAAGGATTGTTTCCCAAAGACTCATTAGCTCAGCTGTACACATTGTGGGTTTTTGTTCCCTATCAATTAGCAGCACTTTTACCTTTTTGGCAAGATGAGCCACATTGATGAGGAGTTGCCTTTTAAACCACAGGCATATTCATTTTACAATCTGACAGTGAGGTAAGCAGCATCTTTTTCAGGGAAGTATGATTTATTGAATGATTTATTGTGCATTGAGGAATCGCAATACTTTCTTTACATGATCTATCGTATCATAATAGAGATATGTATCATGATACAAGAACAAAAGCATAACATAGCACATTGTAGTTCCCCAAATGGGTCTTCAATGAAGAATAAGTATGTTGTATAGGTGGTGTGAATACATACTCTCCCTATCCCATTTAAATTGTGTGTTTTAACACAGTGGTCCAAGATCTTAATATGCACCATACAAGTAGCCCATCAAGTCCATCACATGTATCGTATCATTAGTGTATCGCTACACCCCTATTAGATACATGCTGGACACGTTTAGCCACACGTTTCCTGTATGTCGAGGTAAGTTTGCTTATAACATGTTTAACAAACATCATTCCAGCACTGAAATACCTAACCCTTCTCACTCCTTCGCACCCCCTGCCTGCCTGCCTGTCGTTCCTGAGGCTCTGTCAAGCACTGTCTGGGACCATTAGACAGTGGAATACTGGGCACTGTCATAGTCAGGATGTAGCGTTACTTCACTGGTAAAGACCCCTACTGAAACAAAAACTCACATTACATTTATTCAATGGAATCAGTTGACATTATTTTATTATTCTGCTTTCTTCTGTGCCGTGGTGTCCACATGACTTGAGCCTAGCCTTCGTGCTGCTTTTATAAAGTTCAAAGCTCTTAAACAAACACAGCAAATCAACAGTACAGGTAGAGCGTCCAGCTGAGATTAAAGACAAAGAGCTGAACTAACATTCAGATGTGATTGATTTAAACAAAACACACAATCTTGAAAAGATAGGGTGGGCTTAAATATATATAACTTGTATATATGAATTAATGCAAGGTATAGATAATTTTATTGGTATTATTAGTGTAAAGTAAAGAAGGGTGTTGGCATAAGGCATCATTATTTGGCTTGCTATAATAACCACCACGGCTGTTAGTTCAACAAAGGATTTTTTTTTCTTAACTTCCTCATTCATTTGAGGTCACATCTTGTAATTTAAGAAATGGCCATGGTTTACTATTGCTGATTTATAGCTTTATTAAAGGCAGGTAGCATGGAAAGAAATGAAGTCAACAAGAATTAAACATGCAATTAATTTGGCTTACATACTTAGGAAATATGGAGGATAATTCGTGCCAACATTTTTTTTTTTTAAATGACTAAATAAATAAAAATCGAAGTACATTACAATAATTAATTCATTTTGGCACTATCTTTTCACTCTAGTATTTCTCATTGAGCGTCAATCATACTGGAAGGGCGGGACACTGTCGCTGGTGAGTTTGATTTATCTACTAACTGGTCTGCTGGTTAGAGTCAGCGTAGAATCGAGAACTGACGGCTGAAGAAATCATTCAAATTAACATCCTCAAAAAGAGGTTACTAAATAGGTGAACATTGTAACTCATTTTAAATAAAATGAATTAATTTAAATAAAAAAAATAAAGTTTAAAGGACTGTAAATTCCACAACTCTATAGCGAAGCAATGAACTTCCTGGAGCGGGAACCAAGTTTGTGTACCACTAGTCTCACCTGTTTCCAGCAATACTAGTCCATCACACACAACTCATTTGAGCTCAATGAGAATTTTGCACATCTGGGGGCCTTGTTTCTATTTTACGAGATTGTAAGTTGAAAATATGATCGGACTTTCGATCAGTTATCGCCTGCAATCTGTGAGCAACGTTATATAGAAACGCTATATAATACGACATTGTATGATATACAAACGAGCCCCAGGTCTTTCAGAGGACCAAATTACAACTACTGTATGTAAAAACAAATCAGTTTATTTTAGGGGGTCACTGTGGGATGCAGGGCATATGGTCTGGCAACAAAAAATAAATATATAAAGAATGACATGTATGTAACATTCTTAACACCCTACACAAACAAAACCTGAGTTGTTTTCCAGTTTCCTTTTATTATTATTTGTTTATTTAGCAGACGCCTTTATCCAAGGCGACTTACAGAGACTAGGGTGTGTGAACTATGCATCAGCTGCAGAGTCACTTACAACTACGTCTCACCCGAAAGACGGCGCACAAGGAGGTTAAGTGACTTGCTCAGGGTCACACAATGAGTGGCTGAGGTGGGATTTGAACCGGGGACCTCCTGGTTACAAGCCCTTTTCTTTAACCACTGGACCACACAAAATGAAAAACAATTGGACCGAATGTACAAAGCCCAATGTTGAAACTTGCAAGCAAATTGCAGTCAACACCCCCTACACAACCCCAAGGTAAAGTTACTAAATGATTCACTTATCGGATTGTCCCGCCCTCGCAGTGTGTGACGCTCAATTACGCTCAATGCACGTCATCTCTTCTACAATTACTATATTATACACTTAAATGTGTATTTTTGACTAAATTTAATATTTTGATTATTTTTACCAGTCTCAAAATGTTTGATGATATTTCTAAAATGGTCATTTTTTAAAAAGGGAAATAAAACAAAAATCGTCAAAGTATGAGTATTGTGATTTTTATTTTTTTACTGGAGTATGTATACATCTAAATAATGCAGACAGATTGTATTAGTATTCAATTTATACGACAAGTTTAAAACTGTAAAGTTCATGAGCAGTACTCCATAGAGGCAGAATCGCCAGATGCCTGCTTCACCCGCCCTGTGCCAGTAGATTCGCTGGTGCTCGAGTGAGCTCTGCACTAATGTGACATGCATTTTTACAGAGGGAAATCAGAGAATCAGCTGCAAGACAGGGGCAAATATGCTAATGTTAATGCTTTGCAAGAATGCTCTCAAAATGATAAGTTTACCTCTATGTTGGAGTCTCGATTTTAAAGTGGATATTTATGTTAACTTGCGAAAGTTAGTAAACTGAGTGCAAAAGTTTGTTGCCAGTTATTTTAAAAATGTGCTCATTTCAGCCTTGGAGGGAGCGCTGATCTTGAGTCACAGTGTTCTTCAGTTGGCGGCCCGTGGGCCAAATCCTGCCCGCGAGACCCTTCCGTCATGTGTCAGCTGCAGTGCTGCTAATTGGGCTGTTTTTCATTACATTTTGTGGGAGAAAATGTTGCTTGGCGGGTTGTCTATTTTTGGGCACGTTTAGCAAAACACTGCAGGGTGTGTTGTGTTTTTTTTGTTTTTTCTTTTTTCTTTTTTTCATATAAACATGAACTCTCTGCCATGATTGATACACCATCAGTGGTGTAGTCGCTACTGTACTTTTGTCTATAGGCAGAACCTTCACTTAAGAATCTTTACCAATTGTGTTATGAAAATGCTTATACAGCACCGACTGCTGTAATGAAGCAATCTCTTATTGCAAATTTTAAATGTTTGCAGTCAAGTCAAACATTGTGATGTAATGAAGAGATCATTAGGAACTTCTGTTACAAACTACAGGACTACTTTAATAAGGCTAACAATGTTTGTTTTTTTTTAGTAAAAATGCTGACGAAGAAGGCAACAAAAGTGCATCCTACGACTGTGGCCATTATACACGAGTTTAAAGCTGCTTCATACCAGTCAATGCATAGACTTTGTACCCTGGGGGTAACATTGTAAATGTGCAGGGGAAAAAAAGTGAATGTTAAGCTATTTGGTGGGAGAGGTGGGATGTAATGTGTTCTAAACTTTTTATTTATTTATTTATTTATTTTATCTGCTTATTTATTTTATTTTCGATCACAATTTGCAGTACCAGAACCACTTTTTTTTTTTTTTTTTTTTTAATCTGATGAGATCAAATGCAGCAGGTCCACGGAAATATATTCAGAATGTAGTGTAAAATGAAATTGTCCAGAACTGTCAGTGGATACAGTCTTTAAAAATGAATCTTAAATTGGTGACAAATAAAAAATAACAGCGTTTGTGTCATTAGTAATTTTATTGGATGCAGAGCTCCAGAAAAAAAGAAAGAAAAGGACATGATATATACAGAGCATCGTGATTTGTTCTGCGCTGGTGATGACCTCATAATCGAAAGAAATAGAAAAAAAAAACATGCACAATAAAAATAACCTAACCACCAAAGACAGTATTTACACTCTAGATGCTTTCAAAACAAGCCAGGTTTGTCTGGAAAACTGATTAGGGCAGTAGCCTGTAAAAGTTGCATGCGAGACACATGCATTACCTTTTAAAAAAAATGTTACTTCAAATAAAATGTGAATTTGTATAATTTTGTCAATAATAATCAATATTTTATTGCGTTCCAGTACTTTCAGATTTAGGATTACACAACATGATTAACGTAACACTCGAATCGAATCAGAGTAAGAGCACACACACACACACACACACACACACACACACACACTTATTTAAACTGTTAGTATCAGAAGATATGGCCAGTCTACCCGAACGGTAGACGGTTGGGTAGGTTTTGTTTTGGACGTTTCGACATCACTGTGTATATATGCGAGGCTGCAGTGTTTACTGTCTAATATGTGAGACTTGCAGTGTGTTCATTTGCCTTTGGCTGGTTTATCTACATTTTGTATAGGCAAACCTAACTAACAATATGTTGCTTATTACAGTATAGTAAAAGAACCTTTCAACAAATTTAACTGTTTTCAATACATGTAAGTAGATATATTATGATCGCAGATTAAAAGCACTTTAATAAGGCGTTACTAGTGAGACCAGACCGTCCTATAAAATACATATTGTAATAATAGTAAAATCACTTTTAATGTGAAACTAAGTGGGTTTTTAAATCTTCCAATTTTTTACTTTCTCATTAAAAGCAGAATGAAGAACACTAAAACAAGAGCTCAACATTTTAATAAGTGACTCGTCTGTATTAATGTTAATACAATTACAAATAGTGATTTGTAATCGTGTGACCTGCATTCATTCATTCTTTTTTAAATTAGATTATTGTCATCTGTGTTTTCAGTGGAAACATGGTCTTTATTCACTGTTTTATAGTCATCCTTTTGTATTTTTCAGTTTTAACAGTGATTACCACATACATTATTCAATTACAGTGGTTTACAAGACCAGAAACTAAAAATAAACACATTATCAGTAAGCGCATAAAGGCTCAGTGTGTTATTCTCCCATATCGCTTCTTTTGTTTTAGCCTCCCAGTCACGCGCTGGGAGGCTGAAACGGGAGTCAACCACTTCGAGCCTGGAGGAAGGGCTGCCCTCAGCCACGGATTCCCTGAGTTTTCCCCCTACGTAAACAATTAAATACGTGAGTACGGGGTTTTTCCTTACCTGAGTGCTGAGCGGTTCGTATTTAGTTCTACAGGGTGTGTGGTCGGGCTGGAGAGGAAGGGCTCTTTCCCTCCGCGCAGTGATGCTCTGAGGGACGGGCCGTGTCTCAGCTGCTCATTTTCATGAATTTCTTCATTATTTTGGGGGGTGGGTGGCAGTGCGCCACTGTGGGGTGCGTTAATCATTCTATTTTTATTTTTCCATTCATGGTTTGACGGCCTCGTCTTTTGGGGGGAGGTGCTGAATTGTTTTCGTTTTAAAAACTTGAAACATTTTTAGCCCTACCAAGGCTGAGCCATGAAGATGAAATTTCACTGTTACAGTGCACTCCGTTTACAAGAATCACATCCGTCCTGGGTGTTTTGATTCTTATAAGCGGTTAATTCTTAAAAGCGGACCGATATGATTACTGTAGTGCAGAATCAAACTTAGTATGAGAATGATAAGAGCTTGTCCCTGGCTGCAGTGTAAGAGTTGACCACTATATGTCATGAGTTCCCGCATGTATGCCCCCACGAAAAATCTACAGCTGCTTTTCCTTAACCATGATGGATAATAGTCAATTTGTTAACTGCTTGTTAAAGTTAATGAGACCTCGATAGAAATGGCTTCGCTGATAGCTTTGTGATGGGGGTATAGAGCCGTAAGGAAGCAGAAGTAACAAAAGAAACCAAAACTCGAGTAAGAAATCTAGTGTTTGTTCCACATGAAGTATTGTTAGTTAATGCTCCAGCTGAGAGCTAGGTTTATTTTGTTTGTTTTATTAGCGGCTGTTTCGCCACCGCAGTGTAAGAAAAATAAAACCAACACCGGTTTAAAACTGTAAATCAAGACTCCAGCCTGATCATTTACACTGTCCTCAGCCACTCAATTAGCAAAAGTTTGCCATCAGCAGTTTAAATACAGTATACAGATGTCAATGGTGCTCAATCATTGAAGACAATACATCAAAACAAGTGTGGGTAAGCAGCTTGTTATATGATCACGGTTATGTTTACTCAAGGCTGCAGAGTCCTATTTTACTACAGTATACTTGAGAAGCGATCGTCTCGTGAGGGTGCCTAGTTTAACTGCCGTGCGGTATTACGTGTAATGGCCTTTGAATTAAAATTACATTACAGTATTTTACTGTCGGGACTACCACTGCATTTAAGCATCTATGGCTTAATAATTTTCTGTTGCGATGCAAATCACACAATTTTTCATTAAGCGGATATGCAAAGCTCTGCAATCCCCCCTCCTCCTCCTCCTCCTCGCCGTGCCGCAATCCCACTCCCTCCACATGCATATCACACAATAACACTGCTGGACTCTGTATGTATTCAATGAATGTGTATTCACTTTATTGAAACACATTTTCACAAACAGAGAACACAGAAACACATACCTGCACAATGCAGTGGTGCAGTCACGTTTGATTACAAACAATGCAGTGTTTCCTGCATCATTACACTATCCACGCTGTGTTCGTGCCTAATCATGAGAGATGTGATCAAATTCAAAAACAGCTTTTATTGGCTGTACACATCATTGCACTTGATCAAGTACCGTATTACATGTAGTCAGTTTGCCCTGAAATGATTCTTATAAGCATATTGCTTGATTCTTATAAGGGGATTATTTTAATGGTTTGGTGTAGGAATGATCTGGTCCCAGTGGTTTTGATCACTATATGCGGTTCATTCTCATATCTGTGATTCTTATAAACGGACTGCACTGTATTTGAAATGACTTTCAGTGCTTTACCTGGTGATTTGATAAAGTGCAAACACCCAGTCAAGATTAAACACAAAGCTTTTTCAGGATCGGCAAGTTTCAAATCTAAAAAAAAAAAAAAAAAAAAAAAAAAAAATTTAAATTCACCCAGTAATGACAATAGATTACAAAAATAATTAATGTTTTAATTATAATTGTGTTTTTAAATACATTAAAAAGGTATGACCAGAGCATATTTTACTAAATTTTTCTTTTAGCCCTCAGCGTTGGACTTTAAAATAACATTTTCAACTAGCCTTTTTCCCCAGAATTTGTTTCAACCCTGTTCTGTTTTTATTCATTGTTAAACCATTAACATGGTCACCCCTAATTTGACCCTCCATTAGCCTGGCTAATCATTGCCAGACTATGCTTGGTATATGGGACAACAGCCAAACCATGTTCAGTCACCATCATTACACCATGACTGGTCAACAATGGTACCATGGAGGATAACCAAATGTCTGGATCTTTTCTTTGGGTGTGTGTCTCAGCCCCTGAGTGTTGGGGCTCTTCTAGCAAGCTGTTCAATGTTTTTTTTTTTTTTTGTGGTGCGCTTTGATTGAATCTACTTTGCATTTTGGGCTGCTGTGCTTTGCTTCTCTCCTGCTCTCCACATGGTGCAGCGATGCCCCCCAGCACTCACTGAGATGCTCAGCACTGGTAAGTTGGCTTTCCTGTTTTTATATTTACTAAGTGCATGTAGCTGTCTATTCTTAACTCACCCCTGCCTTTTACAGGGCACGCAGCTCAGGAATAAAGAACACTTGTGTTAACTAACGCATCAGTGGCATCAGGAATCCTTGCAAGCTTCAAATGTTCAAGCTGTTCTCCAAATGGTCCATACTATCATCTCTTCAGTTGGGAAACAAAGGATTATGTCACCTGACATTATACCAGAAAATAATACACACCTCTCCTTTCTATTTATTCCTGCTTGCTGTTGTCTCTTTCTTATCTTCTACCTTTCTCTTGCCCATACAATTTAACACTTGCATACATGTGCATCTTGTTTTCTTACTAAAAACTCTACATTTACTAACAGTAGTTGACTTATTCACATCTAAGTAAAGTTATGCCTGACAAGACCTCATCAAACCCTATGGTACATGAGCGTGACCCAAAACTGATTTCAACATTGAAGATACTGAGAAAAACTGACATAGTATAGCTGACTGACAGTTACAAGCCAGAGGGCTAGCTAACGAAGACAGGCCCTTTCTCTGTACATTTTTATATAACCCTCTCAAGATCAGAAGCTATTCAAATCGGAGTAAACCCATTTCTAGTACACTAGCCTCTAACCATTCCAATGGCTCGCCCCGGGTGGATTGCTTTGTTTTTGTTCACAAAAACTCACATTTCTAGTTTGTTTATAAAAATATTTAGACAGGTCAGCCCTCTGAGAAGCAACATGAAATGTAACCAGGTGGAATGGGGTGCAGCGGTCTCATTGCTGCATGGCTCTTCACAAAAACCTGCTTGAATTTTGAACATATTTTACAAACCCCCCCCAAGACAAAAAAAAAAAATGGAAGATAATGTTTAGATCTTTCACACTTGGCAGCGGTTCTGTGAAGAAGGAAGTGATGTCAATTCTTCCTTGGTGTATTGACTCTGTTAAACACAAACACATTTACAGCCCACATCGAGTCGGGCACGCTCAATGGGGTTTGAATGCAGATGAGGGCGGCACAGCACTGTCTGCTTTCGAAGAACCTGAAGGATGAAAAGCAGAGCAATGCTGCAGTGTGGGAATGTCATCCTGTAGAGGTAGACTTAACATATTGTCTTGCAATTAGGATCAATGAGTGACCAAACTTGCTGGCCATGATTGAAATTGAAATCCATGCAAAGGCTGATAAGAATGTAAACCAGGAAAATCTCCTCTCGGGCAAAAACCCATTAAGTCCAGAATCCAAAACCGCTGGATATTTGTATTTAACGTGTCAAGTTATATCAATGCTGCACAGTGTGCAGTGTTGTTGCTGCATCAATTAAGAAGTTGCACAAACAAGAACTGGTGTAGGTACATCCTGTAAATAGGTTTGCCAGCAAACTGCCTGCAATCTGGATCTGTCCCAGCTCTACCACAGAGTAACAAATGAAGCGGTTTTGCTCAACGGTTTATTACTTTACCTGACTTCTGAATGGCCCTACACAGGGGTGTGCAGATGTATTTGCTGTTTGCAGGTTGTACTAAAAAACAAACTCAACAGCCCTTTGTTTAATTTTGTCTTACAGAGCCGAAGTAGAGACTTAAAGCCCCCCTCCCCCATCCCCTACGCCCTTTTTTTTGTTGAGACGAGGCCTCTTCAGGACTTCTTGAAGACTTCTCTCCGCACAGCTTGGCATTCACTGTCGCTGGCAATGCCACCTCGCTTCCCAGAACTGAAAGGCTGCTGGACCATCTCACACCACAATATCAAATCTGCCTGATATTTACAACAAATGTCATTTTTTTACATTGTAAAAGACTAGATGTATCCACATACTAGTCACATCAACACCTGTATCTCTCTTTTTTCCATTTATTTAATCTAGTCGTCTGCATGCCTGACTCTGAAAGCATTTGTTCCACCATGTATTCACGTATTCAAATCTTTAGGATTACATTTTCCTCTCTGAATGTATTTCTGTTTTTTTTTGTTTTTTTCCAGGGAGGCTGACCATTTAGAGTGAAATTTGAACACATTATTTTGTAACTGATAGAGATCTAGATACAGCTGTGCCTAGGCATGTGTGTGTGTATGTATGTTTGTACGATTTCTTTCTTTCTTTTCAGCTAAAATATTTATTAGTGTTGGTCAAGGGAATACACGGGCACCCTGAATGATTTAAAACTCAAAGAACCATGTCACCCTTTAGTGGATAGACAGCAACACAGGTTCCTATGCAGTGCTGACCACACTGGTGAATATCAGTTCATTTTCGCTGTACTGTGATAATGGGTGGAATGGATCAAGAATTCTGCATTTGTATGCAATAGTACAATGTTAGTTAGTTTGAATTCCAGATACTTCACTAAGGCCAATAGTTTTTGTAGCTAACTATAATTCCATAAATCTTACTTTATTTTTGTTCGTTCTATGGGTCTCAGATGTGCAGTTTTGAAAGAAACACATGCTATTGTAAACATGTAGATTTTTAATTTTAAAACATAATAGGCCATATTTTCAAAGGGCTTCCTCCAGTCTAACTCCTAAAACATCTGTTCATTTTACAAAACTAGAACCAAACAACTGAGTTGCATATTCTCATTCCACCTTTCAAGACTGCACACTGTGACCGTGTAAAACAGGTAATATTTAAGTAATTGCCACAAGTACACAATAACTTTAGTTGTCAGGGTTGGTAGGAATGTGGTTTGACGAACAATAATAGTGCTTTACCTTTTGATTTTCATGATAACTTTGTGCTTGAACTAGCAGCCTGTTTGACAAAGGTCTTGGGCATCAAGTGAAAGATAAGATCTCATTGTGAGGGTGTGAATGAGCAGGAAAATCACACGGCTAGCTGTGGGATAGAAAAGGGTTCTGGATGAATACACACTAATATTTCAGGGTGTTGTTTTTTTCTTTAGGTTAAGAGTTTATATTCTTGTTGGATAAATGTTATAATTAGTCTGCTTAACTGACTCCCAAATATATTATTTTGGTTTATGGTATAGTAACTATGGTCATCTGAATATATGCAATGAACAAAAACTATATATTTAAAAATGAAAAGCCATAATGCAAATGGTAGGGTCATATGGGTATAGTTCATAGTATGTGCTATACTGTACTACCTGAATTATGACAACCTTAAGTACCAAGAAATCTAATGTTTATTCCAGTTTAACGCTTGTGTCTACATTTCCTTGAGGGATTTTAAGGTTATGTCCTGAACATTCAGTGACTGGGTCTTTTTTTTTTATTGTCAGTCGTTTTTGTTTTGCCATTTTCCTACAGATCAGCACCCTTTTCTATAGATTTCTTACATTTCCAACTGATCTGTAAAACTAGCGATACATTTCTTACGTTTTCTGTAGATTCCTATTAACATCTATTGATTTTGATAGGATTGATTTTCAGTAAGGCCATAACCACAATGCCCTAATGAAATAGATTTGGTTCAGATTCTAATCAGTGCTTAGAACAATCACTATTCTGAACAGGGTTCACATTAGGGTACTATACATATATAGCTCTGTACTACAGTTGGGCTTAATTGTACCACATTGTAGCACCACAGTGTGTACACACAGAATTGTAACTGCAATGTATCCTGATATATCGCACTATATCCTGTCTATGTATAAATATGCTTTGTGTCACTGAATAAATGCCTTTCTGGTTGATTGCCTTGGGTGTTGCTGTTGTTTTACAGTATAGAGAGCTTTGAAACACATCGCTGTTTTCCCCACAGCTACAGCAGCATTCTTACCAGTATCTTGAATTATTCCCTGCAGCTCAGAGGCTGCACCTATCCAATTATTGGAATGCCATTCCCCTGACGTTTCAGCACAGATACCTTAACGTCACTTCATAAAGAATGTCTTACTGATGGATCTCTGGCTTCTACACCTGGTTTAACAGTTACAATGATATCATTTCCTGCTTCAGGACCTGGCCAGAGGCCTGATGGTCCAATTTAACAGTTAAGAACATAGTTGAAATAAAGACCCGATCTGGAAGGACCAGACTTGCTCATCCCAGGATTAGGAGAAATAGCAGACACAAAGTAGAACAATATAACATGAAATGTGCAGCACTTTTATCGTTTCTTCATAATGTTTTCTAATTAAATGTGGGATTACCACAATGCCCAAAAGGCATGGACTGCTTTTTTCCCCAGAATGTAATTGATAGAAAAGATACCTGACTGAAAACATCTGACGTGTCCAAAAACAGCCGAATTAGACTAAAGGGAGCAGCCCTGTAAACATGTGATATCTACAAGTTTTAAAAGCCACTATTGCTAACTTGGATGCCCTTTTTATTTGCTAATAGTTCCTGTTGCCTAATCCCTTTATTGTAACTTGGCTGTTTTAGTACACATGAAACGTACATGTGGAAACAAACCCTTTTAAAAAGATCATTCCTACACCATCTGTCCCAGTATTGTTAGGCAATGTATTATTAGATGAAAACTTTCTATCAGACTGATCACGTAATAGTTAAACAATGTAAAAGACTAGGCACTATGGGATCAGAGGCTCTATGGGATCAGAGGCGCTATGGGATCAGAGGCTCTATGGGATCATAGGCGCTATGGGAGCTTCCCAAAACTGGGGCCAAAAGAAAGGTCCTCCACCAATCTGTGCTGTTTGTGTTTCAGAGTGCAGAGAGAGCAGCTGACTGCGATCTTCAAACTGCTGGAGGAGAACAAGGACACCTTTGGGGAGATGTCAGATGTAGACGTGGAAGAACAACTGAAGCTGTATGCCATTTAAAAGGAACTGTTGTACCTCTTCTCTTCTTTTATATTCAAATGATATACAAATATTGAGACATACGGATGGATACAACTGGAAGAACATTGGGTCTTTATTTTACTCCTGACTGCCGGGAAAGCAACCACATTGAACAATGTACCTGGAAGACATTGAGAAAGACTTATAGTCTAAACATTTGTCATTGAATTTATTACGTTTCTTTTAGTATTTCTGAATCCTCTGTAGAAAATCATCTGTTGGGGCTTAAAAATAAGAGCAAATGTCTCACTCGATCAATCTGCTTTGGAATTTAAGTAATTGTAGCGAACAAAATATTTCCGTATACATTTCTCTGCCACGCACATCTATACATTATATACGTCTCAAATGTGCACTTTAGAAAGAAACACATGTTTGCATGTATAGCAAACCTGTATTTTCACTTTAAAACAGAATACACAGTGTCCCCAGTGGCTGACCTGGTAGAAGCGTAGCAGCTTGGTGCACAGGGTGCGTCACACAGCGTGTGTTCTGGCTGGCTGGCAGGCCTCCGCTGGGGACTCCAACGAGGCGTCGCATTGGCTCAGGCGCTCCCGTGGGTTAGGGAGGTAAAACCGGCAGGGACTGTTTATCCTCAACGCTCTACAGTGAACCCTGCTGGCCAGGGACCCAAAGAGCTCAGAGTGGACACCTGTAGGGCTGGCCTTTGTCCTCCAGAGGTCAGTAGCTCGCTGACATCCGCTCTTGAGTTCCTGGGTGAAAAAGGAAGCTGGCTTGGTCGTGAGATCGGAGGACGCCCACTGAATCTTTGGGTCTCCTGAGCCACGTGGGGAATTGCTGTGGTGAGGAGAAAAGCGATTGGGCATTCCAAATTGGGAGAAAATTGGGGGAAAATTATAATTGGACACACTAAAATAAAAAATAATTTAAAAACAGACTAAATCTGTTTGTAAGCCATGCTTTTAGATGGTCTTGCTGTTCCTGGGTCATTTCACCTGGAGAGTGGCTTCTTCCCTTACTGATTGACATGCTTTCAGCCAGTAACTTGCTTTTACCCAGAAGCCACTGCTGAAGTGAAATGACCCAGCAAGTATAAACAGATAACCCAAGAATAAGGCATAGAAGCTGAGTTTCCTTTAAGCTAAAGTAGTACCAGATAGTATGTTTTAAAATGAAATACAGGTCTGCATGTGATTCTTTCACAACTGCACATTTGAGACCTTTGTAGTTAATGGAAGTGCAAAATGCCTAAGATTCCTGGAATGATGCTGTGAGCTGCAATTACTTTAAATATACAATGGGGTGCAGCTACCCTTGTGTAGTTATAAGCAGTTATAAGCGTGCACCATACAATCTGTGAAATCTGTGCTTGACAGTTTTTGCTCTTCGGTTGTTCTGATTTATTTACAGACAGGACAGAGTAAATCCCAGGGCTCCCCTTTATATAAGTTTCCCATAGTAAAAGCATAGCGAAGTGTACTACAGCATAGGTAAGCATTGTACTGCAGAGGTATGGTAAAGCACATTTAAGAAAATAAATGTTATTAAAATGTAGACATTCTGAAGTATAAATAAGTTTATATTCCAGGAATATATGTAGTATGAAAGGGCTGAGCGAGCCTCATCTGAGCTGCACTGGTGATACTGGGACACTTCACACTACAGTATGTGAACAGGTTGGCTGCTGAATTTAAATATTAATAAAATAACTTTGAACAAATGTGGCACAGTTCTGAAACTTGTAAATACACATTTATTTATTTTGAACACCTTTTTGTTTCTTCTAGTTAGGACCTCATTAAAAAATAGGGATTGTTGTCTGTCTGTCTGCCTGCCTGCCTTCCTGTCTGTCTGTCTGACTGTCTCCCACACTCTACATGGTAAACATGATAACTTCCTTCACTTACCTGTAATTATACACTCCTAGCTCCCTATACACGTTTTCCGATTACATGAGGCAGTAATCCTTTTCACATGAATATGTTTAACCCTTTCAGGTACTGTGTGATTCATATGGGAATACAAGGACATTTTGGGGAGAGCACAAGAAGCTCATGACTTTACCTTTGCAGTATCCTGTGCTGTCCATATCTCAGCAGGTTTTTTCAACATATTCCTGATTGTTTTGACATTTTTATTCACTCATCATAGGCAATCAACAAGGGAATCAACTCTTCCTCAGAAATGTTCTACACATCGCAGTGTGTCAAGTTCATGCTCCCTCCTGCAACAAAGCTAGCACTTGAAATGCGTGGTATATTGTGGGAAACTCAGCATTATTGCAGGAGGGAGCATGATTAGGATGCACTGCAGTCCATAGAAGAGTTTTTTTCTGCTTGCAAACACTCCCAGGTTGAGAAATGTGTTGCCCAATTGACCTATGATCCATGAAATGCTGGAGTATTTCTGGCATAATAAAGCTATAGAATAAAGCACGACACATCATTACATTTAAGTGGATTACACAAACAGAACAGACTGAACTTTTGGAACTGATTCACATGAGTACAGAGCTTGTGTGATTTGTTAATTGTAATTTTGTAATTTCTGTTTTTCATTCATTCAGCTCCACAGCTGCTTGCGTAAAATACTGTTTCACAACTGCACTGAGACACGCTACAAGCTAGTCTTCATGAACCTGTCTACCCCCTAGATTCTGACACAATACCGTCTAAAGAATGTCTGAACCAGGACTCAAATGGATACCTAGCTTACTAGATCTATATGGAAAACTATGGGTGTGCACCTCCACTATATTTTTGTTAAAATAACAAAAGGCCAAATATATATATATATATATATATATATATATATATATATATATATATATATATATATATATATATATATATATATATATATATATATATATATATAGCTCAATACAGTGGCTCTCAAAAGTATTCACCCACCTTGGACTTTTCCACATTTTATTGTGTTACAACATGGAATCAAAATGGATTTAATTAGGAGTTTTTTGCCACTGATCAACACAAAAAAGTCCATAATGTCAAAATGAAAAAGAAAATCTACAAATTGATCTAAATAAATTACAAATATAGAACAGAAAATAATTGATTGCATAATTATTCACCCCCTTTGCTATGACACACCTAAATAAGCTCTGGTGCAACCAATTGTCTTTAGAAGTCACATAACGGCTTATTTTCCCACCTGAGATTGCCACCACTAACCTTCGACCAGATATTGACTTGTGGTCTGGATCAGCATGCCTTGTTCACCTGGTAGAGTTAACAGTGCCATGGGAGGATGCTGTAGATGTGTACGAGAGGAAGAAACTGCGGTATGCTCAACTAGCCACTGAAGCGGAACAGCGAGGATGGAGAGTCTGGGTTTATCCAGTGGAAGTGGGTTGTCGAGGATTTGTGGCACACTCTACAACCCGGTTTCTCAGAGATGTCGGATTCAGTGGCCAAGAGTTGCGTCGCACAGTGAAGAACTTATCTGAAGCAGCAGAGAGGAGCAGCAACTGGCTGTGGTTGAGACGGAAAGATTCTGGCTGGGGATCTCAAGCACAATAGAAAGAAAGAAACGCTGATGTACAGGTAAGTAAGCTGGGCTGAGTTGAATGGGGGACGGAGTGGGGTGATGCTGGGACGCCAGAATCACTGTCGAGCCCTCTTGAGGTGTCGTGGGCTAGTCGACGAAACACCGAGGATGGAAGGTGCCCACTTGATGACCCCAGAGATGTACCCTACTTAGCTCAATCCAGACGGTTGTCATGCTGATGCGCTGGGGAGACCGCACTATGGTTGATCCCCGGAGCCAGCATCGCAGCCGTTGTGTGTGCTGATGCGCTTGGGAGGCAATAAGCTGATCCCTGGAGCCAGCATTACACTTCAGCCATCAACACCAGACAGAAGGATATCTACATCATCATATGGAAGGAAGCGCAAATGGATGGAGACACATATGGATCACATTACTTTACTGTGAAGCTACTTCTTAGTTGGTGCTTATCTTGGCGAGAGCCAAGTTCAAATCAGCATGAAGTTTTAACATCTACTCTCAAGTAATGGAAATCATTACTTGAATGGAGTCCACCTGCGTGCAATTAAGGTGTTTAACATGATTTCACGTTAAATACACCTGTCTCTGGGAGGTCCCACAGTTGGTTAGTACATTTCCTAACAAAAACTACATCATGAAGACGAAGGAACATTCAAAGCAAATCCGGAATAAGGTTCTTCAAAAGCACCAATCAGGGGTAGGATATAAGAACATTTCCAAGGCATTGAATATCCCCCGGAGCACAGTAAAGTCCATTATTAAGAAATGGAGAGAATATGGCACAACTGTGAATCTGTCTAGAACAGGCTGTCCTCAAAAACTGAGTATCCGGGTGAGAAGGGCACTAGTCAGGAGGCCACCAAGAGGCCTATGGCAAATCTAAAGGAGTTACAGTCTTCCACGGCTGAGCTGGGAGACACTGTGCATACAGCAACAATAGCCGGGTGCTTCACAAAACTGGTCTTTATGGGAGAGTGGCAAAAGAAAGCCATTGTTGGAAAAAACTTGCATCAAATCTCGGTTAGAGTTTGCCAGAAGGCATGTGGGAGACTCTGAGACCAAGTGGAAAAAGATTCTATGGTCTGATGAGACCAAAATAGAGCTTTTTGGCCTCAACGCTAAGCGCTGTTTGGCGCAAGCCTAACACCGCACATCATCCTGAGAACACCATCCCTACCGCTGAAGCATGGTGGTGGCAGCATCATGCTATGGGGATGCTTCTCTCGTCAGGGCCTGGAAAGCTCATGAAGATAGAGGGCAAAATGGATGCAGCAAAGTACAGAGAAATCCTGGAGGAAAACCTGCTGAAGTCTGCAAGAGACCTGGGACTTGGAAGAAGATTCATCTTCCAGCAGGACAATGACCCCAAACATACAGCCAAAGCCACACTGCAGTGGCTTAAAAACAAAAAGGTCAATGTCCTGGAGTGGCATAGTCAAAGCCCGGACCTCAATCCAATTGAGAATATGTGGAAAGAGTTGAAAATTGCTGTTCACCAAAGGTCCCCATCCAACTTGACAGAGCTTGAGCAATTTTGCAAAGAAGAATTGGCAAAAATTGCAGTGTCCAGATCTGCAAAGCTGGTAGAGACTTATCCAAATAGACTCATGGCTGTATTTGCTGCCACAGGTGCCTCTACCAAATATTGACTCAAGGGGGAGAATACTTATGCAATCAATTATTTTCTGTTTTGTATTTGTAATTAATTTAGAACAATTTGTAGATTTTATTTTTCACTTCGACTTTATGGACTTTTTTGTGTTGATCAGTGGCAAAAACACAATAAAATGTGGAAAAGTCCAAGGGGGGGGGGGGGGTGAATACTTTTGAGAGCCACTATATATAACCTGTACACGGTAACTATGAATATTTGTCTTTTTAACTATTTGAATTAAACTGGCCTGGACCTGTTTCACACGTTTCAAGAAAAACAGGAGCAACATGAAATAGTGTGCTTTTACTTTCCATAAACAAATACAAAACATAAGGTTTTCAGGTTCTGAGTCCTGGGCTTCAAACTCTACCTCATTGCATACTATCTTGTCCTGCCAGAGAAGTGGCCAATATTGGGTTTTCTTAGAGCTAATATTTCTACCAAACCTCTAATATTGAACATTTTACACATAGGCTTAATAAAAACGTATGAATAGAAACTGCAAGATGGCGGGTGGACAGATATTTAACATTAAGACACAGTCCTGGTTTTAACAGTCTACCAAGGAAAAGACAGTGGACGATTCTTCAAGATTCTTCAAGATTCTTCACCTCTTTTTTGCATTTCTGAGTATTTGTTTTAGATATGCATAACTGTTTTTTAGTGTTATGCTCCATAGAGAATATCAATGTTGTGTGCATCCCTGGTTTAAACTATCCCAAATTAATTACTTGTTAATTGCACTGTTAGTGGAGAAGCAGTGTTGTAGTTGTGTCGAAGTGGAAAAAATGTTTAACAAGAGAGCTACACCAAATAAAAACAATTCCCCCTTGTTTAGACATCTTCAAATGGTAGAATAACACAATTTGAAGTATCGCTATCAGGTGAATCACTGTTTAAATAAGGGCATATTTGCTTTAATTCAGTTTCTGAATTAAATTCATTAGTTTACTTTCTGAAAGCAGTTTGTCATCTTTAAAAATGATTTTTCCCATGTAGATATATTAGGAAATGGATACATGAAACCCAGTTCTGCTCTGCATGAAATCCAAAATGTTCATGTTTGTTTCATGCAGAAGTATTTGTAAACTAGAATGTTCATATAATTAGCAACTGATAGATAAAGCAGCGGATTTCACTGTATGAATCAGAGAGCCACGTGATATAAAAACAAGCTCTGAGTGTGTAACTGTATCAGTCCTTGGAGAAGCTGCAGCCACCCTTAATTACAAGCTTGAGGCAGTGACTTTTTCTCTGCTTATTTTTGTCGTCCAACCCAACAATAAAATTGCTAGAAGCGTTTAAACGTCTTCATTCCTAACTTGGCTGCTCACAAAATATTTGAAATGTAGTTTATTAAGATACTCGCTGGCACTCAAGAAAAATCAAACAGATGTTTTTAAAAAACAAGACAGACTAAAACCCAGGCGCTAGGACTAAAACCAGTTTGGTGTGTCTGATTCATAGCTCTGCTGGTGTGCTTGTAGCAGAGGTTAGAGGTGACACATTCAGCTCAGGAAGATAATAAAATGATCTTCTAGATAGATAACCTTCTAAAGTATATCAACTTTATTTTTAGAACTGTAATGTCAATACTGTCGTGTTTTTAAAATGAATGAGGGATGCAGGTACATGCTGTCACAAATCTGGCACTGAAACAATTCTGTTTGCCTGTAAGAGAAGTAAATCACTGAAGGAACCTCCCTCAGGTCACAATGTACTCCCAAAACAGGCAGATAACTTCAGTGTGCAGGTAGCTCTGTTACCTTTACAGCATGAAGTGTCAGAGTTTGAAGAACAAATTTATTGGTCTGATAGCCATAGTTTTTCTACTAATCGGAGCTTTTGTTTTTATATATGAGGGAAATGTGGATTACCGGTGAGTTACCTATATATATATATATATATATATATATATATATATATATATATATATATATATATATATATATATAACATTTAACAGTGATAAAGGCAGGAGCAGATTCATTTGTGTACTACCTATCTGTCTACTATCTGTTTCTTTTAGTTGTAACTCAGTATGTATGATTAGCTACCCCTTTGAGGAAAGGTGTGCATATTTACCTTTACGGTATCACTCCTCTTCCTCATATATATTAAACCAATATACATTGCATTTCATTTTACATCATTCAAACTTATATTTACATTTGTAGTAATTTTTGCATGCAATTTCAGGAAACTAATTGAATGAGGACCTATCCCTCTGTGCCCCACATTTCTTATTGTGTGCTTCACTAGCAGAGTAGAGAGCGTTAATAAACAACCCAGGCTTTAAGTTTTGGGAGACTGCACCTGTGTACCAGTTGCTTGTATTTCTGAAATATACTTGTGTGTGTTATAATTAGGGCTGTATTTCGTATTGTATTGATCTATAGATATTATCTGGGGAGCCTTTCAAGAAAAAGCATGTGTTAGTTGGATGGGAAATGTTTATTTGCATGTAATGAATTATATTATGTGAAGATTGGAACCTAAGTTTTAGGTTACCAATAATCAATATAATATTTACAATTAATAGTAGAAGATGCTGAATTGGAAAATGCTGCCAATCTCTCTGTTGGGTTGATTTTCTATGAAAGGTCCCCAGCCCAGAATAAAGAAAAGGAGACTCACTCTCTAACTAGGAGGGCTATCCTTGTCTGTTCTTGAGAAATATTATTTGGCTGCAAGGTTATATTCGGTGCAAAACTGGATTTTCAAAAAGTGAATAAAGGGTGTACCCGCTTAGAATATCAACACCACAGGGCATCTCTCAAAATTACACACTGTCCTTTGACACAGCAGTCAGAGACAATCATAAACACACAATTTATGTACTTTAAGTTAATTCTTAACAAGGTTCTACCTTTAGAGAAAAGTACCGGCATGGTGTTCTGGCTCGACTACATCAGTGGTTGTATTTACAGTATATACTATACAACTTGCAAACTTAAAGAACATTAGTTGTTTTTTTTAACTCTCTCTCTCTCTCTCTTCTCTCTCTGTCTTTATATAACAAAACACAACAAGCAAAACAAGTTAATCTCATCTCGTCATTACTTTTTATAGTGCATGCATATGTTTATGGAAATATTGTAAAATATTCATTTTAATTTCCCCTGTCCACCATTAAAAGTAATAATCATACATCCAGCAATAGGTATGTCATGGTGGCTCCCGTTCCAGAAAACCAAGACAAAACAACTTTAGGAGAAAAAGCAGCCACTTCTCTAAGATCTATAGTGATGAGCCTGGAGCCACGTCTCAAACCCACTATGGAAAAGCAAGCCACGCCGGTGAATGTGCCCAAACCCACAACAAAGAAGTCTACCTTAGAAAAGCTAAGACCACAGACCCCAGAGAAGCCCTTGAGGATCGAGGACTTTATACTCTACCCCAAGTGGGACATAGAGGAGGACTACCACCGGGACCCTTCTGCAAAAAGACAGTAAGAAAAGTGTTGGCTTGATGGTTCTTACAAATTCTTATTTCTAATGTAAAATACAGTGATGTTCTGGAAGGGTGATGGGTGTAAGGAAAATGCATAAGAAAAGCAGATAACTGTAAGATGATAACTGTAAGAAAAAAGTCAGCACTCCTGTATGCTTGTTGGAGCTGGTGGCTTTTATTAACTGGTCATGGTGGTTTAAGAGCTGGTAAAGCTTGTTCAACACTGTCAAACAGTCATTTAAAAATCCCTTTACTGTAAATCTCTAAAGGCAATCAATTGTTGTGTATACACCTTAATCAATGCGGTTAACATGCACACTTTGTTATATACCAGCTCTTTATAAAACTCACCAATTCAACAGTGTCTCAAGTGTCTACCGGTACTGATGTTTATATATTAAAATAGGGGCTCCCTATTCATGAAATTGAATACTTAAAATGAGGGTGTGCAGAGAAACCATTACTCGTAATGGTACTCGGAAAGCAACACTACAGATGCTCTCATGATGTCACTGGGAGGAGTGACGGGGCCGAATGCAGGAAGGGCTGTGAATATGTATTTCTGGCCCGTGCTCCAGACAGTGTTTTAATGTTTATTTAACAATGATTTTGATTGTTCTGAAGTCCTAATATGTCATTTTAATTCCCATTGTGCAAGATATATTATTTATTTACAACAATTCATGTTGTTTACTGTGATCTGAAACAAAAACACGCTGGAAATGTGAAAAAATGCCAAGTTATCAAAAGCACTCAGCCATTTAAAATAGAGATATCAAAAGCACCCAGCCATTTAAAATAGATATCAAAAGCACCCAGCCATTTAAAATAGATATCAAAAGCACCCAGCCATTTAAAATAGAGATATCAAAAGCACCCAGCCATTTAAAATAGATATCAAAAGCACCCAGCCATTTAAAATAGAGATATCAAAAGCACCCAGCCATTTAAAATAGAGATATCAAAAGCACCCAGCCATTTAAAATAGAGATATCAAAAGCACCCAGCCATTTAAAATAGATATCAAAAACACCCAGCCATTTAAAATAGAGATATCAAAAACACCCAGCCATTTAAAATAGAGATATCAAAAACACCCAGCCATTTAAAATAGAGATATCAAAAGCACCCAGCCATTTAAAATAGATATCAAAAGCACCCAGCCATTTAAAATAGAGATATCAAAAGCACCCAGCCATTTAAAATAGATATCAAAAACACCCAGCCATTTAAAATAGATATCAAAAACACCCAGCCATTTAAAATAGATATCAAAAACACCCAGCCATTTAAAATAGAGATATCAAAAGCACCCAGCCATTTAAAATAGAGATATCAAAAGCACCCAGCCATTTAAAATAGAGATATCAAAAGCACCCAGCCATTTAAAATAGATATCAAAAGCACCCAGCCATTTAAAATAGATATCAAAAACACCCAGCCATTTAAAATAGAGATATCAAAAGCACCCAGCCATTTAAAATAGAGATATCAAAAACACCCAGCCATTTAAAATAGAGATATCAAAAGCACCCAGCCATTTAAAATAATATCAAAAGCACCCAGCCATTTAAAATAGAGATATCAAAAACACCCAGCCATTTAAAATAGATATCAAAAACACCCAGCCATTTAAAATAGAGATATCAAAAACATCCAGCCATTTAAAATAGATATCAAAAGCACCCAGCCATTTAAAATAGATATCAAAAGCACCCAGCCATTTAAAATAGAGATATCAAAAGCACCCAGCCATTTAAAATAGAGATATCAAAAGCATCCAGCCATTTAAAATAGATATCAAAAACACCCAGCCATTTAAAATAGAGATATCAAAAACACCCAGCCATTTAAAATAGAGATATCAAAAGCACCCAGCCATTTAAAATAATATCAAAAGCACCCAGCCATTTAAAATAGAGATATCAAAAACACCCAGCCATTTAAAATAGATATCAAAAACACCCAGCCATTTAAAATAGAGATATCAAAAACATCCAGCCATTTAAAATAGATATCAAAAGCACCCAGCCATTTAAAATAGATATCAAAAGCACCCAGCCATTTAAAATAGAGATATCAAAAGCACCCAGCCATTTAAAATAGAGATATCAAAAACACCCAGCCATTTAAAATAGATATCAAAAGCACCCAGCCATTTAAAATAGATATCAAAACACCCAGCCATTTAAAATGGATATCAAAAACACCCAGCCATTTAAAATAGATATCAAAAACACCCAGCCATTTAAAATAGATATCAAAAGCACCCAGCCATTTAAAATAGATATCAAAAACACCCAGCCATTTAAAATAGAGATATCAAAAACACCCAGCCATTTAAAATAGATATCAAAAGCACCCAGCCATTTAAAATAGATATCAAAAGCACCCAGCCATTTAAAATAGAGATATCAAAAGCACCCAGCCATTTAAAATAGATATCAAAAGCACCCAGCCATTTAAAATAGAGATATCAAAAGCACCCAGCCATTTAAAATAGATATCAAAAACACCCAGCCATATAAAATAGAGATATCAAAAGCACCCAGCCATTTAAAATAGATATCAAAAACACCCAGCCATATAAAATAGAGATATCAAAAGCACCCAGCCATTTAAAATAGATATCAAAAACACCCAGCCATTTAAAATAGAGATATCAAAACACAAGCCAAGTTACAAGAAACCACTGGGGCAAGCTTCCCAGCACAAAGCAAATAGGCACAATGTAAATGATAGTTAGGTTGCCCAATTGTTTCTACTAACTTGGCTTGTGTTTTTGATGCAAGTTCAATCCAATTTTATTGTGCCTGAAAAGCACAAGCCAAGTTAGTAGAAACAATTGGGGCAACCTTGACCCCACCGCTTGTTACAATATATTTTTTAATTTGAAAGTAAAAATATATGAAAGCATGACGACCTTTATGTATAAAAAACTTCAGTAATATACAATTGAACAAGAACTGTTGAGTATTTATTTTCATTTCATACAGTATTAAATGGCAGTATTTATATCTGATAGTGAAAAATAAATAAACATCAAGATGAAGAAAGAAATAAATGTTTATGTATTAATTTCTGTATTCATTTATTTCAATATTTATTAATGTATTTATTTATTTATGTTACAAAATAAACTACAATGCAATTAGTAGTAGCGGAAACATTTAACAAATCCTCGGGGAGAAGCAGAGCGATCCAGTTATACCTGCTGTTAACCTGGATGACCATGATTATTAAGTAAAATTAGAACGTTTCCGCAATATTGTGCTAACATCTTACAAAGTCCTTGTAAACACCCTTTTAATACAAAGCATGTTTAATTTATAGCACAGTTCTTTTATGATTGACACCCAGAATATTAGCACAGCCCCTCCTTTACCACAAAATGACTTAGAAGTATCTTATAATTAGCTTTAAGAAGAATTACCTTATAATTGGCGCTTATATTGTTGGCATTTCATGACCTTCTCCTTTGCAACCCACTACAGATTCTCAATGTTTCTGTTACAGACCTGCCCAGAGTCTATAAGGTCCAGGTCTGCTGAAATTGATTGGTTTAAGCAGCTCTTCATCCCTGACATCAGCCTCTTCATGCACAAAGAGCACTTTAATGATGAGGAGTGGAAGAGGCTGGAACATTTCAACCCTCCGTATGGATGGATGGGGACTAATTACACAGGTGAGGAATGAGCTTGGAAATGGTTCCGTCACACCTAGGACCTTCCTAGGGATGTTGTGTAGCCATACTACCTTGATTTGCACACTTGGTCTTGGTTAGTACGTTGATGGATGACCTGCATGGAATACCAGGATCTGCAATGACGTGGTGTTGGTGTCAGAGCAAGTCTCCATCACAGCAAGGGCCTCTGTAAAGGTCTATCCCTGCAGCCTGATCTTATTAGAGCTCAGAAGCTAAGCAAGGTTACCCCTGGTTAGTACTGGAATGAAGCCTGCATGGAAATCAGGTGCTGCTAGAAGCTAGAAGTGGTGCTGGTGGCTTAGTGAGAATTAATTTCCTGTCCTGTTCATTTTTCTTTAGAAGTCAAACAGGCTGTGGAATTGATACCTGGGCTAAAGGAACAGAAAGTCCTGCTCAGCACAAAGAGGAATGACGGTTGTATCCGCTGTGCCGCTGTCGGGAATGGAGGGATCTTGAACGGCTCTCGAAGGGTGCTGAAATCGACTCGCATGATTATGTATTCCGTACAAAGTGCTCTAAAGTATTTGCTAATCCAGGGTAGGGTCTTAGAGAAGTTCTGTTAAAGATACATGTTTCAGCTACTTCGGTAGAAGAACCAGGGCCATTGTCAGCTCAACCATGACTATATTTGATCTCATAGAACCATCAAACACCTGATTATAAATCTGATTATTATTGTCTGTTTCAGGAAACATATCTTATCTAACATAATACACAAAAAAATAAATAATGGAGTCTAAGGCAATAGTTGCATCTGATTGAGAATGTGTGGCCTGACTTCAGTGAGGAAGAAATACAGGACTGTATTTTCAATTTTTAATTAACTCCAATTTTGTGAAAGGAAAAGAAATCATGTTGATGTTACAAAATGAAAAACAAAACACAGTGAGAGTGCTTAAGAGAACTTGAGATATGGTGCAATATGTCTTCATCCACAATGTGTTTTTTTTTGTATCAGGTACCTTTTTCACACTGTGGATGTATGTTATGGTAGTCTGCATTTTCATGATGCTAGTGTCCATGTCGGGGATGTATGTTACTGATATATACCTAAACAAGCTTAATATCCTATCAATCAGGAGAACAGGAGCAACTTCCGTAATGCCAAGCACAGCCTGGTTTATATATACTGTATGGGGCTGGGCACTCTAATAGGATAATAAATATTGGGGGAAAATGAACAAAACTAAAAGGGTTTGGAAAGACTTTTGCTCTAAATGATTAGAAATGCCTGCCAGTCATCTAATGTTCTAATGCAGAATAGAAAGGCAGTTGATGACAAAAAAGCACACTTGTCTCTCATTTATCAATCATGGATTTATATTATTATGCAGACCATAATATTTTATTTTATTAACAGAATAACTAAAATTGTCCTTTTAGCATCACCTAGCACACACTGTTTATATTTATATAAAGACACATATAGACCGATGTGTTTGTGTTCCTGCAGTGTGAACGGGGCTGTTATCAAAGGCTTTGAAGATGATGTTGGAGTGAGAACCTCATTTTATGTCCACACAGCTCAAACCATGATCTCGTCTCTCTGGAGTTATAAGGAACTAGGTTTTACCAATGTACCCATGGATAAGGTAAAGATCGAGACTTGATACTAAGTTCTTAGGGTCAGATATTCAAAAGAGATGTGAGTTTTGCACAGGCAGTTGCAAGGATTTTTTCCCCTCAATTCAGCCTTGAGAAAAAGTTGTGCCTGCGTGTGAAATTGAAAAACTCTTGCTCATTTTTTTATCGTACGTGTTTTTTCCTCAAGCCTGGAGGCCGCAGATTTGTAAATAATTATGCAAGTCCACAAAAGCAAAAAAAGTAAAAAAAGCAGCAAAAGTAAAAAAAATGTTTTCCACAAATCACAATGTTGAGGACAGATTGGTTGCACATGTTTGAGTTCGCTTAACTCATTTGCAACAAATGCGACTCTGTGAATGTTTGTAATGGCATTTTGAAATGTGTTACTTCGATTGCTAACTGAACAACAGCAACAACAAAAAACATTTAAACAAAAAATAATAAAACCTGTGTGTGGCGGAGTGTCCCACCCCTATTTATTATTATTTGTGTTTTGTTTGCGGCGCAGTTAAAAGCGCCACGTCTTTTGTTATTTATAATTTAAAATCCCGTGAGGATGCATGACTGATCAGCTACTGATTATTTAACTAGCTGACAGTCATGCATCCTTACCAAACGCTGCAGACTGTGGCCGAGGGGTAATAAGATAATTAACAACTAGTTAACCCTCGGCCAGAGTATAAGAACCTGCAGCTGTCCGCTCTGCGGTGGTTGAGTGTTGGAGTGTAGAGAGAACGGGAGAGCGGAGAGAGAGCTGAGAATACAACAAAACATTGTTAAAACGTGCTGGTTTAGCCAGCACGCCACTTACTTGTTTGTCTGTTTATTCGCTTGGACCTCGTGCCCTTTGGTTTCTGTTTTGTTTGTTTAAATTTTTGTTTTGTTTATTAATAAATACGCTGAGTGCCGTTGCACTCAGCTTCACCCGCCCATCCATTGTTTTGGTTTCTGTACTTCCTGGTCCGTGACATCACCACTGCGAGCCAGCCTGTCACATATGGTGTCCTGCGTGGGACAAAACAACGCCTCCAACAGCCGGACCAGGAAAGAAAAGGACGTTTTTTTGTTTTTTCAAAAACTGTTTTATGTAAAGGGAAGAAAAAAAAAAATGGGATGGAAGGAAGACCGAGAGGTGAAGGACAGGGAGGAGGAGTGTCTCCTAATGGCCAGAAACCCAGGGAGATATAGCCAGCCATCGGAGTTGTGCCCCCTCTGCGACCAGAAGCATCGATTTGCCAACTGTCCCTTCCGCTATTATGAAGAGGAGGAACTAGCGCCCAGAAGGGGGGAGCGCGTGCATCCAGCGCCCAGAAGGGGAGCGCGAGCATCCAGCGCCCAGAAGGGGGAGCGCGTGCATCCAGCGCCTGGAACGGGGGAGCCCATAGGTCCAGAACCTAGGCCTCCAGGAGCAGAGCAGCGGGAGCTGCCTCTGCCTCCACCGCTTCCACCACCAGGAGCAGAGCAGCAGGAGCTGCCTCTGCCTCCGCCACCTCCACTGCTTCCACCAGCAGGAGCAGAGCAGCAGGAGCTGCCTCTGTCTCCACCACCGCTAGCGGCAGAGCAGCAGGACTGGCCTCTGCCACCGCCGCCTCCACCAGCAGAGGGTGAATACCTGCTGGTTCCGCCCAACCGCCGTGGGAGGACTGCTTTCCGCTCCCAGCTCCACTAGCAGAGGGTGAATATCTGCTGGTTCCGCCCAACCGCCGTGGGAGGACTGCTTGCCCTCCCACCTCCACCAGCAGAGGGTGAATACCTGCTGGTTCTATCTCCACCTCCACCAGCAGAGGGTGAATACCTGCTGGTTCCACATCCACCATCATGGGAAGGACTGCTCCTGCCCTGCTTCGCACCACCCAAGGATACCTGCTTCGCACCGCCCAAGGATGCCTGCTTCGCACCGCCAAGGATGCCTGCTTCGCACCGCCTAAGGATGCCTGCTTCGCACTGCCCAAGGATACCTGCTTCGCACCGCCCAAGGATGCCTGCTCCGCATCGCCTGGGGCTGCCTGTTGCTCCGCACGCCTGGGCTGCCTGTTGCTCCGCGATCGCCTGGGCTGCCTGTTGCTCCGCATCGCCTGGAGAGCCACCAGTTACAGGGTACGAGGGAGAAGTGGAGCTCCCGCTGCCGCCTCCATGGCCAGGGGCTCCCCAGGGGTTCGCCTCCCGAGGGTCCGCTGCTGCTGCCGTCGCCTCCCGAGGGTCCGCTGCTGCTGCTGCTGCTGCCGAAGGTCTGCAGCTGCTGCTGTCTCCTCCCGAGGGTCCTGTTTTGCCTGGGGTCGCTACCAGTCCTGCCATGCGGCAGGAAATACTGTGGCTGGAGCCCCATGAAGGGAGAGCTGCCGGCCACGAAGAAGGGGGGGAAGGTCAGAAGACCAGCTCCCCCAGCCGCACTTTCGCGGCAGGAAATACTGTGCCTGGAGCCCCATGAAGGGCAGCTGCCAGTCATGAAGAAGGGGGGGGAGGTCAGGAGACCAGCTCCCCCCGCAGCAATTTCGCTGCAGGAAATACTGTGGCCGGAGCCCCACGGAGGGGAGCTGCCGGCCATGAAGAAGTGGGGGCAGGTCTGGAGACCACCCCCAAAATTTTTCTGGCCAGAGGAGCCGGCCTGTGCGTGGTCCACTGGGACGCTACAGTTATTGGGGTGGGAGGAGGACATCCCACCATGGCCGCCACCTTTGGCCCATTGCTGCCCCTGTTCCTGCACCGGGACTGCTAGCCGGGACTTTAGGGAATAAGGGGGAGGTGGCTGAAAAGGCCATGTGTGCTGCGCAAGGGGGCATGTGTGGAGTGTCCCGCCCTATTTATTATTATTTGTGTTTTGTTTGCGGCGCAGTTAAAAGCGCCACGCCTTTTGTTATTTATAATTTAAAACCCGTGAGGATGCATGACTGATCAGCTACTGATTATTTAACTAGCTGACAGTCATGCATCCTTACCAAACGCGTGCAGACTGTGGCCGAGGGGTAATAAGATAATTAACAACTAGTTAACCCCTCGGCCAGAGTATAAGAACCTGCAGCTGTCCGTTCTGCGGTGGTTGAGTGTTGGAGTGTAGAGAGTACGGGAGAGCGGAGAGAGGGCGCGTAGAATACAACAAAACAATTGTTAAAACGTGCTGGTTTAGCCAGCACGCCACTTACTTGTTTGTCTGTTTATTCGTTTGGCCCTCGTGCCCTTTGGTTTCTGTTTTGTTTGTTTAAATCTTTTGTTTTGTTTATTAATAAATACGCTGAGTGCCGTTGCACTCAGCTTCACCCGCCCATCCATTGTTTTGGTTTCTGTACTTCCTGGTCCGTGACATCACCACTGCGAGCCAGCCTGTCACACTGTGTGACAAGTTTGCTCTCATCCATGCAATAATGACAGTCGAAAATAAAACACTACTGCGCAGACGTTGACCACAATTGGGAGCATAGAGCCATGTTGTCCGTATCCTCCTTTGTAAAAACTTGTGAAAAGTAATCATTTAATATATTTGCTATTTTTTTCTTTGTCTATGATTTTGTCATTTGTGTCTCTTAGACATTTAACCTCCTGTGGCAGTGCCCCTGTGTGTATTTTGTGTTAGTTGTGTGTAAATGTTGGTGTATAGTCATTGGTACACGGATATAAGCGGTCTGTGTTCACGCGTATTTAAAAATGTAGATTTGACGACGGCAATCACTTTCACGGCTGGTTAAAATGTAATGTGTCACGGAGCACACTAATTCACGCAGTTGTCGAGATTCCACTGAATGATTGACTAGCAATCGAGTCTCGGCACAACTGCATAAAGCTGCATGTTCACTCACTGGTTGGTTGAGTGGAGAACTGGATTGGAGACGGAGGTAAAGATAAAGCATAGTTAAAGATAGTAAGTATAGTCAGAGTTAGTCTGTTTGTCCGTTGTTTGTCTGTTTATTTTGGCTCGTGCGTGACCTGTGTTTTTGTTACAACTGTTTATTTTGTTCTGTTTATTCATTAAATGCTGAGCAAAGCATTTGCTCAGCTCCACCAAACTCCACCTCTCTGTCGTTTTTGTTCCTTTTCAAAAACAAAACCTGCGGTTCCCGCCTGGCCTGAGTCCTGAGGCGCTGTTATCCCACTTCTGACACCACGTGTGACAGGATGACTAGGCGGTGACGCCACGGCAGAAGCAGGAACAAAACGACAGAGAGAGGTGGAGTTTGGTGGAGCTGAGTGAATGCTTTCGCCAGCATTTAATGAATAAACAGACAGAAAATAAACAGTTGTAACAAAAACACAGGTCACGGCACTTGAGCCAAAATAAACAGACAAACAAAACGGACGAAACAGACAAACACGGTGAGCAGATACTCTAACTATTCTTTTATCTTTAACTATGCTTTTTATCTTTACCTCCGTCTCCAATCCCGTTCTCCACTCACCGAACACCCAACCCCGAGTGAATGAAAACATGCAGCTTTTATGCAGTTGTACCGAGACTCGATTGCTAGTCAATCATTCAATTGGAATCTCGGTACAACTGCACGTGAATTAATTAAGTGTACTCCCGTGACCACACATTACATTTTAACCAGCACGTGAAAGTGATTTGTGCCGTCCTCGTGCCTAAATACAAATCTACATTTTTAAATACACGTGAAACACAGACCCGCTTATATCCAATGACTATACACCAACATTTACACACAACATGTAACACAAAATACACACAGGGGGGGCACTTTGCCACACCTCCTCTTTGAATGTTCTTTTGCTGTTATAGTATTGGAAAAACATTTTGGAATTGGTTTTAGCCCTCTTAGCAATGTTCATTTCTATCTCTCTCTTGGCCTTTTCTAGCTTTCTTATTGACTTGCGTTTGCAGTTCCAAGTACTCTTCCTGTGTACTTTGTTTTTGGTCCCTTTAAAACACTCTGTAAAGTGCCTTTTTCACTGAATATTTTTTTTAATTGATCTATTAAACCATTTTGGCCATTTTGTTTTAGATTTAGATTTGTCTACTTTTGGAATGTAATTGTTTTGCGCCTCTACTACTACATTTTTAAAAAACAGCCATCCTTTTTCTGTGGATGTTTTCTCTATTTTACTCCAATCTACTTCCGTTAGTCTCTGTTTCATACCTTCATAGTTTTCTTTTCTAAAATTGTAAACCTTAGCTTTAGTCATTACTTTTGGGGTTTTAAAAAATACTTCCAATGAGACCATGTTGTGGTCTGAGTTTGCCAATGGCTCTCTGTTTTAGTTATTCTGTCTTTGTTATTTGAAAAGACTAAATCAAGACATGCCTCCCCTCTAGTCGGTGCCTTGACAAATTGCGTTAGGAAGCAGTCATTTCCACCATTTCAATTTCGCCCGTCGTGCTCCCCACCGGGTTTTCCCATTTTATATGGGAGAAGCTGAAATCCACATGAATACTGTAGCTAAATATACAAAATAGGGAGGTGATATAAAGCACTTGCTAGCTGATCACTGTACATGTTGTTTATCGAATGATGAATGAGATACTAGCCATATCACCACATGGGTCGAAATCCTTTAGCACTTGCTCCACATTAACACGAATATCTTGATGCAAGTGCATGAGTTCCAAATCCATGCGATTCCACAGCCAAGTTTTCAGTCTTTGTGTGCAGTAAATTATCTTTCAGCCATAGCAACGCTTACTGGCATTGTGGCCAAAACACAGATGTGCTGATATTAGGGTAGAATGCGGCATTCAAGCTAGAGTGTCGAGAGAATCCTTTTGGACTGGATGGACAGTCTTGTATCCATCATACACATCCAACACGATGTTCTCAGTTTCCATGCCATCCAATGAGAATAAATATATTTATTTATTATTTACTTTCTGGGCTCCATCTTGTCAAAGAATAATTTAAGAGTAACGCAATGCCAACAAACAACAACTCAGAGCAGAATGAGCAGCGTACTCCGCACGGTACCGCCTTGGTGCCAACGCTATCTCACAAGTCTCTGCATAAACTTAGATATTCAAGCGTGGCTGCACATTTTTTATTTAAAGTAAAGTATGCGGGTATCTTTCAAACATGGAGGCATTTTATGGGTTAAGTTGAAGCAAACAACGAGCATAAAATAAACAGGCTAATGGTAAAACTTTTAAAAATGTTGCCCCCATTGAAAGTTTTGTACTCAATTGTGTACACTGCATATGCCTGGCTACGCCCCTGTCCAGGTAAGTTTAACACCTCAGTTTCGGATACTGGTTCAGTGGCACTGATGGCTTAGCTGTGCCCAGAGCACTCCTGACCTCTATGGGAATAGTTTGAGACACCCTTGTCAGCAGTAGAACCCGAAGAAGAGATCTTTACTCTCTGGTAAGCCCCACCTTGTTAAATACCAGAGCCGAAGGCGACATAACGAGAAGAGCCTTTACCAGACGAAGTTTATACAGCACTATTTTTTGTTGCTATGAATACAAAATGATTCCCTCACTATTCCATGAGTAATGCAGTTTGCACAGATTTCAATACATGTGTTCTGGTAGCCTTCAGGCTACGGTATACCAGCAGTGGATGACGTTGCTTTGTGGCATGTCTCGTAAAGTTGCTGAAAGTAATCAGTCTGCAGTTGTTTGATTTATAGAACTTGTCTTTCAGATCAGAGATTAGTTTTTATTGCTGTTGTAGTTAATCCGACTGGAAATGACATTAGTAGAGTCACGCGACAAATGCGTAAGGGAGGCAGCACCTGTGTTGAAAACTGGAAGAAAGTGGTCGGCAAAGAAAGCTGTGGAGGATGCAAAGGCTGCCCTTCGAATTGGTGATACAATGATACAAGTAATCATCTGTAGAATGATGCTGAATGCTGCAATTGAGTGTTGCTTTAAAACAGACTCTGTTCACTTTGCCTTTTGTAGGAAATAAAATACATCATGGTTACAGAAGGTATGAGGGATTACCAATGGCTAAGAGCATTACTGCTGAATACTACGGTTTCCAGAGGACCCTATCTTGAAATGAGGTAAGGTTATTATTGTGTCTCCTTATGAATATAATATTTTTTTAAAAAGCAGTTTGCTTGTGTAACTTTCTTCATGTAGTTTTTTTTTTGTTGCTTAGGCCAAGGTCGTATTTTGGGACGGATTTCACACCAGAAAAGTATTTGGTTGCTCACCCTGATTTTAACAGATACATTAAAAACAGGTACATCTTTTTTGCCTTTATGTATCTTTCTGATCTTGTGGTGGTATACCCTTCTAAAAAACATTTCAACTACTATGTACCTGAAGATTTTTAAATGACTAGTCCAATAACACACAAGACCTGGAGCTTGTGTATGGAATGCATAAAAATGACAATTGTGTATAGATACAATATTGGGCCTCTCTCCCGCTGGGCTTATCGCGCGATAGATATTTTGGGGCAATTGACCCCCACTTATATAATCCTGGGGGCAGCTGTAAAGGCGTAGAAGTGGGAGATGGAGGGATGTTGATTCTGGTGTGGGCATTGTTGTGAACATGTGATTAGAATACTGGGAATGTATGCGCTGAGGGAAGGGACAAAGCACTTGGATAGGGGCTTGGCACGGAGGCTGTCTCTCGTCTCGAACTATACCTAACAAGCACCATGTCTTTGACATTTTTCACTTGTTTAGCAGTACAGTGAAACCTGTCGAATTCAGCCCCTCTACATATCAGCAATCTATATAATTTGGCAAGATTTTTAGGTCCCTATGAACTCTGTATTGAAATTAATGGTGTGATACCCTCTACAAACCCAAAACCTATTCTGGAATCCAACATGATTTGTAAGTCATGTCTGTCTCAAACCAAGGTAAATCAGACGTTGTGTATATACTCACATGAACAGCACACAAAATGTCTAAACTTCCACACAGCAGGCTATGTCTTAATAGAAAAAAATGAGACGCTTAAAATTTATCAAAATCAACACTAAAAGAGCTAAGTGAAGAATTCACAATTGCAAAGCATACCGTTTCAGTCATTCTGAAAAGTAAATATGCCTTAAAGCAACACGGAGAAAACCTGAAGGCCAGCAGAAAGTGCCTGAAAGTGAAAGTGTGAGCAAATGAATATCTTTCAATGGGAATGGTTTAAACAGGCTTGTGCAAATAACCGGTACAGAGTTTGCTGAGGCATTATTGTGTTTATTATACTGTATGTACAGTTCTAATTAATTTTAAAGGGTTTAGATATTTTGTCATTTTGTTTTTTTTAGGTACAGTATTAGATTTTTTCCAGTAACTCTGTAATCCAGCACATTGTCTAATCCGGCACAATTTTCCAGTCCCAAGCGACGCTGGATTGGACAGGTTTTACTGTACATGTACAGTACTGTGCAAAAGTTTTAGGCAGGTGTGAAAAAATGCTGTAAAGTAAGAATGCTTTCAAAAATAGACATGTTAATAGATTATATTTATCAATTAACTAAATGCAAAGTGAGTGAACAGAAGAAAAATCTAAATCAAATCCATATTTGGTGTGACAACCCTTTGCCTTCAAAACAGCATCAATTCTTCTAGGTACACTTGCACAAAGTCAGGGATTTTGTAGGCATATAGTCAGGTGTATGATTAAACAATTATACCAAACAGGTGCTAATGATCATCAATTCAATATGTAGGTTGAAACACAATCATTAACTGAAACAGAAACAGCTGTGTAGGAGGAATAAAACTGGGTGAGGAACAGCCAAACTCAGCTAACAAGGTGAGGTTGCTGAAGACAGTTTACTGTCAAAAGTCATACACCATGGCAAGACTGAGCACAGCAACAAGACACAAGGTAGTTATACTGCATCAGCAAGGTCTCTCCCAGGCAGAAATGTCAAGGCAGACAGGGGTTTCCAGATGTGCTGTCCAAGCTCTTTTGAAGAAGCACAAAGAAACGGGCAACGTTGAGGACCGTAGACGCAGTGGTCGGCCAAGGAAACTTACTGCAGCAGATGAAAGACACATCATGCTTACTTCCCTTCGCAATCGGAAGATGTCCAGCAGTGCCATCAGCTCAGAACTGGCAGAAAACAGTGGGACCCTGGTACACCCATGTACTGTCAGGAGAAGTCTGGTCAGAAGTGGCCTTCATGGAAGACTTGCGGCCAAAAAGCCATACCTCCGACGTGGAAACAAGGCCAAGCCACTCAACTATGCACGAAAACACAGGAACTGGGGTGCAGAAAAATGGCAGCAGGTGCTCTGGACTGATGAGTCAAAATTTGAAATATTTGGCTGTAGCAGAAGGCAGTTTGTTCGCCGAAGGGCTGGAGAGCGTACACGAATGAGTGTCTGCAGGCAACAGTGAAGCATGGTGGAGGTTCCTTGCAAGTTTGGGGCTGCATTTCTGCAAATGAAGTTGGGGATTTGGTCAGAATTAATGGTCTCCTCAATGCTGAGAAGTACAGGCAGATACTTATCCATCATGCAATACCATCAGGGAGGCATCTGATTGGCCCCAAATTTATTCTGCAGCATGACAACGACCCCAAACATACAGCGAAAGTCATTAAGAACTATCTTCAGCGTAAAGAAGAACAAGGAGTCCTGGAAGTGATGGTATGGCCCCCACAGAGCCCTGATCTCAACATCATCGAGTCTGTCTGGGATTACATGAAGAGAAAGAAGCAACTGAGGCTGCCTAAATCCACAGAAGAACTGTGGTTAGTTCTCCAAGATGTTTGGGCCAACCTACCTGCCGAGTTCCTTCAAAAACTGTGTGCAAGTGTACCTAGAAGAATTGATGCTTGATGCTGTTTTGAAGGCAAAGGGTGGTCACACCAAATATGGATTTGTTTTAGATTTTTCTTCTGTTCACTCACTTTGCATTTAGTTAATTGATAAATATAATCTATTAACATGTCTATTTTTGAAAGCATTCTTACTTTACAGCATTTTTTCACACCTGCCTAAAACTTTTGCACAGTACTGTAAATGTTCATTGGCAATGGCATTTAAGTATTTTTTCACGGACCACAGCCAGCTTTGGACTCAAAATATCAGAATTACGCTACAAACTATTCACGATTAATTATTATTATTATTATTATTTAGCAGACGCCTTTATCCAAGGCGACTTACAGAGACTAGGGTGCAGGATGTTGTAAAGAGGCATATGTTGGATATGTTGTGTGTAGATGTGTTGTGGTGTTTGCTGAGTAGCAAGTGAATGGTTTGGAAGTGTGGGAGAATGAGTTGCATTATTTTATAGGGACCCCCTGGTATTTACTCACAGACCAAGGCTGGGAACCTCTGCTACTGTAGAAATTGACTCTGAGCTGTTTCATCTGACTTGCAGGTTCTTGAAATCAAAAACTGTTGAAGGAATAGATTGGGCCATCTACAGACCGACCACTGGAGCCTTTGCTCTGCTCCTGGCTCTGCACCTCTGTGATGTTGTAAGTACGATTGGGAACGGGGGATACCATGGTTCCTTGGGTCTGCTGAGATTCACAAACACAGACAGCTTAGTCATTGTATTATACACTATCCTCCAGCAAACTGGGACAGATAACCAAATGCAGAATTTACTTTTCCCTCACCTTACTTACTGAAAACGGAGCCCCAAAAATGTTGCCCACACAGCACCCAAAACACACAAACACCAACTCGCTGTTCTCAACCATTTCTTCATTTATCTCTACAGGTCGATGCCTATGGATATATCACAGAAGACTATGCCAAATATCCAAACCACTACTATGACAAGACGAAGACAGAAACTGAGTTTTACGACAATCACGACTTTGGATTGGAAATCAAGGAGTGGAAGAAACTGCATGATTCTAAACTCATGAACCTGTATCAGGGGAGAAAGAGAAAACTTTCCTATTATTGACACTGTATCAAATACGTGTTTACAAGGAACTCTGCAGTGGCAGTTATATCCATTACAGAAAACCATGTGTTTTTTGTGCCGTGGTACCAAACTGTTTGAAAGTTTCCAAAAAACAGCAGCAACAGTGACTAACTATGTTTAAGTACATGAACATTTGCTATTTGATAGTAAAAAGACTTTTTTAAAAAAATATATGAATACATGTACCATGATGTGACAAGGCAGAAGCCCTGCACTTCTAAATAGTGTATTTTTATTGTTTGGCAGGGATGGGGTTAATTCAGTCCCTGCCGAATACACATGTGGACGTTGTGGGGACTTCCCCACTTTGTAAACCCACGTTTTTAAGAACAAAATTTGCCTCCAAAAAAAAAGAAAATTTTTTAATTTGTTGTTGACTTTCACCGTGTGAAGTTTTGAGTGACTGTAGTTAGAAATAGTAAATAAAAATATAGTGAGAGTCAATGAGAAGTCCCCACAAATATAGGAATGCAAATATGAATGTGTGTGTGTACGTGCATGCATGTGTGTACTGTATGTGTGTGTGAGAGAGTGAGAGTGAATGGTAATGCCCAGCGTAGAGGCATCTTTTATTTTTGAGTTGTCAGGGTTATTTTGTTTGAAGTGTTTATTGTGTTTAGGGTGGTGCCAAGAGGGAGGTGAAAACAGACAGATACAGGAGGAGCGAGAGCATTAAATAATAAAGAGAAAAGAAAAAAGAAAGAAATGTATGCCAACCTGGCCTGGAGTTGGCCCTTCGGTGAGCTGGCGCTGAGTGCTGGCACACTAGTTTGCCTTCAGTGTTTTTATAATGCCCTGGAGGTTGAGAGCTCTTTGCTGCAGAAAATTGCTTGCAAATTAGCCTAAATCGAGTCAGCCGCGCCCTGTTGCAAGATGCCAAGTTGTTGATTTAACACAACTCACTCACGTTACAGCATCAGACTGGCAATAACTCACTTCACAATTAAGACAAACCAATAGTTATTTATTTACAAGAGCGATCTGATCCGTCGACTGTGGGGGGATACTTTTGAATGCCATCCCCTGCAACACATCTGTAATATGATCCCTTTCTCCCACACCTTTTACTTGCACCTCTCTCCTTGTAGCAGGTTTCTGATTTTAGAAAAAAACACCCACACACGGACAGACACATTTCCTTCATAACGAACAGACTACATTTAATGAAAATAATCTCTTGAGCTATAAAGTAGAATGCCATATTTGTTTTCTATACTTAATGTTACTTCTTACTTATGTTACTGACTTGTTAATGTTATTGAAAATGGCTACGAAGTGCCTGGTGTTTTGGCCACAATATCAGTTTTTTTTTTTAAAGAAAATATTGTCGTCACACCACAGGACATTTTTAGACCACAAATGAACTAAATCCTGCAAAAAATGTGGAAATTAATTAGATCTGGTGTGGACAAATGTGTGTTCAGAAAGGTAAGACCCTATAAAATCCAATGCAAGGTTAGTTAGTGTTTTTTAAACTTGGATTTTTTTCAATTTTGAAAACCTCTTTCTGTACAAGATGAACCTGTAACGATGCGTGGTTGATATACCAATCAGAAGCAGGTTGAACAAGTTGAATTTCAGACCCCTTTATAAAAAGCATCAACCTAGATTCTTATTAATATTTTAGCATGGTCCGTATAAGAATGATTTGGTCCCAGTGGTTTTGATCACTAGTATATAAATGTATATAAAGTAATAGTCACCCATAGTTTGTTATATTAGTACAGCAAAATACCACATTATATTTTAATTGAAAGGTTCTGGAAAGCAGAACTCAGTCTGGAGATTGGAGGTTCGAATCCAGGCTATGTCACTGCCGACCGTGACCAGGAGTCCTAGGGGGCAGCACACAATTGGCCGAGCGCCACCCGGGTAGGGAGGGATTAGGTTGGCAGGGGAATCCATGCTTCACCACGCACAAGTGACCCCTGTGGCTGATAGGGCGCCTGTGGGTCTGCAGTGGAGCCATTCAGATACAGATCACCTATAGGTCTGGTGGCTTCACTGTGGATCCGCAGTGCGAAAAATGATGGGTTGGCAGGAACACGTTTCGAAGGACGCGTGTTTCAGCCTCCGTTTCCCGAGTCGCCTGAGGGGTTGTAGCGGTGAACCGGGTCGCTCCCTAGGATGGAAAGTGATAGAGACCAGCGGGACAGTTTGATACAGACTGAGCTGAAACGACTTACTAAAAAAGAGCAATATGGGAGTACAAATGTGTGGTTTGGAAAGACTGACTTGTAAAGTATGATGTTATGTTGTGATCTTGTATTACATATTGGGCAGCAGTGTGGAGTAGTGGTTAGGGCTCGGGACTCTTGACCGGAGGGGTGTGGGTTCAATCCCAGGTGGGGGACACTGCTGCTGTACCCTTGAGCACGGTACTTTACCTAGATTGCTCAAGTAAAAACCCAACTGTATAAATGGGTGCTTGTATGTAAAAATAATGTGATATCTTGTAACAATTGTAAGTCACCCTGGATAAGGGCGTCTGCTAAGAAATTAATAACAACGGTGAAACTATTTTCTTTTTTCTGTGATGCTGTTGTGCATGATTGATCTTGCATTCGGTTATGCCGCATGGCATTGATGTGTCCTGACGGTGCATTGGGATAAGCTGCAGCAATTCTGGAAAAGTAATTTTTTTGCACAAACAAGGTCTCGCAGTCTGGAAGTTGATGTCATACATTTGAAGGAGAAGTAACAATATGACTACATTTTTACATTCCTACCTTTGTGGCTTTTGAGCATGAAGTTTACTGGAGCGAGGATACGTAACCAAACAAACGACGACGGTAATTTGAAAGTACTGCAGGACTGTTTGCGAAGCAGGTTTATATACCTTATAGGTTGATGGGAACTTGCCAGTAATTGGCTTGTAGACTGACCAATGAATGTACTAGGCACTTGTATTGGTGATACTATATATGTCCTGGCTACCTCGCAAAGCTTTATAATATTTTAATTTTTTATTTTATGTTGTTGTTATTGGGGATCCAGTATACCGGTAGTCCATACGAGTTCAACAAGTCATCAGCATCATTGCAACTCTGAAGCAGTTACAATACTTATATATAATAAAACGTAAAAGTTAAATATTAGGTGCATTTATAGCAGATCATAACAAATCATTGTTTTCTTTCTATAATAATAATAATAATAATAATAATAATAATAATAATAATAATAATAATAATAATAATAATAATAATAAACTTTATTTTGTATAGCGCCCTTAAAAGCAATCATCTCAGAGCACTTCACAATTAATAGTACAGCAATACATAAACAGATTATACATAAAAAACACAAAGAAATAAAACAATCATAAAAATCACTAAAAGAAGCTGAGTCCCTGATCTCTACTGGAATAAAGTTCCATAATTTGGGGGCATAGCAACAGAAGGCCCTGTCACCCACAGAGCACAGGCAAACAGGCGGGACACACAGCAGTCTGAGATCAGCAGAGCGGAGGTTGCGAGTGAGAGTGTAAAAAGATAAAAGAGCTGACAGATAAGTCGGAGCTCGACCATGAAGAGCCTTATATGTCAGCATTAAAATTTTAAAATCAATTCTAAACCTGATAGGCAGCCAGTGCAAGGTCTCCAAGACAGGAGTGATGCGATCTCTTGAGCGGGGCCGAGACAAAATTCTGTCTGCAGAGTTTTGAACAAATTGAATTTTAGTGAGGGTGCTATTAGACACCCCAGCGAGCAGGGCGTTACAGTAATCGATCCTGGAGAAAACAAAGGCATGAACCAGTTTTTCAGCTGCAGGTAGAGAAAGCATGGGATGCAGTCTGGCAATATTATAGATGAAAAAAAGAAACCTTGACAGTATTCAGCACATGTGATTCAAAAGTATGATTAAAAAATATGGGTGTGATTCAAAATCACACCCATATTTTTCATCTTAGATCTCAACTCAAGCATGGTTCCATCAACAGACAGATTTAAAGTATTGGTTTTACCTAGCTGGGTTCAAAAAGATTGTTAGCAGTGAGATGCCAGTTTAATTGCCTAGTGACAGCTCGTCCTGGTAGTTTAGCTAGAAAGGGCAAATTTGAAATAGGGTGAAAATTATTAAGATTATCCAAGGCCATATGAGGTTTTTTAGGCACAGGTGTGACTGCAGCAGTTTTAAAAACCACACCAGAACTCAGGAACTCATTTATAATAATTAACACCAAGGGGCAGAGCAGCTCAAAACAGGACTAAAAAAGAACAGAGGGGATAGGATCCAACAGACAACAGGTGTCTTTCATACGAAGGGCCAGATCTGTAAGAGAATA